>CM063504.1:49211432-49228932 GCA_032207245.1 Pardosa pseudoannulata | reverse complement strand
TAAGATAACGAGCGCCTGCGCAAACGTTTCCCGGCCAAAGACAAAAATGACAGCATGGCAGACACGCCATTTCGCAAGCTGCTATGAATCTTTTAAAAGGCATTTATTATTTTAATTATTCAAGTGTAGTTATTTTTTAAAGTAGCATTTCTCTATAATTTACAACTATCTAAAATGTCTAATAAATTAAATAGATGTGTTAATTTTATTAATTCCCTAAGCAATGTTTTCGTTTTCATGCACGTGTATTGGGCTATGTTAAAAGTGTACTGTAACTTGCATGAGAAGTTTGCTACAAGTTAAAGGTCAAGTTTGTTGCAAGCTGGAGGTGTGGTGAGTTCGAAGTTTGCTTAGATTTGCTGAAGTCTTGTTTCAAACTTGCAGAGTTGTCAAGCTGAACTTGCTGGAAGTTTGCAGGCTTGCAAAGCAAGACTGCTGCAAACTAAATTTGCTATCCGGGTGGCACTTCACATTGTACTTCATATTCAAACAGAATTATTTAAAACTGTAAACTAGTTTGTAATACTTTTGTAATAACAGAAAATTCAGTAAATTTAAATACCAGCTCTAAATATTCCTCAGTTTTAACTGTTCCTATTATAATCCTCTTATTAAATTTCAATATTGTAACTATCCTAAAATTATCCTTACAGTAAAAGTGTTGTAAAATTTTGTACAAACCCTCTAAAATGCATTTCCCAGATGTAATGCATAATTTTAATCGCGTAATAAACAAATTTAAAATAATTAAGTAAAATGTTGTAAAATCATACTACATTATTATGTTTGCCTTTTCCAAGAATTAATGTATACTCACAGAAAAATAAAAAATTAATACTAATGGTTCTTTCCCAAAATAAATTTCAAGATTTCTCGAGATTTTAGCTCAAGAGACTCAAAAGAGATTAAAGAGATTTTCTCGGAATTTCTTTATTCTCCAAAGCAAATCAAGAAAGATAATTTTTGTCGTTCTTACGGCTCATGTTACCAACGACATTTAGATATTTGTATTTTTTTCTGTTTTTGAAAAGATAGTGGTTAAATTTTCTCCACTTTTCTCTTTTAATACCGTAACTTAAATCGTTGAATAAAAGGATGTACTATGTTTCATGACAGTTTTTGCATTGTATAAAAGTAGTTCATTTCTCAAAGTATAATTCTTTTATAACTCTCTCTTATGTTTTTTATCCGTTTCATTAATGTTTATTCTCCCTAAACAATATTATTTTTTATTGACTGGATTTTTGTAATTAATTAAATTTATAAAATTAATATATTAAATATATTTATTTATTTATTAACGCATATTTTTCTTGTTAGGTGTGATTTTTTTTTATTGCACATTATTAGTACACATACGGTATTGAAATTCGAGTATTATCTTTCTTAAAGCATGAAGATTAAACACTGAGTGTTTTTCGTAAGGTTGACCACCTAACCGGGACAAAAGCTTCGAAAACGGAGATTAGTATTGAAGGCTCTGACCCTTACATTGGACTGTGGCTCCGGAAAATTTAGTTATTTATTATATTTTTAATCTAGCATTTCTACTGTAAAAAAACTCTATTAAAGTTAAGAGAATGAAAATTTTTATTAATTATATTTCTTTGGTGAGCCTGTTTAGAAATTAAGAATTTTTTTTCGAAGTGATTCGTTTAAAGTTTACAAACATTCACAGCAATACAAAAGTTTACTAATTTTACAATCGTAATAGAGATACTGCATTACTCCATTCTCTTCACATCTGAAACTAGAAAGGTTTAGTTGTTGTGATTGTATAAAATGTATTGTTAAATTAACATCTCTCCTTTCTTATTTAATTCAGACAGGCAATTTATTTTATATACGGCATAACACAAATTTAAATACAAGTAAAATAAAGACAGATCTACTTTGGATTACAGAGATAGCACATGAAAACGCATTATCTGAAGAATTTAGAATCAAATATAAATCTTAAATACTTGCTGTTTACAAGAACTTATATACAGACACAAGATCTTTGGATCCGAATCCACTCTAAACAGATCATGAAGATTCTAAAAGTTTACTTAGGTAAAAAAGAAAATAAATAGAAGAATTATTTTTTCTAAACGAAATTTTATTGTACTGTTAATTTTCTATCTTCATTGCTATATATATATATAAATATATATATATGTATATGTATATATATATATATATGTATATATGTATATATATGTATATATATATACATATATATATATATATATACATATATATATATACAGTAAAACCTCCAAAGTTGACCACCTCTGTACGTTGACCACCTCTTTATGTTGACCGAAATTTATTAGTTTGAATGGTCATAACGCATTTTCAATGGCGATTTACCTATCTATGTTGACCACCTCCGTAAGTTGTATGTTGACCAATTTTTAGTAGGTTTTACTCTCTGTAACTTGACCACTGATGTTTTCTTGAATTAGATTTTCACTCCCGCTGTTCTCCACCTGGTTCCCAGGAATTTCTTTATCAGTCAATCGGATTATCTGAGCAACACTCGCGATCCCCCCTCCCCTCTTTGGTGTCCCATTCATTGTTCACTTCCAATATGGTACTATGGGAGGGAAATGCCAGAGAGTATACAGCCTTTTGTTAGGGAGAAATAATAGTCTAGCCCTTTGATTCTTGGATTGGCTGTAATTGCTGAAATCAGTTAAAAAAGGTCAGGAAAGTGGGGTATGTGTGTAGCGGTGTAGCATTGAACGAACTACGCAGAATTGGAAAACGTGTATCGCTCGCATGTGAAACACGTTCTGTTGTTTTTTTTTCTGGACATCGCGTCGTGGCAGTACCAGTTGCTTATTTGCGAATTTTTATTCAAAATGGCACAAATTAAACTCTAAAGAACTTAAATTAAAGGAGAAAGTGGATCTTCTTAATTTTCTGGAAATCAGCAGCCAAAGAAAGACAGCAGAAAAATTTGGTGTGAGTAAGACAACTGTGAGCAACATTTTAAAATGCAAGGAAGAATATCTGGAAAGATATTCTTCCGAAAACGGGGAACTTCAAAGAAAAAGGAGAAAAACTTGTCTCGATCCACATTTCGTTGGTTTACAGAGATGAGATCAATTAATTGCAAGAATATCGAGAACATTGCTTCAGGAAGTAGCAAAAAAAAAATTGCAAAAGAATTTGAAATTGAGAACTTCCAAGCGTCAGCAGGTTGGCTTGAAAAACTCAAACTACGATACGAGATTTCTCAAGTTTTGTGTAGGGAATCGAATGAGGTTTCAGCTGAAGTGGTGAAGAAGTTTATCGAAATATTCCCAGAGTTTGCTAAAGGTTTTAAAGATAAGGACATCTTTAATGCTGATGAATGCGGCCTCTTCTTTAAAACAATGCCTGATAGAAGTCTAGTTATGAAGGGTGACTCTTGCAAAAGAGGAAAGCTTTCAAAACAGCGTTTTACTGTTCTTCCATGTGCTAGTATGACTGGAGAAAAATTGAAGCCTATGGTGATCGGCAAAACCACAAAACCTCGTGCATTTAAAAATGTAAAACCTAATCACCTTCCTGTTTTTTGGAGAGCTAATAATCTGCTTGGATGACCAGTGCTTTATTCGAAGAGTGGGTTACAGGAATTAATGCAGAAATGAGGAAAAAGAAGCGGTCTATTCTACTTACCGTGGATAACTTCCCCAGCCACCCAAAAGTGAATAATCTCACAAATGTGAAGCTAAAATTTTTGCCTCCAAACACAACTTCGAAAACCCAACCTTTAGATCAAGGCATTATTCAGTCCTTCAAAGTGCACTACAGAACTCAACTTCTGGAATGGGGGATCATAAAGCACAAACCTGTGGTCCTTCTGCGTTGACATCATCAACAGATGCATCAGTAAATGTTTCGAATGCTGTTTATTGGATTAATTCTGCTTGGAATAAAGTTATGCAAGCCACAATTAAGAACTGCTACAAGAAAGCTGGATTTATTACAGCTACAACATCAGTGCAAGAGGATGAGCTTCCTCTATCTCCCTTGCCAGTTTTTGATGGAGTTAATTTTGAAGATTATGTTACCATGGACGATGAGTTAGTAACGTGTGTTGAACCAGACCTAGAGGCAATCTTCAGTGAGATACTCTCTGGGACTAAGCACAGCGAGGACTCTAAGGTACGAGAAAAGGACGACGAAGAGGATGATGATGATCCAAGTGACGATGAAACTGAAAACTACCCAACTCTGAAGGAAAACGATGTAAATCGCATAATATTGTACTATAGTAAATATTTTTAAAAAATTCCCTAAGTTGACCACCTCCGTATGTTGACCACTTAGTTACAGTCCCTTAGGTGGTCAACTTATGGAGGTTCTACTGTATATATATATATATATATATATATATATATATATATATATATACATATATATATATATATATATATATATATATATATATACATTTATATATATACATATATATACATATATATACATATATATATATATATATGTATGTATGTATGTATGTATGTATGTATACACCTACAATACACCTTTTTTCCCTTTTCACGTTTTAGTACATAATTTTTCAGCTGTAAAGTGTCAGATTTATAGTAGTGTTCGCCGACTTAAATTATTTTTAACCGTTTCCCAAAACTAACGCTAGAATAAATGTCAATTTTTGGTCCACTAACCATAATTTTTAGCTATTCCAGAAAAATAATTTTACTCCTCCCCTCAACTATTTTACTGCCTGTGATTTTCAAGCTAACTTTGATGATCAAGACTCCGAAAAAATACTGAGTAATCTGAAGTCTTTTGGGAAAAATTTCGTTTGATCACTCGATCTTGGGTGCGACAAATTGAAATAGTATTTTTTTTTTTTAGTACTCGGTGCAAAACTCTTGCCTTGTAGAAGGGGACAGTTATAATCCTCAACAAATGTAAAGTTCCAGTTGGCTGCAGGATTGCAAATTACTTTTTGTGGATAATTCAAATAATAGGGTACAATTTCCCGTGTAATATTTTTATTAGTTACAAGTTTGTAAATATATATATATATATATATATATGTGTGTGTGTGTGTGTGTGTGTGTGTGTGTGTGTGTGTGTTTGTGCTTGTGTGTGATATATGCATCTGTGTAATGTATCAAAATTATTTCCCTAAATGTTCCTCAAAATATTTCAAATTCATGTTCTAATATTTTATTTTCTACTTCCCCAGCTATTTAAATTAAAGTTAAAATTGATATCATATTATTTCTGTACTTCTCATTAACAATTAATAACAAAGTGTAGCCCTTTCAATACCTTTTCAATTTCAGCTATCTATTTTCCGAGAAAAAGAAGCAGATTCTTGCAATCGATAAACCGTTGTAAAAAATTAGCCTACTTTGACTAAATACCTGGCTGAGTTTGGATATCCGAGTAAATTGTCTTCCACTACGGAAATGCAGTAAAACTGCGTTGTCAAGCAAGTCCTACTAACAAAAAAATAAGTCCTTATTCCAAGTTATTGATGAAGAATGATTTTTACCAGTTGCGTAATATCGCTCTCTTTATATATATGTGTAATCCAGCAAACTAATAACTGCTGGTCACAATAATTATGTAGCCCCTATTGCTTTTAAATACCCCTGCTACTAAAAAAGGAGAAGCCTAATCAGCTAACAGTAATAAAGTAAGATGAAGTCGGGCTACATTAAAGAGCACGACACATAAGTCTAATAAAAATTTTATTTAAGATCTACTAAGAAAGGACATCTTCACTAGTCAGCGACAGACGAGAGAATGTACACGAAATCACGTGCTGGAACAGAGTTGGACATCATAGCAAGACAACTGCGAAATAATTCTCAGAGAAATGGAAAAGTAGTCAGCGAATTTCACTTTTAGATCAGGAGAAAAACTGAGCCATTTACCGGCTATAGCTAGAAATGCGGTGAGTGAACAGAAAATTGTCCTCTATTGCATAGAATGCTTTGAGAAATGGGTAGGAAGAATTTTAAGTCCAGGACACTCCTTTGATTAAGACATTTTGTGGCTAGGAAATTAAATTTTAAGGAATTAGAATGAGAGAGAGAGAGAGAGAGTTTTTAAAGAGATATTAAAGTGAATTAATTTTGACATATATATATAGGGAGAGAAGAGAGTGGAGAGGAGAGAGACATTTCAAAATTCATCAAGTCTACCCACTATCACCTAGGAAATGTATTTTCTAAAATTCTTTCAGTCTTTTATATATTAACCATTATTCAGTTAAAATATTTTAACTACTTTAATACTGTTCACGTTAAGATTTATTATTATTTTTACAAGGCCACTCTAGAGATAAAACTTATAATATGTACATTACATTAATGTTATTATATGTAAAACGAAATATGATACAGTTAGAAGGTGTCATACAATAAGAAATGTAAATTTGGGATAATATAAGAAATTTGTCATTCGCTATAATTTTAGAACAGACTCCACAAATTATATGCATTGGAAAAGCATATAAATTGTACAGGAACGTTAGTTTAAACCAAAGTTATTTGGAAACGAACCCTTTTAAAAACTAATTTCTGAAAAAAATATTTTAAATATACACGAAATCCGTAAATATGCATACATATTTCTATTCGTTAAATATAACATAATTAACAGTTGTCCCATGTATTCATCAAATAGGGAAATGTTTAAAGTACATATTGTGTAATTCTCAAAATCCAAGTTCTCTTTGATATATGCAGCTCATTAAATAACTACAAACATTAATTTACTGAGTTTATTCGAATTTTTAAAGAAAGTTAATATTATTTAATATTATGAAACTTGTTTACAGAATTTTAAATTTAACTTGAATATATATTCATTACACATGATCTTTCAAATTTTAATATGCATATACATGCATATATACATACATATATACATACATATATACTTATATATACATATATATATACGTATATGTATACATATTATATATATATATATATATATATATATATATATATATATATATATATATATATATATATATATATATATATATATATATATATATATATATACATATATATATACATATACATATATATACATATATATATATATATATATATATATATATATATATATATATATATATATATATATATATATATATATATATATATATATATATATATATATATATATATATATATATATATATATATATAAAATATATATATATATATATATATATATATATATATATATATATATATATATATATATATATATATATACATATATATATATATATATATACATATATATATACATATATATATATATATACATATATATATATATATATAATATATATATATATATATATATATATATATATATATATATATATATATATATATATATATACATATATATATATATATATATATATATATATATATATATACATATATATATATATATATATATATATATATATATATATATATATATATATATATATATATATATATATATATAATATATATATATATATATACATATATATACATATATATATATATATATATATATATATATATATATATAAATATATATATATATATATATATATATATACATATATATACATACATATATTTACATATATATATATATGTATATATATATATATATATATATATATATATATATATATATATATATATATATATATATAAATATATATATATATATATATATATATATATATATATATATATATATATATATTATATATATCAGGTTTGAAAATGAGGTTTTAAAAATTAAGGAAGTTATATTTAAAGATAAGTGGAACTATTGAAACATCACGTAACAGGAGCGAGATGCACCCTCGGGTGGATGTACATAGCGAAAACAATTTAAGGCGGAATAGACATCAGGAAGTAAAGGTTTATGGAAGAAAGTGTTTTTCGCACTTTTGAGTGGGAAGATAAGCTGTGGAATACTCTTTACGCCAGTCGACACTGTAATTTAACAAAGAAGTATATTTAATGACGTAGCCAAATCTTAACGAAAGGACTAAATTTAATAAAGCATGGTTTAAAAAGAAATTGTGTCTTGTGATTGGTTGGCTACATTACTCAACCCGATATATATATATATATATGTGTGTGTGTGTGTGTGTGTGTTACGTGGCGAAATTAATCGCTGGTTACAAGCCCCTATTATTTTTAATTGCCCGGGATTCCGGAGAAATCAGTGGACCTAAGTAATCCTCAGTCGTTTCTCTATTACAAGGAAGCAGCGAAGTCCTTGGTGGTACTTAACTTTTATTTAAGATTAACGAATAACATATTTTTCTGACAAGAGCAGAGCATGGAATCATACGTGAAAACACTTTTCTTTTACAAATTTCTCCCCACAGCGCGAGATAAGACGAACTCTTTCCCGAGGAATCAGCAGCTTTTTCAGAGTTATTAATACTTAGAAAAGAACTTGATCATTGGAAAAGTTAATCTTTTGGGGGTGGGGTAATATCTGTAATATGTGGCGAGTGGAGAACAAATTAACATTTATTTCACTGTTAGTTTTGGGAGACTGATTGAAAGAATTTAAGCAGGAAATACTCTTTTAAATAAGATATTATACGGCTGAGAAAACAGATATGAAAGACTGATAAGAGGAACACGAGAAAATTACAGGGAAGTTTTGAGTGTAATAAGTTTGATATATTACACACATACATATATATAATTAATATCTTCTATATAATCAAATAAACTTAAATTAAAGCCTTTACACATATCTTAATCACTTAAAACAAACAAATAGGATTCTGAAATTTCCTGTTGAGTTAAAAATATTTTACAGTATAAATGCCTATAAATATTTAAGATTTTATTCCAGAACTAAATTGAATACGTTCAGAGCAGATTAGAGATGTTAGTCAGACTTTAAGTCTTTCATTTTTAACTCAAAAATACTGGATCCTTTTCTTATATGCTTTTACTTCGAAAGGAAAAAGTGCCGACTCCCGAAAAAAAATAAAGGAGTTGAAAAATAAATGTCAGACTTTGCCAAATCCAGTCGTAAAATATTTCCGGGGAGTTTAGCGTAACAAAAATAAGGGAACGCATAAGTTTGGATTGCCTCGCCAAAAGTTAAGAGGTGAGAGAGTCTCAGCGTGGATGGGTAAGCAAAACGTTTTACGTCTCTGGGATGGAGGTTTATAAAGTAAAGATTTTTTTGCAAAAGTTTGGTGTAAAATATCTTTTTGTCGTATTAATTAGAATTATTTCCAAGGTATTTGTATTGCGCATTGTTATCTTTTTTATAAGTTTATCTACCATGGCTGGATAGTTTGTTTTATTGTGCTTCATGAGGCTGCTTGCACCATGAGAAAGGATAAAGATATCATGAACATCATGAATAGTCAAATGATGAAACTAATTTGTTTTCATTCACGAGTTGGTAGCTGTAAAATTGTAAGTTAGTTTAATAGAACACGGCTATTTTTGATCTATAATTCCTACATTAAAGTTATTTACATTGCATTTATAGCCTATTGCTGTTTCATAGAATGTATACTTACTGTACACTTATTCTGTTTTCTTTTTATTTATTCTTTTACACAACTATTCTTTAATCTAAATGAAGTTTAGGCTATAACCGTCGTCATCCAGCTGTTTTGACGTTGGCGACTAAACCGTTGGCAAAATAGCGGCCTAATATACACGGAATGTAAAATGATCACAAAAGTAAAAATATGTAAAAGCCAAAAATAAAATTTAAAAAAAATTCAATATAGAAGAAAATTTAAAGATGAAAGCAAATTTATAATAAGTCTTACAGCTGAAATTAATATTTGCAAAATAAGTAAAAATCGCCAAAATTGCAAACTCGCCAATGAGACCCTATACTTCATTTGCACTATGAAGTGTATAGATATTACCTCTATACATAAAAAGTGTACTTATTTTATACAAGGTTGGTTTTAGTTACGGTTTATTTTATCCATACGGTTTTTTTTAGTTTCTAAACTATTTGATATCGTCAATATTCACTGCAGAGATTAAAATTTCTTCCTCCCAATCTATCACGTTTAAAGACAATCTATGCAAGTAATATTCAATTGCAATAACATATTGTTTTCAAATACATATTGTTTTCAAAATATAAACGAAATTTGACTTAAGTATTTAATAACGTCACAATTTCTAAAAGTACTCAAACTGTTCTAGAACATAAAGTATCTAACATAAAGATTTCGTATGTCTTTTGTAGATTAAGCCTACTTAATAGAAATTGTATTCGTTATAAGGATTTGAAAAATCCAACAACTTCATTTTGACTATTTCTCTGTGCTTTATAACATGCACTGAAAATATAAGGCTTGAAATCGGGTATGTAAAAAAAAATTTCTTTACATCTTAAGCACGTGATGGAAATATTTATAAAAACGAAATTTACGGAATAAAAATTATTTAAAATAAATTATCATAGCCAAGACATTACATGCATGTATATATATAACATGTTGAAAATTCGATCATTTAGTATAGAAAATCATGAAATTTACCATCATTACTCTGTGGTTCCTGGGCAATATTGAGCACGTGCATATTTATAACTTGGATTGTCTGTTGTTTAAACTATCATATTTATGAACAATCTGCAGCATATGAGATTTATTCAATATTTCTATTAATACGTCTATCTTTATTAGTGGTTCTAAACTTTTAATCAAAAAAATTTAATACCCAGACCGAAGGCTGTGTGCGAAGCAGCTAGTCAGATCATATGTTAGATTGTAGAATATTTAACGCTGCAGGACAAAAAATTAGGATATATGAAGAAAAAAATTTAAGTATATAAAATGTAGTATTTTAGTATTTTAAAAATATTGTGACAATGAATGACACTTAGTAGTTTTGATAACTCCACATTAGTTATCTGGAAATCTTAAAATCACAGGATAGTTAAATGAAGGGACTCCCCGAAAATGTGCTAAAAAATCACTATAACTTTATAGTGAAAACACTTGGACAGATACCCCTACCAAAAGGTGATAGTAAGTGAACCTATTGTGAACTGCGCATAAAAAGTGGTTATAACAACGCCTTGTTCTCTCCATGGCAACGGCGAGAAATGAATGGTATTTGGCATTGAAACATGGAATTTATTGTGCACCAACATTTTTCAAGTATGTTTTCATTAAGTACTGGTTTCTTTATATGGTATTTCATGTCATGTTAGGACAAAACTAATCTAAGGTAGTTTTTGTAAGATTTTGATATATATACATGTATGTATTGTGTATAATATTGGTGAGTATCAGGACTCCACACAACGGAAATGGAATTGTTACAATCATGAAACATGTGGAAAACGGTATAAAATGATTATAAATGCTATATGATATATATAAAAATAAAAAGTGTCATTTGTGGCTATTTTATGGTTTATGGATACCATTCAAAGAGAAGCAAAGTTTCTCAATCAAAATATCAAAAATGCTTATCAGATAAAATTTTAAGACATGAATTATACTAGCTCGAGTGCTTTCTTCTAGAATTAAATAAAAACTGGGATAATTAGTATTTTAAACTATAGGTGGCAGGTGAAATTTTGCTTTTTGTTTTAAAATCTAAAGATGTGTTTGAATTTAATTAAAATAGCACAAAGTATAGATCAGACAAACGTATGATAAGCTTAGGGCTTTAAATACATTATGTTAATAAATGTTAATCAAGAGTTAAAAAGGTTAATAAAGTCTTTGTAACTTGGAAATATTGTAGTTTTGTTAATGATTTTATCAATTCTGGTTTCTTTAATTCACAGAGAGTACTGATAGATTGCTTAAACATAACTTAATTATACTAACATTATACCAACCACAGAGCTCCATTCCAAAGAATCAAACATAATTACGCGTACCTGTTATTCAACATAGTTATGTTGTGTAAATATTTCAGCTGTACAAGATTGCTAAATTCCTGATACAAAATATTTAAAGACAGGACTTTTATTACTCGTGATAATTTCCTTTTTTGATGTCTTCTAAAGTAATAGCATGCCAGTAGAAGTGAACAGCGTGTTCAAGTAAGCATGTTCACGCTCACGTGTCACTGCTATCAGAAAATGGCTAAGTTTCTAACACAAAATGTTTAATAAAAAGGATTTTCTTTACTCGAGGTCAATTTCCTTTTTTCTGCTCTCTAACGCGGCATCAGTAGCAGGGAACACGCTTACGTGTCATTGCTACTGTAGTTATCAGAAAAATGACTAAGTTTCTGATAGAAAATATTTAAAGACAGGATTTTCATTAAGAGATCAATTTCTTTTTTGATGTATTCTAACCCGCCAGCACGTCAGTAACACTGAACGCAATGCGATATTAAAATTGTACAGCGTATTCATACTTAACGCTGCTACTGGCGTTATATGAAAATGTCTAAGTTTCTGATACAATATATTAAAAGACAGGATTTTCATTACTCGAGATCAATTTCCTTTTTGCTGCACTCTAACGTGACATCACATCAGTAGCATGGAACACGCTTACGAGTCACTGCTACTATAGTTATCATAAAATTGCTAAGTTTCTGATACAAAATATTTAAAGACAGGATTTTCATTACACGAGATCAATTTCCTTTTTTCTCTACTCTAACACGGCAGCACGCCAGTAGCAGTGAATGCAACAGCATGACAGTAAAGTGTACAGCGTATTCATGCATACGTATCACTGCTACTGGAGTTAAAAAGGGCCAAGTTTCTGATACAATATATTTAAAGACAGGATTTTCATTACTCGAGATCAATTTCCTTTCTTCTGCACTCTAACGTGGCATCACATCAGTAGCAGGGAACACGCTTACGAGTCACTGCTACTGGTGTTATGAGAAAATTGCTAAGTTTCTGATACAAAATATTTTAAGACAGGATCTTCATTACACGAGATCAATTTCCTTATTTCTCTACTCTAACACGGCAGCATATCAGTAGCAGTGAATGCAAGAGCACGACAGTAGAAGGGTACAGCGTATTCACGTAAGAGTATTCATGCAAAAGTATCACTGCTACTGGCGTTATATGAGTTATATGAAAATGGCTAAGTTCCTGATACTATATATATAAAGACAGGATTTTCGTTACTCGAGATCAATTTCCTTTTTACTGTATTCTAGCACGGTAAAACGGTAGTATCAGTGAACATGCTTATTAGCTATAATTTACAATACTAAAAGTATTAATGGAAATTATTGTAGTACAGATTTACTTAAAATTCATGTCTGAGAAAGATTTAGAATATAACTTATAAATGGTTGTAATGCACGTAATGTACATTACATTAAAAGTTATTCGTAATGCATTATTATTCTTAAAAAGAAAACTTAAATATGTTGTAATAATGTACGTAAGCCATGGTTTCTATAGATAAGTTCACATTTTTGAAAAACTGAAAGTTACATAGTAGTACACAAGATTTTATAAAACCATGTATAAATGTAAAGAGTCACTAGAGGGAACTTACAGTCCTTTCCGAGTTTTTTTTCTATTTTAATTTCTCAAACATGCAATGCATTACAGAAGCAGAAAAGAAAGTAAAGCTTTTAAGGTTCCACTGCGCAAATATCAAACTGAATTATAGAATACGCTACATTGATGTTTAGAGTTTTTTTCCATCGCAGAGAGTTTTATTTTTGATTTTTTTTTTCAATCCGTTTTTCGCTTTCTTTATTTTAGCTACTCTAGCTTTCTTTTAAAATAAATCAAACCCCATCGATTTTTTTCCTTTTTTAAGAATGTTAGTTTGTTAGATACAGTTTACTTTAGAGGTTTTCGTCGTATTTACTTTTTATACATATAGTTACAAGCAAAGATATTATTCTCAAATCAACAGTTTAAATTATTCCAAATATTTTAAACACATTTGTGAAACATACGCTGAGTTGTAAGGAATATATTGTAATGAGAAAAGTTTTATTTGCTATTTATAACGTCTAAATTCTAGTACCATCCACCACTATAAAAATGTTTAGAAGAATTGGGTTAAAGTCAATTACATTTGCTTGTAAATAGCTTAGTTGACTTAATAAATTAAGACATAGTATGTATTCTCAATTAATGACAATAAAATATAAATATATCTTGAAGATATTAATTTGTCATTACCATTAATTTACCATATTTGCATAGTTTCAAAATTAATATTTGTTGAGTTTTGTTTTGTAAAAACCGCCAATAGTGATCTTGGCGCCAATTCTTCGAGCTTGTTGTAAAACCTCAGCAATAAGAATTGTTGTTTTTTTTTATGTTTGCAATAGAGTAAAATGCGACAAATGACGAGTAGATCGGGACAGCCAATTTCGGTGCTACAGTTCCAGGAGAAAATCGCTTGAATCACTGACGCCATCTATTTAGTAATTAACTGAAACTCTTCAAGTAATTTTGTATGATCTTGGGAAGTTCTTGTATTATTTTATTTAATTTTTGACAATATTTTAAATTAATTTTCTATTTTCTCTTTATTATTATTTTTTTTGCTTGAATTTTACATTTTTTATTTTCATTTTTGTTAATTTTTGTCGTTTTAAGTTAATAAAATTAAATTTTGCTAAGAAGTGAGCTGGAGAAGTGTTTGCATCATTTCTAATATTTTATTTACATTTTTGACAATTTTTAAAATTAATTTTTATTTTTACTGTCAATTTTTTATTATCATCTTTATTTTATTTTAAGTTTTTAAAATTAATTTTTGCCATTATACATACCTCAAGCTGTCTATAATGGGCAGTAAACAGTCTGATTTTTAAAGATTAAAAACAATGTTCTGAAAAAATATTATTCAATATAATAATATAGAAACATACATTTTTCTATCATCTGGTAAAAATATGCAATCACAATGCATTATTCAAGCAATTATGTTTGTTCTCAGTTTATTTTAATCGAGAGTAAATAGCCTGATTTAAGCATGAAAAAATTACTTATTGAAATATCATTCAATATAATAATTTAGAAGCTTATATTTTTCGATCAAGGAATATTCAAGAAATTTTTTTTACTCTTTACTAAGCGAAATAATTATTCAAAATTGCTGTATACTTTTGAGAGAAATAGTAAAATTTAAACTTATGAATATTTTTTGATAGAAAAAGGTAAGTTTCTAAATTATTATATTGAATAATATTTTTTGAGAACAATGTTTTTATCTTTAAAAATTATTCTGTTTACTACCCATTATAGACAGCTTGAGGTATATATAATGGCAAAAATTAATTTTAAAAATTTAAAATAAACAATAGGGGATAATAAAAATTAATTTTAAAAATTGTCAAAAATGTAAATAAAATATTAGAAATGATGCAAGCACATCTCAAGCTCATTTCTTAGCAAAAATTAATTTTATAAACTTAAAACGACAAAAACTAACAATAATGAAAATAAAAAATTTAAAATTCAAGCAAAAAAATAATAAAGAGAAAATAGAAAATTAATTTAAAATATTGTCAAAAACGTCAATAAAATAATACAAATACAGCCCGAGATCATACAAAATTTACTTGAAAAGTTTTAGTTAATAGATTAGTAAATAGATGGCGCCAGTCAACCAAGTCATTTTCACCTGGAACTGTATCACCGAAATAGGCTTCCCGATCCACTCCTGACAGATGTGTTCGACCCTTCGATTCGAGAAGGCGACTGAGTATTTGTCTGAGAATAAAAGTTTAATTTAAGAGAATCCATCATTTATTTTGTGATAATCATTACTAATTAAGAACCAGCGACCAAGAATCTTCAATATTTATGTGTATTTTTTCACTATAAATGAAAAAATAATAATTCTGTCCTTAAAATTAATTAAAAATGTCTGCTTTACATATTTTTTTCTAAGTTGAAAATTTTGAGTACATAATAGCTTTTTAGTTTCATTATAATAAACGTTAATCTTAACGTACCATTCTTCCTAGAAAGAAAACTTAAATATGTAGTAATAAAACTAATCGCCTTTGTTCTACTAAGAAAACTTTTGCTCTTTGTAACTTATCATTTCTTTCCCTATCACTTGTTAACAAGAGTTTGTATAGTCAAATACTTAGAAAATAATTGATGATGTTTAAAACATAAATTGAATAAAATAAATAATCTTGGCGCTTTTACTATACTTTTGCTTTAAATCCACAGTCTTTAAACTAAATTACTGAAATCCCGGTAAATATTTTATGATTTCTAGCAGCTTCTGTCATTAATAATAAATCACTGAGATATTTCTCTTTCTGTTCCTTTGTCTTTGAATTCAGAATCTAGTAAAAAATTGTCCTAAATGCTCTGGTAATATAACATCTTTTATTTGAAGATAAACGGAAAAATAGGTGCAAATAAAAGAACAGAAAAAGACTCTTAAATCATTAGAAACGTGAAAACTTATTAATGATTGCAAGTACAGTAATTTTCTTCAAATGAATTAAAGAAAAGTGATGAAGAGCTAGAAGGGTTTTAAAAATACTTTCTGCATCCTTTATAACCGAAATTTGTATCCAAGACTTTAAATATGGTGACATGGTATATGAATCTAAATGGTCACATACACAAATTGAATGTAGAATCTTTATTTAATCTTTAGTTTTTATAAAGTAAAGAAAATTAATCGCAGTAGTAAAAAACTTACTTCATAGTAAGGCTATTAATAGAGTAATAGACGTCAGCTTTTGACGTCTTCATAACATACTGCAGACATTATAATGACAGCGACTAGATAATAGTACGCGTCCAACTAAAAAATGGTGATACCTTACATTTCTAAATATAATATCTTAGAGCCTAAAGACAGTTTTCTTACGCTTTTATAGAGAAAAATATATATTTCTTGGACACCATCAAAAGTCAGGAAATAGTCAGTGGATTAATTTGTTAATTATATATGTAATATTAATTTAAATTGAAGTAATAAATAATTTAGAGTTTCCATCTGTTAAATTAGGTCCCCATAAGTTGAGTTCCTTTTTGTCTTTAAAATATATTATAAATCAATGTAATACATATATATGGGATACATATATATGTATATATATATATATATATATATATATATATATACATATATATACATCTATATATATGTATATATATACATATATACATATATATATATACATATATATATACATATATATATATATATATATATATATATATATATATATATATATATATATATATATATATATATATGTATATATATATATATATATACATATATATATACATATATATATATATATATATATATATATATATATATATATATATATATATATATATATATATATATATATATATATATATATAACGTAAAAATTTAATACTTTAGTCTTAAACTATAATTTCTAACTCCTATATTAAAAAGCTCCCAAATCCCCGATTTCGTCCTCTTCTTCGTAGCCTCTTGGCGTTAGACTCTTTTGTCTTCGAAAAATCTCCTTCCTATTGGGGAAATTAACTAGCCATCTTACTTTGCTGATGAAGCCCATTC
>CM063504.1:49188932-49208932 GCA_032207245.1 Pardosa pseudoannulata | reverse complement strand
AGTACTGTATATTCCAAAGTCCTCGGTCTATAACCAGAAAAAGGCAAAAAACTGGAATTCTATTCCAATTTCCAGAAAAAAAAATGAAATAAAAAGAATGATGAATCAATATGTTGATACTGTAACATTATTTCTTCGTAATATTATTAATATAAACTTTAATATAAACTTTAATATGAATGAACAATATAATTCAATTATTTTGTTGTTATATATTGTAATCAAAATGCTTTATACTTACCTATTGATATTTATTTTCCTATAATATTTAATATATTGATCTAAATAATAGGTTCTAAATAGTTTATAATCTACATAATATTTAATCATAGATCACAATTTTAATTAATTTTACAGAGTGGCTGATTTAAATTACTATATTAAATATTTGTAATAACGTTCCATTTACTTTCTTTCAGTTCATGTCCATTTAGTTTATTTCAATTCTATAATCTTCCCTTAAACAAAAATACCCTGTTTGTAACTTCATTGCCAAGCTCCCAATTATCACTTGGTGAGACTAAAACCTAAATTTTTATCGTATAAGCTGCTCTGTATTTTCAATCAGATGACTTCACACATACCAGGAGCGTCACTTGACATTCTCTTTGGCTAGCGCTGCGTTGCAATAGTTTCATAAATTCACCCTTTTTTTATATGACATATCCCCACTCTACACATTGGCATGTTTAATCCTACGCTTGGCGGTTTATTCATCTTGCTGCCAGTCTAGTGGAATGTTGATGATCTTTCCAGCCGTCAGCTGTTTCCAGTGGTTATCAGCCCAGCAACCGCAAGATATACTCTTCACTTGCAGACTTGCCGACTTGATGCCCAGCACCTAAGATGGATGCTAAAAAGACACCTACAACCCACGAAAAAAAAAGGGAACTGGAAGCTGCGTCCTCCATAATTTCATTCCACAGTCACTATCAGTGACATTTTTTAAATTTTTTCTCCTTTCATATCTTTTAATTTAATTTTTATAATTATTAACCCCCTTACTGCTCAATTTGTAGACCAAAAATGGTTCAAAAAGTGTGAGGTTTTTATACATTTTAAATTTATATATATTGAGAAAAATGGAATATGCACTTTTTCTTTCTAAAAAAGATTTTTTATATAGATTTTTAACTTGAGAAATTAAACTGTCAAAAAAAACTAATTTCAGATGTTATCACAAGAAAAAAAATTTAATAAATTTCAATTCAATTACTGTTAATTTCTATTTATTACATAATATAATTATAATTATATTATCTATTATAACTATAGTTCTACTCATGTAATTCTATTTATTAGATAATTAAACGTCTAATAATGCATATAATTTATTATATAAGCTTCTCAAAACAGGAAGAAAAACAAATGCAAGGGGAAATCGCGGGATAAGCAGCCAGAGGGTAAATGTTCATAATTTCAATTTAACGTCTTGTTTTAATAAATGCAATTAATTCCATAATAATTTCTCCTCTCTTTTTTTAATATCTATTATGTTTCTTTTTTACTTTAAAACTTAAACTTAAGTTGGCGAAAAGCCAAATATAATTTAAATATTAAAAGAATTTAGGTTATTGCATAACGTGTACTTTCACTATACATCACCATTCATCAAACAATATACCTTTCCATTGTCTTTTCTGCATGTTTCTTTTTCAGGTACCAAACTCTTATGTTTTGCTCGACGCGTACTTTCACTATACATCCCCACTCATCAAATAATATACCTTTTTATTGACTTTTCTGTGGATTTCTTTCTCAGGTACCAAACTTTTATGTTTTGCTACACGTGTACTTTCACTATACACCACCATTCATCAAATAATATACTCTTTTTATTCACTTTTCTGTGGGTTTCTTTTTCAGGTACCAACCTTTTATGTTTTGCTCGACGCATACTTTCACTATACATCACCATTCATCAAATAATTTACCTTTTTATTGTCTTTTCTGTGGGTTTCTTTTTCAGGTACCAACCTTCCATGTTTTGCTAGACGCGTACATCCCCATAGAAACCCCCTTCACAAAATGGCGCCGGAATTATCTATCCTGTACCCCTTTCCCAATATTACATTAAAATAAATATTTATAAATTGAATATAAAGTGTATTTTCATTAGAATACTTCTTCCTTACTTTAAAATTCTTGAACTGTTATGTATATATTGTATTTTCAATTTTAAACATTAAACAACTACAAAGAAGAAAGTAGATTAATTTCTTGCTTACTATTTTATATCTCCAACATGAACTTCTAGAATTTTTAGAAACCTCATAAGCTATTATTTCACATTATTATTGTGCTTTATTACATTTCCTCAAATATTTGTAAGTCCATGAATGTTTTTTAAATTGTTTAAATTATTTTAAATTTATCCTTATGAAGAAAATTTAAAAAGGCTATCTCAAAAAATTTATTCGAGTACAGATTTAAAGGATTCCAGCGAGAAACTGTGTTTAGAATTATCAAATATATTGATAATTTAAATTAATTGGAAGGTCAGAATAAATATCATCTTGTAAATAAGCATTATAAGTTTTGTTAAAATATAAAGGAATCCATATTTTGACATATCATCTAATTATAAAAATGTATTTAATGTTTTTTTCATTATTAAAAATGTATATACTTAGTTATTATTTTACTCTTATATTTTGTTTTCGTCTTACTTTGCCATAAAGAAAAATTTTAATTCTATCAAACAATAATGAAAATATCAATAAACTAAGTAGATTGTAAACTAAGATGACTTTTAAGAGATTCCTTTGGCTATAATGAGGGATATTTTGAGACTTTTTGACAATAATAAATATTCAATATTTGAGCAAGATAAAAATTATTTGCAAGAACCAATAGTTAATAAAGAAAATAAATTTAAATTTAGAAAATACCAAGATTTTTCACATAGTATTCTACACTAGATTATTAGATTTGACATTAGATTTGATTATTAGATCTTGAAATTTTGAAATATGTTGCACTATCTAATTTTATTACATTTAGTGTTTTACTCTTTAAATTTATTCTTTGTTGTATATTTACATCTAAACTATATTCTATAAATTCTTTACATATTTGCACTGGAGTGTAAATCTCATGTTGAAGTTTCTAATATGACAAATAAAGCTATTTTAAATTAAGAGTACAGAATTGTATATGTTTATAGTGTAATTGATTCCAACATAAACATACCTTTAACAATGAATGACACAGATCTGAGAAACAGCATAGCTTCTTACCAAAATTCAAGTGAAATAGAGTTTTTATAAAGTCACAGTATCATTTAAGTTAAAATTACAGCTATACAATTCTTATTAAATTTCTAATATTCTTATTAAAAGATAGCATTTTAATATCCTAGCAATTAAAAGGTGGTGGCTTTTTACCAAATTTCAAGTGAAATAGTGTTTTTATAACATCACAGTATCATTTCAGTTGAAATTACAACTATACAATTCTTATTAAATTTCTTATATTCTTATCAAAAGATAGCATTTTAACCCATATTGTACCACACCAACTAAATATTTTTGTAAGTTATTAAAACTTAATCCATATCATTAATATGGTGTAACTAAGTATATAAAACCAAAATTTAAAAAAATATTTTTAATTTTTTACGTAATTGGCTGTCCTATAAATAGGACAAAGGTCCATTACACTACTAAAACTTAACAAATATCACTTACTTTGCATTAGGCTGATTCATAGGGGAAATTTGGGGAAACAGTCAAAACAAAATCCAACATTACATTTTAAGCATACTGTTGTAGGTTTTCTCTTGCAGTTATTGAACTGGCAGTAAGAGAGTAAGTTTATCTTGCAAAAAATCTCCATTTTTCTGAATAGAATATACATCTATTTACCCCTTGTTGTGTCCAGGTGTGTGAACAGGTGTTTGAACTGGTTTTCATTGAAAGATAAGAAAATAATGTGCTCTATCAATGCAATATCGAATTCATAGAAAAATAATCGGGTTTGGACCGTTGTCTTAATTTTAGGGCACCTTTTTTATACTTACAAAATACACATGTAAAATATATTTTTCAACAAAACTTTCAGCTACATTATTAGTTCTGTTTTTAAACTAAAAGTAACCTCCACAATGTTTAAATATAATAATAATAATAATAAACATAAAATTAAAGATTAAAAAATGACAATTTTTAAGAAGTTGCTGAAAATAAATTTTACAATACAATTTGATTTCTCAGTTTTTTTTTGTTACTATACTAAAGTGTGTCTATTTTAAATGTGTTAAAACAAAATCCACTCAGAAAATATTTATAACTTTATTATTAAAGGGAATTTTATTTACTGCCCTGTTTATAGGACAGCGGTCCAATATGGGTTAATATCCTAGCAATTAAAAGGTGGTGTCTCCTTACCAAAATTCAGGTGAAATAGTGTTTTTATAACATAACAATATCATTTAAGTTAAAATTACAACTATGCAATTCTTATTAAATTTCTTATATTCTTATTAAAAGATAACATTTTAATATCCTAGCAATTAAAAGGTGGTATCATAAGCATTTTAAAGTTTTCAAGCAGTCTAACTTATGGTTACAGTAATGCTTTCCAAATACAATAAATCGTTTCGAGATCATTTTTTTTCTCGCGTTATGGGTGTGATTCAAGGTAGAATAAGTTGTTCAAAGTGTACTAAGTCTTCCTAATGTTCTTCCCTTGTAACATTAATAACAGTTTACTACATATATAATACCAGCAGCAACATAATCCTTCTCCACAAGCTGATGCAATGGTAAAATTCTTCAAGCAATAATGCTTAGTCCTGGGGTCTCTTGGGAGAAAGATTGTGTACTGGTATTTCTCATTCCCCAACATTTGGAGAATTTTTTCACGTCTTCCATCATATCAGTATTTTTATTTATAACACCGATATGAAAAATATAAATATCATCCAATTCATCTAATCTGATCTTTAGTGAGAACACGAATCGGAGAAATATCGACTTGTACACCAATTTAAAATCGAAATTGCCATTAAGCAAGATTGCTTTGCAACCTCAAGTCCTGCTATACTGCCTCATTGTAGTGAAGATGTGTCATGAGCGGAATGGGTGAAGTATTTCAGAAGTTTGGTTTCTGATAGAGTCATGCTGCTTTTCGGTACCGGAGTTTTTGAGTTCTAGTCCCACTACTAGCATGGAATTTCATATCCATTTGGAATCGGATTTAGCTTGTAGGTACCGGTCTCATTAACTCTCGTGTAGAAAAACAATAGACCATATCGCTTCCAGCTAGCCAGTCGGATAGGACTATCCCATGCGTGATAGCTATTCCATTTTGCCCAGCTGAGGTAAATTAATGAGGTAAACTAATAAATAATGAGGTCACCCAGCTATTAGGTGAATTAAAAAGTCATATTTTTATTTCTAGTGTTTTTAAGCCATAAAGGCTGTAACATTTTCTCCACTATCATGAATCCACTCTTCTGTGTTTAGGCTTTTTACACAACTTCTGTATTTGTTCTTGTTGAAATATGCAATCGCACTCATACTTGGCGACTTGGTTGCTTATTTTTATTTAAGTGATAGCTTTTTCGGATTTACGAGCTTTTCTTCAGTCGATCCTTTTGTGTTTTCATTGGTTGTGTTTGATTAGTTTTGTGTTTTGTGCCTGTAATTTGATTGCTGGGTTCAAAATCTTTACAAAACTCTAAAAGCCCAATGTACCTCGTATTTTTGTATTATCAATATCATTATCATTATTATCATTTTAGTATCTTTAATAAAAGGTGTTGGGTTAACTTAAGAATTGGTTTCCCCCTCCAACTTGGCGATAATGGTTTAAGTATGGTCGCTTAACATTTTCTTCTGATCTCGCCGTGTCCAAACAATCTGTACCTATATTATAATTTATATAATATTTGAATCCAACTCTCCTTGTGGAACTCTTTTCTTATATAATAAAAGTGCGCAATGCTTAAAAAATTAGATATAAGAAACCATTAATGGTTCTCTATAGCTGATTTCTAATAATTTGGAGCTGTTGCGTTTGTAAACTGTTAAGGGGTTAATTGCCCATAAATATAAATGTCTGGTTTTCAAGTCGTTTTCTTTAATTAAGTAAAAGTATATAATTCTATTACGATGGAGCACTGTGCATTCATTAAAGTCGCCAAAAAAAAGCAAGAAATACAATGTTTGGATGGATTACCTTTGTGTATTAGTAAATATCGCCAATATTTTCGCCAAATTAGCCAAGGGGAACCCAAGTCTTAAGTAGACCCAATGGTGTTTTGTGGTCTGCGGCTCTTCATTATGCTTAAACAGTTCTACATTTGATCCACTTCAGGGAATAATAAAAACACAATTCTTTGATGATTGATTAACCTAAAAACATGGAGTATCTAGAGTTTTAATAAAAATAATAAATAAAATAACCGAAATATTTTTTTAATTCTTACATTATTCGAGATGTTATACTCCTAAATGCGTATATAAAGTTATAGATTGAAAAAAATAACTTTTATGTATTTTTAGATATGTTAAAATGAAACGTCCAGATAATTTAAAAGGGATGTAATTAAAAATCTTCTTCAATATCCATTTGCCAATATCAACATTTGGAAATAAATAGACAAAGATTGTATTTACGTTAACCAAAGAAAAACAAAAGGCACTAAACCTATTTCAAAACTTTATACTCAGACATAAATTCCCCCCATGAAATGACTTTTCCAAGTAAAGCTTATTCCGTTTTATCTACCTAGTTCCTACTCTTAAAGGGTTTAACTTGAAAAATTCCGGGAACATGAAATTTATGTGTCTTTTTAACTCTCTGAGCTACTTGTAGATTTATAAATTCGAAAGAACACAATGTGTATATCCGCAAAAATATGAAATATCTGTATGAAAAAATTTGCATTTTTCATAGTTTATCTTTAATATTAAAGTATATCTCTTTAAAAATCCCATTTCACCACTCTTGTAGGAAGTTGTATTCCAATATGTGGAAGTATAATTTTTTTATCCCCAAATACCACAGAATATATTTTTTAAATTTAATATTAAGATATATATATACATTATTTATAAATATATGTATATATATATACATCGATATTTATACTAGAGGGTGGTGGGTGGTACTATATGTCGTGTAGCTATCTTTTTAATTTAGGTATTTACCTATGATCAAATTTATACTGGTTATTATTTTGTTAGTCCAAAGGACTAAACTATATTTGGGTTGCGTTGTGTAGATTATTTAAGTTTAAATTCAACCACAGGTTTTGAGAGACTACAGATTTAAATTTAAAAAAAAACTAATAAGCTAAATTAAGAGCTGTTAAAATCAAATATTACATTCTTAAACACATACAAGGTTGATAGTTTAAAATAAAACTAAGCAAATTTATTATTATATTATATACATGTCTAATATACAAAAATGTGATTCAACTTCATAAGATTTGCTTTTCCAAAACTTTCTACTAGGTACCGTCTTATGCAAGATTTAACATCAATAATTTCCTGACATTTAGGTGAAAAAAAAGACAAAGAAGAGAGAGGACCTAATTTCAAATTGAAATATTTATAATAAGTGCCTTTGTGGATGTACTGCGTGTACCCGGTAGGTAATCTTGGGAGCTCTTGGTGATATGATGTAGACACCATGCGTGTTATCTCGATTTGGTGAGATGACAATGTTGATTTTAGTCTCACCGTTAGTCTGGGGCCTTCTAAATACATTGGGCTGATTCTAAAAGTTGGACACTTCTGGTCGGTGTGCGATGTTGAAGCCTTTCTTGAACCCAAATTTTCTTTGGTCCCCGAACTCTGCTTTCGACTCCCGAACTCTGACAGTCGAATTCTGCTTCTCGATCCCCGAACTCCCTCTGTCTTGACTTTTCTTTATTTTTATATTATTTTCATCTCTGTCTTTTCTTACTTCTTTTCTTCCAAGCAACAGAGGTTTATAAATCCATTGGTCTCATTTTCTCCGCCTTAAATTCGCAAACAGGGGAAAACATCACACATTCAAATTGGACACTGTCCCTTAGGGACTCATAAATAACTCCACAAAGGTACATTCTTATTTAGTATCATGTACAGAGACGCGATTCTAATCTGGGACTGGGATCAGAACCCCGCCCGAGATTGTCGCACACGACGAAATCCGTTCAATTAATTTTTATGGTCCTCTCTCCTTTACAAAAAATGTGATGAGGTCAGACATCCCAAGCATTTCACTTCCCGTTTTATTTATAGCAATTATATTAATTAATCAATTATATTAATTATAGCAATTATATTAAATATGAATTATATTAATGATCTAAATCGCCTCACCACACTATACTGTGGGTTTTGATACCTCTAGATAAACAGAGAATCTTCTGCATCTCAATTTTCACTGCAAAAGAATGGACCAAACAAATGGTATTATACATAGTTCTAGTATAAATCTAAAGAAATTTGTGTTATGTTGCATTAATTTACTACGCATAGAAAGATTGCTAGTTGCAAGTTAAATAGTATGAGTAAAATATTATTAGTATTTATATAAGCAACATAATAAGTATAATTAAGTAATAACTCAAAGTGAAGTATTAAATAGCTACTCAAGTATCAATTAATTTAATAAATATAATATTTATATAAATATTTTATAAGTAGCTAATGAAAATTATCATCTCTCACATCCTAACGAGGTAGGGTATAGGTTGTTGCTGCCATTGCCACTTGGACGAGCCAAGTAAGTGGGCCAAAGACCACATGAATTAATGCCACAGAGTTCGCCTTTTGTTAAAGTCTCTCCACACTATGGTCCACTTCAAGCCATTACCACCTTATGGAGGACATATGGCTTATCGTGATCGTAGATTCCACGTAAGTGCGTAGTGGACTCCATGGATAAATCCACGAGCTCGGATCATTTAGTGGCCCACTGTGTGGATGCAACCCTTAAACCCTTGTCCAAGGTCACCATCAGGAAGAGGGGAACAATTGGCCATAGTGTGGAGGCTACATTAGACAAGCACCACCAGGGTGAAAGAAAGTCGTAGCTCAAGTTGGTACTCTAAATTTGGAAACAGACACCATGCAGAAGACCCGCAGGTTTTGAGTTCACCCTCAGATGTATAGTTTAAGAACTTGGAGTTTAAGAACTTTACTTTTTTATGTCCCAGTTACCACTGACGAACCCGGCCGTTCGTACACCGGCACGAGCCATAAACTAGAAAACATCCAGTCACGAGTTTGTTGCTTTTACCAATTGATCTAAGGAGGGTCAAGCATATGTGTAATATGACTAACTAAATTTGATTAAACAATCCAGTGGCCATAATATTGGAAGTCAGCATACGTACAAGAAACTAGGTGAAACTGCTGAATTTTAGCCTTATGTTTAAATTTTATTGCATTCCTGAGGTAAATTAAATGAAGGATTATTACATTTGTAACCAATGTCTAATTTACTGATATAAGTTAGTGGGGGTTAAATTAATATTGAGAATATCTAAGCTAATAAAACCCCTAAAGAAATTAAAGTACTTATACTTTAACCCAAATTCTTTTAGGTGTAGTATCAACTATACTTATATAAAAAAATTCTGTATCTTTATGGACTCCGGCTCTACAAAGAGTCAAAAATAAAACTTTGTTCCTTAAAAAACAGCGTTAAAAATGTCATAAGACATAGGTACATATAGATGAAGAATTCAATAACTGTAGGACTACATTCATTAACTCTCGTGTAGTAAAATCCTGTAGCTCTTCAAGGATCTAAATCAAACCAAAAGGAAGTAAAGTCATCTAGACCGAAAGATCTATAAACTTTTTTGACATTGTAAGCCATATGTCCGTAAGGATATACCATTCAGTATTAGTTCATCATCAGATAGTACATATAGAATAAACACAATACACGAATAAATCAGAAACCTAAAACTTTTTAAAGTTGATTTGATTTTCTTTTGTCTTTTACTAACTGAAGGAAGTATTATAATCATGAAAACTGTATGTTTTCAAATTGCTACATAAATCCTTTTTTTTTATTTATGCCCAAATCTATTTTGTCTAGATTCTGCAGCACAGTTCTACATACGAGCATGCAACTTTAAACTTCCAACAAGTGTATTTGCACACGTTTTACGTCAAATTCAGTTTCTAATGCGTTTTTACCTATCCATAGCAAGGACGTGTAAAGTCCATTTTTATTCCTCCGTACAACCTTTCCTCACGTCATAAAATAGGCAAGAAAGAATTCACAGAAATGTTTTACTTTTTAACTTTCCTTCTACCAGGTAGCTTGTTCGTAAAATTTACGACACAAGCATGATTGTGGGTTTTTTTCTCGATTCTTTTGTAATTTTGTGTGAATAGTTTACGTGTGTTATTTTATCTTTTGTAAAGTCTAATCTATATATTTTATATCGGTTTTTATGGCAGAAAAATTCATACATCAAACTGATTTTCTCGCATTGCTCAAAAAATTACCTGAAGAAGAAAAATTTTGATTTGATAGCGATTTAAGTGAAGAAGATTTCTATTTTATTATTTTATCTTATTTCTAGTTTTAGGAAAAAAATAAAACTGTTAAAATTAAAGTTACTATAATTTTTTTTGTTACTAGACATTTATTTTCTTGATTTGTTTCATCGAAATAAATCTCTTTGCAGAAGTAAGTATCTCTAAACCTACATTTATTCCTTCAAAGGAGAGTATATTTTCCTCTTTTACTTGCCTATACTTGCCTTTATTGAATATTAAACTATCTTGAAATTTTAAAATATAGTTGTTAACAAGAAATTTTTAATTTTATATAATTAAAAACATCATTAATATTCTACCTAATATTCTAACTAATATAAGTATTCAAAAATAATTTACATTCATTTGATTGTGCATAATTTGTATTCTGCAGTAAAATTGTTTATTTTTATTTCTTAAAACATTACTTATTAGTATTTTTTAACTTCCCATTTTTTCCCATTTTTACTATTCCTGAATAAATTTTGAACTTGTTTCAATGTAATACCTGTATATATGCAGGGTTTTCCCAAACTACCGCATAAATTGCACAAGTAGATTCTTCGTTGAGAGTACATCAAAACTGCCCAAAGAAGCGTTCCTGTACGATACATAGTTTAAGAGAAAAATACAAAAAACAAAGTATGACGTCACTGCCGGTGCAAAAAAAACCACTTTATTGGACATATCAACAACAATATTTACATATCTTTCTAGACGATAATGTTTAAAACGTTCGCCGCGTATATCGAGTCATGCATGCTTTCGCGGCATGGAAGGACGTTAAGCCGCCATTGAACTGGCATTTAGAAGACTATATTCCAGCTACCGGTTGTCTTTGTACGGTGGTCGTGTATTCCGTTCGTGACTACTGCGACATGTACCTGATGTAAGGCCGATGCAAATGGAAATGCACTACGAACTGTACTAGGGAGTATTCCCGTGCATATACTGCTGTTGATATGTTCAATAAAGTTTTTTGCTTGCACCGGCAGTAACGTCATACCTTGTTTTTCGTATTTTTCTCGTAAACTATGGATCGTACAGGAACGATTCTTTGGGCAGTTTTTATGTACTCCCAACGAGAAATCTAACTGTGCAGTGTTTATGCCGTCATTTCGGGACACCCTGTATAATGCGCACGTAAGTATGTGAGTACGAATGTACATATCTATTATTATTCAAAAACCGATTAGTCGTAGAATGTCAAAATCTTATGCTTATCATTGTAGTAAATTATAGTAATGCTATCGGCATTACTGTACATTTAAAAAAGTAACAGACTTTCTAGGCAGTGGGGAAAATTCTTTTTAAATTTATTTTCAAGTGTCTATTCAAGAGTTGTGTTTATGTATTTTTGTTTTAGCATGTTATGTTTTAAGCCATCTTAACGGTATTGTTATAATATTTTTGATAACTCTAAGTTAACCTACCCCGCTGTTACTAGAATTATTCCCAGGCATTAGTATTATTTGGAAATACATATGGCACCCTACCTGCTACTTACTTTAGCTATTTGTAATTGTTAATTGTTATTTTCTGTTATTATTATTATTATTATTATTATTATTATTATTATTATTATTGGTTTGTATTCTCCTTACTAGAATTATTCCCAGGCATTAGTATTATTTGGAAAAACATACGACACCTTACCTGCTACTTACTTTAGCTATTTGTAAATGTTAATTGTAATTTTCTATTATTATTATTATTATTATTACTATTATAATTGTTATTATTATTATTATTGGTCTGTATTCTCCTTACTAGAGTTATTCCCAGGCATTAGTATTATTTGGAAAAACATATGATATCCTACCTGCTACTTACTTTAGCTATTTGCAATTGTTAATTATTACTTTCTATTATTATTATTATTATTATTATTGGTCTGTATTCTCCTTACTAGAATTATTCCGAGGCATTAGTATTATTTGGATATACATATGACACCCTAACTGATACTTACTTTAGCTATTTGTAATTGTTAATTGTTATTTTCTATTATTATTATTATTATTGGTCTGTATTCTCCTTACTCCTTTATTTCTGTAGTGTTGTACTCTCATTGTAATACTCAGCCCATAAATAAAAGTCTCAAGATTCCATACCGAATTAGCGTTTTCCCTGCTACTAACTTCTAAAGTAAATCAGCTTATTTTCTATTAATTATATTTATTTTATTTCTATTTTATATATTTCTTTCATCTATTTTATATATTTTTCATTATTCTTTATTTATTTTAATTTTTTTTAAATTCTCATTCGCCTTTGAGTCCGGAATAGACTCTTCCCCAGGGCAGAACTGGCAAGCCGTACACCTAATAGGGTAAGCTGCTCTCTGAGGGCGCACACATTTATTTTCAAATGTGTAAGTATAAACTAATATAAAAATTTAGTATTTTTAAAAAATAGTTTTTGAATAAAACTGTTATATCATTTCTAGGATTTGTAATTAAAGAAGAATCGTAACTATGTAAAGTTTCAGCTTATAACGAAATAAGTAGGTAAAGGAAAAATGATAATCATCCATTCCTTCAGGGTTTCATCAGTTTCCTCGGCCGGTTGCTCTTCGGTTCCTTTTGGATGTTGTTCTCCGTCTGTGCATGATTCCTCGAAACCAGCTTTTTTAAAACAATTTTTTACAGTTTTTCTGTAACACAGCTCTAAGCATAGTCTGCCATCCTCATTGCATCCAAAACTGTTATGCTTGGAAGTTTTTCACCGTCCTCAATCGCACTGATGAGTCTTTGAACAAGTTCTTTACGATATTCAGCTTTAAAACTCCGAATGATGCCTTGATCTAAAGGCTGAAGTTTCGAAGTTGTATTCGAGGGTAGGAATTCTAGCGTAACGTTTTTCGTTGTAGGAAGATTCTTGTGGGAGCCGCAGTTATCAATGAAGAGAAGAAGTTTTCTTTTTTGCAATCCCATGGGTTTATCGACTTTCTTCAACCACTCGCTAAAAATTTGGCTGGTCATCCAAGATTTTTTGTTTGATTTATATATATGTATATATATATATATGTATATATGTATATATATGTATATATATGTATATATATATATATATATATATATATATATATATATATATATGTGTGTGTGTATATATGTATATATATATATATATATATGTGTGTGTGTATATATATATATGTATATATGTATATATATGTATATATATGTATATATATATGCATATGTATATATATATATATATATATATGTATATGCATATATATATACATATATATATGTGTGTGTGTGTGTATAATTTAATAACATATATATGTACATATATGTGTTATTTAATTCATATAGAAGGACTTTGTGAGGTGTCTATATTAGACATTTTTTCAAGTATCATTTTTATAAGAAAACAAGTGAAAGTGATAAACAACTGTATACTGTAATATGACACAATTGAGCATAATATCTTTGCATTTATAGCTTATATCTTGCATTTAAAATATTTTCATACATTTATTAACTATTATACATAAATACAGCCATAACATTTATAAATATTTTATTGACCTTTTGTGTGAAAACATTTATTGCATTGCAGAAGAACATTAGAAAATTTCTACAGTGGGATATCTTTAGACCAAGTTAAGTTAAAATTTGCTTCAAATGAGTATATTTCAATCTTATAAAATCTTTATGACTTTTACGAGTGAATAGTCACTGATTCTTAAATTTTTATTTTCTAATTTTTTCAAACTAGCTGTCTTTATAAAAGATACACTCGATATATTGTCTCTGTTAATATATATTTTATATGTATTATTGTGTTTAGTGGAAGTAATATATTAGTAGCAAAGCAATGCTTCATGGATTTAAAATCTGTGGTCTGAATTTTAATATGCAATGATTCACAATGAAAACTTTAAAATGGAGAAATGCTTCAAACTGAAAATAAAGTTTAAACTTTATTGGTAACGAGTGCTACTCACACATAAAGCGATATAAGCCAGATCTCAAAGGAGAAACTTCATGATAATTAAAAGGTAAATAAATGTAGGAATGTAGTTTTATACAGTTATTGACAATATTAATTTTAAATTTAATTTCTTATCTATATGTTACTAATATATAAAAAAAAATAGAAATAATCGTAATTACATTAAATACCCACACTTCTTAAATATCACACACAAAAACTAAATTTAACTACTTCAGAATTCTGCATACCATTTCAAAGTGTAATCAGTGTATAAGGTATAATCTCAAAGAACTTCTAATTTCAAAAGCAGGTTTTGGAACTTTATATACTAAAGAAATGGCTTATTTTTCCATGTTAAAGACAAAATAAAATATTTATGAGCTTCAGAAAAATGGTATATCCCTTTAAGCAATAAAGATACCCCTATTCATGTATGAGTAATGAGCCGTTTCGATAAATTTAGATGTTGCAGAAGAAATTGCAACGGAACAAAGTGCTTTCAATGGCTGTAAAAGATACACATTTTTAGAGTTACAGTGAATGATGGGAAAATAACGCTGCCACAGGTATCGCATATTTTATCACCCTTTTTTTTTTGCTTGACAAGAAAACATATCTTGTTCTATAAAAGATTTTAAAAATATGATAAACTAAAGAACTAACGACATAAACATTAATAAAAAAATATGATAATCAAATCTTATTAAGTCTAATATATCAAATTTATGAGGGAAAATGTAAGGGTTTTTTAATGGGATTTTCACTTTATTTTTTACGTAACTTCATAAACATTGACGTACGTTGTGTATTAGAAAATTTTATTTCAGATCCTGGTGAAATTTGCCATTAGGAAATTGTTTACTGATAAAGCATAAAGAAAAGTTACAATGGAGTAAGTCTGATCTGACTCTAATCCATCGGTTCTATCTTGATAAGTATGCCCTAAGAATTAGTATTTAGTAGAATCCGCAATTTACCTCAAAATAAGGTTTTTTTTACTAATATTGATTTTATTCTATCGCTCTATATCCTCTAAAGTAATAACTTGTTGTTATTATTGCACTTAAGCTAGACCAGCACTTGAGCAAAGCCTTAAACCCTTCTCAACCAACGTCTCGTATACGCGACACAGTGATTTCACTCTTATCAGTCCAGCGTCTCCTGTACTCGATGATCTCCAGTTGATATTGAGAGACCAGCCTAGCGTATGCCTAATAGGAGGTCTTAATGTTTTATTTTAATTTTTAGATGCGAGATTTAAAAATTAAAATAAAACGTTCGCGTTAAAACAATGTGTTAAACGGTAAAGTTTTACACAACGGTCAACTCGTATAGCATTTACGTGCTGGTCCTCGAGGAGTTAAATCAAACGTATGCACATTCCTTTTGAACCCAAATGATTGGGTGAAAAAGCAACTTTCTCAAGTGTGTCCTCATAATTTAGGAGCAGGAACCTAGCAAAAGACACCCAGGCTTGGAATGCCAAGCCCAGAGGTATCGTTTGAGACCTTGGAGGACATTATTACCATGAACATATTTCACTTGCATCAGTCACCATTATCGAAAACATTGAATCTTATACGGGGTCAAATTGACACTCATCTAGTTGCGAAATCACTGCCTTTGCCGACTGAACTACCTCAGTTCATGTTTTACACTTTTACCCTCTTAACATTAATAATACTAAAATAAGAAAAGCAGTAACATCACAAACAGGAGCAGGTTTGAAACAGACTTTCTTCGAGCATTATAGACTGTTCTGATTCTGATGCCCACAGAATCAGAAAAGTTCAAAACTCTGGGGGAAACTCTATAGAAGAAAGGCAACAATTTGAGTAAAAGTTGAACTTCTGTCACGTTTGAAGATTCTTACCAGTTTTCGTTGGTACCGATCTTGCACAGTCTATTTCCGACAGCAGCCATGTCGAAGATTTCATGTTTTACCGACTTCCCGATATTTACTGTACACTTGTCAAATGGTCGCACGAAGCTTATGTTTTAGTAAGTGTGGACCCATAGTGGTGGACCCCCCCCCCTCCCTAGTGATACACGTTTTGTACTACCCAAAGTCTGTCAATTAATTTATTTATTATTATTGATATTATTTGCAAGTTATGGACGAACTGTACATATACGGGGTCACTTAAACGCCTTACACACTTTTGGGTATGCAGTGCCCGGTATGATTATTCGAATATTTTTTACCTGACAATTTCAAAGTTTTAATGTGATTTTGGACATTTTAAAATCTCTTATAACTAATCGTTGAATCTGTTAAGTAATGTTTCATTTTTTAAGAAACAAAAATGAATATATATGACTTGTAGAATCTTGTAGTTCATACTTATTCATTTCAATTTACTTCACCGTCGTTTTCAAAATATTTCGAATATATTAGTAAGCCTATTGAAAGAGTAAGAGTGAAAGAGAAATTTATGTTCGCGGATTCTGTAACACCGTATGGTATAAATAGCGTCACGAACTCTGACAGAAATTTCACCTCATACCAACTACTAGAGACTGGAAGTGACATATTGCGAGGGAGATTTAGTCTTTATTGTATTGGTCTCTGCATCTAGAATTGTATCGGATCATTTTGAGCTTGAATGAGTAAAAGCTACTTTCCGGTTTGAGAACTCGATATTTTGGATAATTTTACACCAGATTATGTATCTTTTAACAAGTATAATTTTAATCCTAATAATTAAAAATACTACAACAAATAAATAATTAATATAAAATAAATAAGGGCGCAAACTAAATAATTCATAAAGAAATGATAAAAATAATATTTTCAAATAATTTAAAAATGAAATTTTCAAATAATTTAAAAATAAAATTTTCAAATAATTTAAAAATAAAATTTTCAACCTAACAAATTCTTTTGAGTTGAAACAAAAAGCTGTTTTCACAAGAATACAAATGTTAATAAAATGTTTAGTTTGTCTTAGAACTAGAGCGCTACTGTCTACTCTTTCTTCCTAATAATTCAAAATACTACAACAAACAAACAGGTAATATAAAATAATTAAGGGCGCAAACAAAATAATTCATAAAGAAATGATAAAAATAATATTTTCAAATAATTTAAAAATAAAATTTTCAACCTAACAAATTCTTTTGAGTTGAAACAAAAAGCTGTTTTCACAAGAATACAAATGTTAATAAAATGTTTAGCTTGGCTTAGAACTAGAGCGCTACTGTCTACTGTTTCTTCCCACGAGGGCTAATGAGACCGGGACATACTGGTTAAAGCCGATTCCTAACGGCTACGAACATTCACACTAGCAGAGGTACTCGAACCTGCGAACTCCGGTACTCAAGAACACCACTCTACCATTAGGTTATCGTTCGGCTCTATATATAGTTTGCAGTGCCACAAATTACTTTTCTGCTACACAAAGGATTAGCGAATCCCGGGCCTACTGTCTAAATCTGACTCCGACTGGATACAAACTTCCATATCTGAAGTGGGATTGTATTCCATGATCCAAGGTAGAAGATACCCAAATTAAAATTATTATATATGGGTTTCATCCTCATAAATATAATTTATTACTTGATAAATAATTTTAAAATATGTTTATCTATTTAATAGTGTCTCATAATAGCATAACTGATTTAACTCAATCGATTCAAAAGAAAATGATTTGGAAAAGAGAAATATTTCTTAAGTATTTTTATCCGAAAGTTGAACAATATAAATAAACTGCAGTTATTGATTTTACAGCAATTATTAAATTTATTTTAATTCTTCTTGATATATTGCGGATAGATCGTAATCTTTTCTAGTTTCACCAATTTATGGAAAATAACTATGAATAATTCTTGAACTTAAAAAGATTTAATTCATTATCAAAATAATAAATACTTCTAATGAATAATTATTTTTGAAATGAGGTTAAAGTCCGTTTTAATGATACGGTAATTGATAAATGACGCTAAATATGAATTTATAAAAACCCATGGTATAATAATGAAAAATGTGCAAATTTTCAAAATTAGTTTTAAATTAAAATAAATGGTAGTTAATTTACTTCTACTTGAAAGAGTAATTGATAATCATAAGGAATGATTAATGTATGTAATCAAAATTATTTGCAATTTACATCTTAAGATATGTAAACCTTTTATTTAATTTAATCATCATCAAAAGCTTAAAACGAAATATAGCAGTGATTAATAAATAAATTTTTGTCTTCAGGTATTAATTCAATCAGGAAAACATCGTAAAATAATTAATAGGACAGTTTTAGAGAAATTTTCTGCCATTCACACGCGCATTCGTTATTTTTAGATATTTAATCTGTATTAGGAATTAAAATTATTGTCATCTTATTTTTGTTTTATTTCTATTACTCTATGTTTTTCATATGACTTTTTGACTTTTTTAGTCTTTAGCTATATAATGGTTGTCAGTCGATAATAACATGGTTGTAAAGTGCTTATAAAAGCATATATAAAAGTTGAAAATATAATATTTTGTTTTTATTATGTTAATAGTTTAAAAAAATTTTTAAATGCAAAAGTAAAATTTATTTTATTTACACACGCTTTCGCTTTTTTAGATACATCATCTGTGTTAAGAATTAATAATAAAAAGTTTTTAGTTTTATTTCTTTAACGTGAAATTTTTCATGTGATTTTTTAACTATGGTTTTATAATATAATATAATTGTAGAAAGAGGTACAAATGTAGGTTTTATTAAGTTTGCTAAGTGCTAGTACAGACTTAGATGACCCACACTCACATCCAACTCGAGGGTTTATGGTTGCAAAAGCCTAAGTGGGTGGGGAAAACCTTTCGACATTATTCATTTTAATGTTATACACTGAATTATTGACGTAAAAAAACTTTTTTTTATTACTAGCATTATTTTTACCAAGTATTTTCCCTCATTTAAAAATTTTAAAATTTATTTTGTATATAAGAGTAGTTTGAATTTAATATATTATAAATTTCCTTTAACTTTTTAATACGATTACGATTATTATCTATTTTTTTAATATTCGATCTGCGTGTTGCTTTCGTGTTTTTTAATAAACATCGGAACGAGATTACATCTTACTTGCATGTAATGCTGAGGGTTGCCTATCATTCCACATTTACAATTAGGTGAGTCTAGTTTTCCAATTCTGTACAAGTAGGTTGGGGAACTTCCATGACCGGTTATGAAATAATTTAATATGTTATTTTCGAATTTTAACTTTTGTTCTACTTTAGACATTATAGTATAGGTTGCTCTTCCTTTTTCACTATTGTCTCAATAATCTTGCCAATCTTTATTTATGTTTTCTTTCATATATTTTTGAGTATTGATACCGGGAGCTGTATTGGTTTGTAATTTATTGATTTCGTGGCGTTCTTTGCTAAAATATCTGTATATTCATTACCAGTATTTCCCGTATGAGCTTTGATCCAAATTATATTAATTGTTCGGTTATTCATGTTTTTACATTCTTTTTTGTATCTCTGTAATTAATTTGGATTTCGGTACTAATTGTTCTAGTCTCTTGATTACTGAAAGACTGTCAGTACATAAATAT
>CM063504.1:49153932-49183932 GCA_032207245.1 Pardosa pseudoannulata | reverse complement strand
ATTATAAATAAAAAAATCTTCGGTAAGTCTTCGGTCATTTGTATCTGGTGTCTTAACTCTTTGTATTATATCAACATGACCTGGTATAAGTCATTGGTACGTAATACAGACAAGAAATCAAGGTTTTCAAACATTACTAAACCCTCATAGATTTTAAATTATGTAATGAATAAATGTAACGAATTTTTACTGTTTTGAACAAAGTAAAGGAAATGCTCTAATCGTTTAAAAATTTTAGCCTTCATTTTTCAACGGAAATACTTATTTTGACACTTCCTAAATCATCTTTGCTACATGTCAGTGTTACGTCTATTTATACGTTGGAGAAAATTTTATTTCTTACATTATAAACACTAATTTTAAGCATATATTAGCACATTTCTAGTTATTCCATTGTGACATTTGTGCGTACATATGTAAGTTTGTATGTCGCTAATTAGTTTTAAGCAAAATATTAAAATTCTATATTTCGGATTGCTATAGCATATATTTGTGTGCCTACAATTTTGTTTGAAACCCATACCAAATATAGCGGAAAATCTTAACGGCCATTAACGCAAACTATCTTTTATTTTTGATTGCAATCCAAACTCAATATAACAAAAGTTCTCCATATAGCGATCATTGACGTAAACTGTCCTCCATTTTCGATTACAATCCAAGCTCAATATAAAGAAAATTCTCAATGTAACGGTCATTGGTGCAAATTGTCTAAAACAATGCAACTCAGTGACCTGTTAATATGTTAGAACAATATATTAAGATGTCTCTGACAGCATATTAAATATTTTGTTTAATGTTGTTTTAAACACTTGAAACAATATAACATATTTTTTAAAGTTACTATAATATTTCAGTCAATTTATTTGGTTTAGAATAACGTGCCATATGGCATTTAATCAGTTTTCAATATCTTACAAGAAATCCACATATTCTTTATCGGAAAATGGAATCGTAAAACTAAATGCATTGCGTTCCCATTGCGTGCAAAATGCGTGCAATATTGCGTATAAAATAAGAATTAAATACATTAAACTACCGGTTATCCGGAGACATGGAATTATTACAGAAATTGATGGAAGTATCACGCAAATTAACAGAGCAAGTCAAAAAACCTAAAAAGTTAATTTTATTTATTTTAAGATCAAAATAACTGAGACGTTAAGAATGAATACATATATTTTGCATACACATACCTTTATATAGCTTTCTTAAATAAAAATAGGCATTTTCGACCGTTTTCCTCAATTTATAGCTATTATTAAAGATTAAATGTAACAGTTCCTAGAATAAAAGTAAAATTTCTCCTGTAATTACCTACGAAATCAATGTAACTCACATGTAGCCTACAAAAGGACAAATCACACTTATATACTCTTGAAAATCTTTCAGTCGTAAATTACGAGTGATGATGATAATCGAGAATTAACACAAGAAATCTTAAATGTTGTCTAATATATTGTAAAATTTGCACTGAATAGCTGTAGTACAAAAGCTAGCCAACAAAAATTAGCCTACAAAAGGACAAGTCACATTTATATTCTCTTGAAAAACTTTTAATTGTAAATTACAAGTGATGATGATAATCGAAAATTAGCACACGAAATCCTAAACTTTGTCTAAATATTGTAAAAATTGCACTGAATATTTGTAGTACAAAAGCTAGCCTACAGAAGGATAAATCACACTTATATTCTCTTGAAAAACTTTCAATCGTAAATTACAAGTGACGATGATAATCAAGAATTAACACAAGAAATCATAAACGTTGGCTAAAGTATTGTAAAAATTACACTGAATAACTGTAGTACAAAAGTTAGCCTACAAAAGGATAAATCATACTTATATTCTCTTGAATAACTTTCAATCGTAAATTACAAGTGACGTAATAATCGAGAATTAGCACAAGAAATCATAAACGTCGTCTAAAATTTTGCAAAAATTGCACTGAATTACTGTAGTACAGAAGCTAGCCTACAAAAGGATAAATCCGACTTATATTCTCTTGAAAAACTTTCAATCGTAAATTACGAGTATGATGATAATCAAGAATTAGCACAAGAAATCATAAACGTTGTCTAAAATATTGAAAAATTGCTCTGAATAACTGTAGTAAAGAGCCGTTGACATTTCTATTAATGATTCTAAATGTTCATGTCAACAAAATGAAAATAAACTTTATATAGCGGACACTATATTTAGTGGAAAAACCTGTTAATTTGTTGTGTTGTACTACGTGAAATAGGAAATATCTTAAACCTATAAAATTATGGTAAATTATTTTTTTACAACAGTTTAAATTACATTCTTTCATTCCCTTATAAATTAAATTTATTTTTAAAGTCTGTAAGTTTATATATGACTTTGACTTTCACCTTTCTAATCCTTTAAAGTATGTTTAAAGAGAAAAAATGTGCCCATGATCATTTTAGAATAAAAAGTGACAAGAAAAGAAATTTTTTCTCCGCATTATCAGTGGAAAAATATTCATTGGCATCTTCAGAAAGATTTAGTGATGTCGTTTGTACCACGGAGGCTTCTGAAAAATGAAATATCAGATATGCATATCTATGAAAAGAGAAGATATTATTTACCCTGCGAGCCTCCAGGGTTAGATCCTACGATGATGTAGCAAAGATTTCCTCCATAAAAGTAACACTGTAATTCAAGATGTATGGTTTATCTTGAGCCATTTGGAGATTCATAAACATTTTGCCGTTTTATGCCTATGGCTATTTATGAAACGATAAGATAGGCTCTTGAAAAACATTATTTTTTTCTGTAGAAATGTATTTGGTTTAAGATTTATGACTTACATTTTTCTTACCAATGAGGATTTCAATAAAGAAATATTTTACAAACGCAGTTAAACGCTTTGCATAACACGTTTTTCTTTATTCCAAGGTTCATTCCTTTAAAAGGGAAATATCTTCTATATAAAATCGTACCTATCTAAAAGCCATATCACATATCAAACAGTACCCGTTGAAATATCATAGGATTGAGTTTATGATTCCTTTTCTCGATGAATAATGCACAGATTACTTATGTGATAGCAAAAAGTTTTCAGCAGATTTGTCTTCGTTTGTGTGAATTGGTTTGATAGTGGGTTGATGTGGGATTAAAGCTTAAAGAATAATGAACTCAACTCAATGCTTTTTCAACGTGTACAGTTGGTGTTTATTAAGTTTTTAAGATCTATTTCCCTCTGATTATAAAATCTTGCTTTCTGTTAAAGGAACATGCATATTCATCACAAAGCAAAGTGCTCAATTAGAGTTTTTATTCAAAACGTGTCTCTTAAAATGCGAATATGAAGAAAATTTTTTTGTTTAAACATTATTTAGAACATAGTTATACATATCTCTTTAAAGTAGTTACTGTTTAGATAAAAAAATCATAGTTTTAATTTTGTAGCATGAATATTTTAATAATTTGCATTGAACCAGTTAGTTTATGTTTTTGAAGATTGTCACAGTAATTTGTGGGCCAACTGAGAGGCAATTAACCCTTAATTTAACAAGATGTTTTTTCAAATATTTTTTTATTTCTGTTATTCTCCCATGTCTGTATAGACATTAGAATCTCTGTAAAATAAATAAAAAATATATATCATTTTCCATTTTTGAGATTATTAATGTCCGCTGTGGCGAACACTGATAATTATATAGTAGTCATAAATATACATGTCCTATGTAGCGGCCAGACTTAACCGAATTAAGGGTTAAAGAATATCGGTATTAATCAGAATCACACGGTAACACATTGACATAGTAAATACCATCCGGATACCTTAATAGAAAGTGGTGTAAATAACTTTACACCACTTTAAAAATACCACAGAATTAATCACAATCTTCACAATAAGTGTTCGAAATTACAAACTTTGGTTTCGATTCATGCACAACACCTACTTGGATTAACAAATATTTTCGAAACTACTTCAAATATTATGGAGCAGCGTTGTCGGTTTATGCCTCCAGGTTCATTTAGGGGTTACAAGTGTGTCATAAACAGTGCACTTTATTTGCACCCCATATAAAATAATCTAGAAGGGGTAATGTAATTCAAGTAATCTAGAAATTAACTCCGCTGGAGAGATAAAACCAGGATTTCTTCAAAGATGAAATCTGGAAACGTTAATTCGAATTCGAACTCTTATGGAAGTTAACTTCCCATAGTCTCAAGGTGGAATTATTCTTTTAAGTGTCTTAGTCAGCATTCCTGCTGTAGGTCCAACCAATTCAGTTTTGTAAATGGTGTAAATCTTTGTACATTTTAACTTTTTCTAGAATTTTAAAAAAGAGTAGCGTTCCTAAATTAGTTATTGTGCTGGTTTTAAGCTCCTTTGTAGCAAATGTGCGGGTATTGAAAGGTCGCTCTATAATACTACATATTTTTATTGGACCATGCTTTCATATATAATTATGTCCTCTACGTCCTTTATGTTTACAAAACAAATTTTAAAAACACAGTATACTTTGATATTAATAAATATTTTGAGTTTCTTATTCCTCATTTAAAATTTATTTTGGCTTGTTAGGTGCTAGGTTTTGTAGAATATAAGTGCCAAATTTTGCGAAATTAGAGGTACTTATGCCAGGGCAACCGAAGTTGAATTGCAGCTGCTATATATTTCATTCATTTAGATTCATAAAGCTGCAGTGGCAGCACAGCCGTTCTAGGATTCACCGTGTTCGTTAATGGTGGAGAGTGTAAAATATGTTGTTTGTTACAATATCAAGTTCTCAAACGATACCTCTAGGTGTGGCACTAAGCCTGCGCGTCTTCTGCTTGGTCTCTGCTTTTATTTTACAAGCACCCACAAGAGCTAAGACATTCTTTCACCCTAGTGGTACTCGTCAAACGAAAGACGCAACCCTTCGCTTTAATTCGAGTGGTCTCTGGTTCACGGACTTGACCTGTCCAAGTGGCATTGAGAACAATAGCAACAGATTCATAATCAAATGATTATCATGTACTCTAGAACCAAGACAGCAGTTACAACCCTGCGAGAGTCAGAGTAGCTCAGACAGCAAAGGCAGTACTCTCGTAACTGGAGGGTTACGGGTTCGAGGCTCAAGCCGGCATAAAATCAACCATATTGGTTAAAGATAACTGGGGTCTACAAAATATGTTTTTGGGCACAATTTCCTTCACGTTTGCAAATGAAACCTCTGAGGTGGTCTTCAGATTGGTCCCTGCTTCTAATCTACAAGTACTTACATAAGCTAAAAGTTTCTTTCCCCCTAGTCGTGCACATGAAATGAAAAGTTCACCCCGTCGCTTTAATTCAAGTGACGTTTGGTATATGCGCTTGACTCGTCCAAGTAGCGTTGGCAACAACAGCAACAAATTCATAATCAGTCATGTACTCTAGAACCATAACAAAACTTATACTTCAAACTCTGGAAAGAATGAGATACGTTTGTCAAGTAAAAGAGTTAACAACATATTAAAGAGTTTTAATAGATACTTTTGGCTAATGATCAGGAAATTTTAAAACAAAAGATTAAACAAAGGATTAAACAGCAAATACCTATTGTATGTCTGTTCTATTTTTTTTAAATAAAATTATATATATATATATATATATATATATATATATATATATATATATATATATATATATATATATATATATATATATATATATATATATATATATATATTATATATGTATATATATATATATATATATATATATATATATATATATATATATATATATATATATATATATATATATATATATATATATAATACGTGTAAAGTAATAAATAAATGGACAAAAATTTGTAGAAGATGGAAAAAACTTTGTTGTGTCGTATTAAAGCAAAAAAAACTATTTAATATTTATTACTATTGGAAATTACGAATGCGTCACACAAATTGAGATTTCTTTTACACAAATTGTGTAAAAAAAAATTATTCCAAATCAGTCTAACAATATATATGCAATCTAGGAACAATTAAATGGTAAATAGATTATGTTTTCCTCTACACTTCTATTCCATTTTTCAAGAAAAAAAGGCATATAAAAATATTTTTTATTCTTATAAAAAGGTATTTCTCTTTTATATAAAAGAAGCTTCAACATTTTTTTAAACTTGATACCTAATTACTAGTTATTTTAGAATTCACATTAACTTGAATTAACAACACAGAAAAGAAATTTCTCTTAATAAGGGGAAGTTTCTAAAAATTTTCTAATAATCGCATTTACAAACTCAACTGTAAGTATGTGTTTAGTACTGTTGTCAAAGAAATATTTGTCATATGTAAAAATATTTTATTATTGTACTAAAATTTTTAAGCTAGGTGAATTTTGTATATATCCAACAAATATAAATATACATTGTGTGCGTGTGTTTTTATAATACATAGAAATTCAATAGATGTAATTTTCTCATTTTTAGAATATATTCCTCTGAGTTCTGACGTACTCTTCAAGATATTAAAAAAGAGCTCAAATTATTATTACTGTACTAAAATTTTTATGCTAGGTGAATTTTGTATATGTATAGAAAATTTAAATATATATGTGTGTGCGTGTGTGTTTATAATACTTAAAAATGTAATAGACACAATTTTCTCATTTGTGACAATATTCCTCGGAATTCTGACGTCCTCTTCAAGATATTAAAAAGAGCTAAAATTATTATTAGTGTACTAAAATTTTTATGCTAGGTGAATTTTGTATTTGTACAACAAATATAAATATACATTGTGTGCATGTGTTTTTATAATACATAGAAATTCAATAGATGTAATTTTCTCATTTTTAGAATATATTCCTTTGAGTTCTGACGTACTCTTCAAGATATTAAAAAATAGCTAAAATTGTTATTACTCTACTAAAGCTTTTATGCTAGGTGAATTTTGTATATGTATAGAAAGTTTAAATATATATGTGTGTGTGCGTTTATAATACTTAGAAATGTAATACATGTAATTTTTTTCATTTTTAGAATATATTCCTCTGAATTCTGACGTACTCTTCAATATATTGAAAAAGAGCTAAAATTATTATTACTGTACTAAACTTTTTATGCTAGGTGAATTTTGTATATGTATAGAAAATTTAAATATATATGTGTGTGTGTGTTTTTATAATACTTAGAAATGTAATACATATCATTTTCTCATTTTTAGAATATATTCCACTGAGTTCTGAAGCACTCAAGATATTAAAAAAGGTCTAAAATTATTATTACTGTACTAAAATTTTTATGCTAGGTGAATTTTGTATATGTATAGAAAATTTAAACATATGTGTGTGTGTTTATAATACTTAGAAATGTAATAGAAGCAATTTTCTCATTTTTAGAATATATTCCTCTGAATTATGACTTACTCTTTAATATATTAAAAAAGATCTAAAATTGTTATTACTCTACTAAAACTTTTATGCTAGGTGAATTTTGTATATGTATAGAAAATTTAAATAAATATGTGTGTGCGTGTGTTTTTATAATACTTAGAAATGTAATAGATGCAATTTTCTCATTTTTAGAATATATTCCTCTGCGTTCTGACATACTCATCAAGATATTAAAAAAGATCTAAAATTGTTATTACTCTACTAAAACTTTTATGCTAGGTGAATTTTGTATATGTATAGAAAATTTAAATATATATGTGTGTGTGTTTATAATACTTAGAAATGTAATAGATGTAATTTTCTCATTTTTAGAATATATTCCTCTGCGTTCTGACATACTCATCTAGATATTAAAAAAGATCTAAAATTGTTATTTCTCTACTAAAACTTTTATGCTAAGTGAATTTTGTATATGTACAACAAATATAAATATACATTGTGTGCGTGTGTTTTTTATAATACATAGAAATTCAATAGATGTAATTTTCTCATTTTTAAAATATATTCCTCTGAGTTCTCATGTACTCTTTAAGATATTAAAAAAGATCTAAAATTGTTATTACTCTACTAAAACTTTTATGCTAGGTGAATTTTGTATATGTATAGAAAATTTAAATATATATATGTGTGTGTGTGTGTTTATAATACTTAGAAATGCAATAAATGTAATTTTCTCATTTTTAGAATATATTCCTATGAGTTCTCATGTACTCTTTAAGATATTAAAAAAGATTTAAAATTGTTATTACTCTACTAAAACTTTTATGCTAGGTGAATTTTGTATATGTATAGAAAATTTAAATATATATGTGTGTGTGTTTTTATAATACTTAGAAATGTAATACATATCATTTTCTCATTTTTAGAATATATTCCTATGAGTTCTGACGTACTCTTTAAGATAATAAAAAAGATCTAAAATTATTATTACACTACTAAAATTTTTATGTGAATTTTGTATACGTACAACAAATATAAATATACATTGTGTGCGTGTGTTTTTATAATACATAGAAATTCAATAGATGTAATTTTCTCATTTTTAGAATATATTCCTCTCAGTTCTAACGTACTCTTTAAGATATTAAAAAAGATTTAAAATTGTTATTACTCTACTAAAACTTTTATGCTAGGTGAATTTTGTATATGTATAGAAAATTTAAATATATATGTGTGTGTTTTTATAATACTTAGAAATGTAATAGAAGCAATTTTCTCATTTTTAGAATATATTCCACTGAATTATGACGTACTTTTCAATGTATTAAAAAAGACCTAAAATTATTATTACTGTACTAAACATTTTATGCTAGGTGTATTTGATATATGTAAAAAAAATTTAAATATGTGTGTGTGTTTTTATAATAAATGTAATAGAGGCAAATTTCTCATTTTTATAATATATTCCTCTGAATTCTGGCATACTCTTCAATATATTAAAAAATGGCTAAAATATTTTATAGCTGTGTAATTCTCCTATCATGACCACTCGTTATATATCGGAAATATAATTTAAGTGTGTTGAAAATCACTTAAACTCCAACAAATATTTAAGGAGCAGTTAAATATATAGCAGATAAAGTTATTTAATAGGTTGACTAAAACCGCTATAAAATTCCTCATTCTAACCAATATAGAAGTGCAGAGGCAATAAAATAGTTCCAGTGGTTGCAACGGTTTTAACATTAGTTTCAGTGGTAAATATCTTCCCCATAATGCTTTCAAATACAAAGCGAATTTCTGAAAAGACCTCAACTGAATTATTCATATCGAATGTTTACTTATCATTGAAACTTATTTTATAAACACGGCCTTACACCACTTTGAAGAGTACGTATGGTAAGCGGCTCTCAAAAGTGAGAAGGGGGAAAATTCTTTTCAAAAAAAGTTCTTACTTTTGGAAATTATCGTTTTTTATTTTTTTCCCTACCGCTATGCATCGTGTTGAATAAATATTTATAAAGTCAATTTTATACTTATGAGACTCTCAATAAAACACTTCGTTTTTGATATCCGCATAAAATTCGTATAAATATTATTTATCTTTTGGAAAGCGATTTAGAACCTTTTTAATGTGCATTTACAACGTATTCCGAGTTGAATGGAGTGGAGAGAAAAAGTGGAGGGTTTAATGTTTTACACGCGTTTTTCGTTTATTGCAAATTATTCTTTGGTGAAATGTTTCCTCCATTTATTTTAATTTTTAGCAAAGGGGATGTATTTATATGGAGACAACATTTATTTACAGCCATAAAAAATACGTTTTTCGGAAAATTCTCTGGGTTCTGCTACAACTAGCTATAAACGATTTATGTATGAATAGAAATGAGTTATGCAACAATGTGACCAATGAGTGATTGTAAACAATTAAGGGTTGAATAATAAATAGGAATGAGTGATATCGCACTGTAAATAATTAACATTCTATGAATTTGTACAATGATTAAGATGTGAATAGATTGCATTCATTAGCTGGACTATATGATTATTATATCTAACAGTGAATATTAAAGGGGATATATTTATATTGAGACAACATTTTTTGCAGCCAAAAATAATACATTTTTCACAAAGTTGCCTGTATTCTGGTGCATCTAGCAGTGAACGATTTGTGAGTGGATAGAAATGAGTTATGCAACAATGTGACCAATGAATGACTGTAAACAATTAAGGGTTGAATAATAAATAGGAATGAGTGATATCACAATGTAAATAATTAGCATTATATCCATTTGTACAATGATTAAAGTGTGAATGAATTGCATTGATTAGCTTGACTATATGATTATTATATCTAACAGTGAATATTAAAGGGGATATATTTATATTGAGACAACATTTATTTGCAGCCATACAAAATACGTTTTTCACAAAGTTTTATGTGTTCTGTTATAACTAGTGGATAGAAATGACTTGTGCAACAATGTGACCAATTAATAACTGTAAACAATTAAGGGTTGAATACTAAATATGATTGAGTGATATCGCAATGTAAATAATTAACATTATATCAATCTGTACAATGATTAAGATGTGAATAGATTGCATTCATTAGCTGGACTATATGATTATTATATCTAACAGTGAATAGTAAAGGGATATATTTATACCGAGACAACATTTATTTGCAGCCATAAAAAATACATTTTTCACAAAGTTTTCTGTGTTCTGGTGCAACTAGCAGTGAACGATTTTTGAGTGGATAGAATTGAGTTATGGAACAATGTGACCAACGAATGACTGTAAACAATTAAGGGTTGAATAATAAATAGGAATGAGTGATATTGCAATGTAAATAATTAACATTATATCAATCTGTACAATGTTTAAGGTGTGAATGAATTGCTTTGATTAGCTTGACTATATGATTATTATATCTAACAGTGAATAGTAAAGGGATATATTTATACTGAGACAACATTCATTTGCAGCCATAAAAAATACGTTTATCACAAAGTTCTCTGTGTTCTGTACAACTAACAGTGAACGATTTGTGAGTGGATAGAAATGAGTTATGCAACAATGTGACCAATAAATGACTGTAAACAATTAAGAGTTGAATAATAAATAGGAATGAGTGATATTGCAATGTAAATAATTAACATTATATTAATTTGTACAATGAGTAAGGTGAGAATGAATTGCATTGACTAGCTTGACTATGTGAATATTATGAATATGTAACAGTAAATATCAACAAGTTTTGTAAAAACACAAACAACAAACAATTTGAAAAATGTAAAAAATAAATAATTTGTCAATGAATACCAAACAATGAGTGGTATAAGAATGTGAAGAATGACGGATGTGTTATGAATAGAAATGAATTATACAGCTATTTAAACAATTAATGGTGTAGTAATTTAAATGATGCTATTATGCCAAAAAAAATGGTGATTATGCAATGTAAAATTAAATTATACATGATGTTACAATGAAAGGTGAAAATTATGGATTGTGACATATATTAACAATGTAATAGTAATGTGTGTATATTTATATCTGACAAAATTTGCCATTACATAAAAAATGTTTTTTGTATCTGTTTTGTACAATTAAATGTACATTTGTATGGATAAAATGTCAAGTAAAAGTATGTAAACAATTTTGATAAATAAATAGTAATATATAGCAATGTAAAGTATTCATTATATCAATTTGTAAATGATTTAAAGTGAGAATAATTGCATTATAACTTGACTATAATATTATATGTAACAGTTTGTGTTTAAAAACATAAACAACAAACAATTTGAATGTAAAATTTAATCAAAATACCAAAATATTGATATAGAAAGATGTAGAATGACGGTGTGCTATTTAGAAATAATTTACAGCTATTTAAACTTAATGTTGTAGTAATTAAATGATCTATTATGCAAAAGTTATGTTAATGTAAACAATAGCGATGTTACAATGAGAACCAAAAGTTTTTAATAACAAATAATAAAATATGAAAAGAATGTGCTACCATACATTGCCTGAACATATATTTGTTAATTTGTATCTGTTTTACAAAATTTATTAATTCTTCATGAATGTCATGACTTGTAAATTTTTCTATGTTCAATTTGTAAATTCAAAAATCAAAGAATTGTAAATATTTTGTAAAAATATTCATTATTATAAATGCAAGTTTTTTACAAAGAAAAATGTATGTGATAACTATTAATTTTATACTCTTTAAGTTTTTCTATAAAATAATCTTTTTTGAATGTTAAATTTTCACCAATTTTTCAAAACTCACTTGTGTTTTAATTACTGTGCAAAACACAGAAATTTTATCCAGATCTAATTTTTCTCTTAACTTTGAAAGCTTTAATAAATGTCTGAAAAATTTCTCTTTATATTTCTTTAATTCAGTTTTCTTTACAGGAGAAAAAAAAGTTTTTTCGTCAAGAAATAATTAAGAAAAACTACCATACAGTACTAATTTTGTCACCAAACTTTATCTTCAGTTGTCTTTTCCATATAATTTTATGTTTGAGAGCGTACGTGGGATATCTTCAGATGATTGTTTATTTAGGAAGCTTTTGAAAAGAAAATTGCAAATATTTTCATAAACATAATAATTCAATAAAATTAAGTATGCAATTAATAACTTCAGTAAAAAACACAAATGAAAATACTAAATGCATATTAGAATTTTCAGAACTCTTAAATGCATAAAATTCCTATAAAATACTTTTAATGAAAAATGCTTAAAAATGCGTTTTCTACCAATTTTCAACTACATCATTTGTGATTTTAAAGTTTTTTTTATTAAATAACATAATAAATATATTATGTTATGTTACATTTTTTCTCTTAACTTTATAATTTTCATTTTTTAAATCCCTTAATGTATTAAAACATTTTTTATATTATTTTTTAACAGTTTTTTTAAGGAGAAGAATTAAAATAATGTATGTAAAATCGTCACAGAAATTAAATTTAAGATAAAATAAAATCCCAAAAGGTATAATTTGGACCAAATATATCAGTTTCTTTTCCATATAATTTAGTTTAGAGCATTATATTTAATGATGTTTATTTAGGATTAAAAAAAATAAAATATCTGTTGAATTCTAATACATTGCAGAATTACTGCTGCTAATCAATGTTTTTGGATTAAAAAAAAAATTTAAAGAAATCTAAATATTTTTATAAGATTACTTAGTCATATTTTTTTGAGAAAAAATGATTTTTTTTGATTGACAAAAGATACAAAGAACAGTTTGAATTAATCAGAAAAAAAATATTTGATATTATTAAATTATTTAAATTAAAGATTAAGAAATATATGAATTATATAGAACCAATAAAATTTTTTTTAGCCAAACCAATACCAAAAAGACGACTAAAATTTTCAATAGACTACAACAAAGTTTTTACAACCAATCCCAAATAGAGGGACCTAGTATCGAATTCTAGAGAAGGCTAAGGGCCATCTTGGGCTGTCATGCCACTGAGGAAGGAAGGATAACAGATTTTAAAGAAAGATAAAATAATGTTTTCCCCGGATGTACGTGAAAGGGAAATTATATTTACAGTTATTCAAATAAAAAATACAAATATTTGTGATTACATTTACTACACAGTTATTTTCGAATGCAAATACTACAAGTACATTTACTTAACCTGTTTTTTTTTTCGAAGATCAGATTCAGTGCGATAAATTTAGGAAGAGTGCAAGAGGCATAGTCCAACGTCACAATCCGGACAAAAATACTACTCTGGACGTTGCTTAAACGCTCGTTGTGATGTTACTTTGACGTCATCTCGATCGTTTGCTCTCATAATGTCCGGAAGCTGATGTCAAAGTGACGCCACAACGAACTTACGAACCATTTCGTAACTTCCAGAATAACCACTGAGTCTCTTTTTCAATTCTTTTGCTGCTGTCATTTTTCTTCACTGAACACACATAACACAAAACATTGGTTTGTAAGTCTTAGTGTTTTGTCAGGTAGGTGGAATTACCTCTAAAAAATCCCTCTCGGTTAGTCTCACAAAAACACAAGTTAAAGTCAAGCGAAAAACTCAAAGATAAAAACTCGCGGAGTAATGCAAAGCCTATCAGAAAGCCCACGGTTTTAAACCAAACAGAATGCACTTCGAAAGTTAACATCTTGTGGACATCTCTAAGAATAATTTGATATTAAAATAGAAAAGATAAGACCAAAATAATAAGAACGACAATGAAATCAGATTGCCCGTACGCAGAACGGGCAAATCATTAAAGGCACGATAACAGCATCCGTACGATGTGCGTGCAAATGAGCAACGGGTTAATGCAAGTCTTTTATAATTCATGTTCATTACCAAATATACTAAAATTTTAATAATGATATAATATTACGGTTGTGTTGAGAGGAAAGGGTTTATTACTCATTAAGGCATTGTATTACGTAAAACTTTAATATATTATCTAAAATACAATATTGTCTCAATTATGTATCTTACAATTCATTTGCAATCCATTAATCTTTTAATCAGGATAGATCTATTATTCGTATATTCGTCAGTCATCAAATTTAACAGTTTCCGTGAAATTTTCATATTTTCCCGTTTTTTCATGGATGTATCTACCTATCCAAATAATCCACAAAGACAACACAGTTATATTCTTGTTGTTGACAATGCCACTTATTAAAAGAAGGATTAAATGAAAGGCACACCCCTTCGCCTTAATTCGAGTGTCCTTTATTCCACGTACTTCTCTCGTCCAAGTGGACTTGACAACAGCAACAGATTCATAATCAAACGATTCTCATGTACTGCAGAACCAGGACAACACTTATACTTAAAACTCTGAAAAAAATGAAATACACTTGTCTAATAGAAAAGCTTTTCATTGATGAACACCGCTATTGTGAAAGAACGTCTCACCTTATGTGGGTCCTCGTAATCTAGAAGCAGAAGACCCCAAGGCTTTGACTGCCACCCCCAGATGTATGGTTTGAGAATTTGAAGGATATGCCAAGAACATATTTTAAGATCCCCAGTCACCATTAACGAATTGGGCGGATGTCGAGCCCCGAACCCGCAACTCCCCAGTTATGAAATCGTTTCTTTTGACAACTGAGCTTTCACGGCTCAGCACATTTATAAATATACTATTTAAATCCTACCTCCTTGATGCACTCCGGTGATTGCATATACTTGATACTCCTAGCTTAAAAGTGATATTCATAGCTTCGTTGAAATAAAATTATTCTTCAGTGATATACATTTATGTGTTGAGATCGGGAAGCATACATGCAAATCTCAAACTAATATGGTAATGTATCCATACTGGTTTTCGTTCACTGAGAGGTTACTGTATGGTAATGTATCCATACTCCATGGTGAACTTTATGCAAATCAAATATCACCTTCACTTCTACTTCAACTGAGCGAGTACACATGTACTCAAAAACTTGAATTGGTGGTGAGGTGAACCAAAGTGTGCACGTGCTATCGAGCTGAAGCCGGCCTTACTTAAAATAATGTTTTAATTTAATTGGAGTCAGTGTTATATAAACCACCTATGCAACCATACCACACTAAAAATCTTCAACTGTTAGCCCAGTTGTACTATATGGTAGTAACTCATGGAAAATAACAAAACAGCATTAAAAATATCTTGATTCTTTCCAAACTAAATGCTTAAAAAAATTAATAAATTTATACTGGCCAAAAAAGATTTCAAATTTTGACCTTTATATCTGCACCAATAGCAAACCCATAACTCTAATAATAAAAAAGCACAGATGGTCATGGATTGGGCGTATTTTTAGATTGTCAACAGAGGTCCCACCTACAATATCCCTCACGCTGTCCACTGACGGCAAAAGGTATAGAAGGCATCCGAAACTGACCTGGCGTCAGATGACCATCCAGGAAAGAAATGCCTTTGGCTGGACAACCTGAGAAAGTGCCAGACAGATGGCAATGAACAGAAAGGTATCGACACTGGCGGCGTCATTCACTACTAAGAATTAGGAGACAGAATATATATATTTATACTTAGCATAATATATTACTGAATTTTTTAAACACCACAAAGATTTTAAGTAGTTTCTAAATAATTAGTTATCATCTTATTCTATGTTTTGTACTTTCATGTTCTAGAATAACATATCCTAAATGAAAGTACTTAAACAAATTAAACTTTTAATCACTTCCCTATTTGATAAAAAAGATACTGAAATTAACTATAAAATAATTATTTTCAAATTTCTTTCCTTTTTTGACAACATTCAAACTAAATATTCATGCTTAAATATTTTTTGTATAGGTAGTAGAGCAAGGAGAAAAATTGAATTGATTTTAAGTTACTTGTGATTAGATAAAGTAAAATAATAGTTTTTCATCTTCGAATTACTTTAGATCTATGAATTTAATTAAAATTTGCTTCTTGTCACTTCTTAGAAATCTTTATTAATAAATATCCTACTCTGTGTTCACAAAAATATGATGTAGACACCATAGGACTTTTTTGTAAGCCATTTTTTGTATGTTATAATTTTTTTTGTTGTTTTTAAGATCCCTTTAATATTGAAAATGAGTTTTTATTCTTAAGTTACTGTGTTGATTGAGTAAAGTTCAAATAGAGTCATCTGGTGACACATGCAGCGTTAGTATTCGTGATATTGAGACCTAAATTCTAACACTGTATATCCAAATATAAAATCAACATTTTAAGCCTAATGGTCTTTTTAAGATGTGCCCACAGCATTAATGTACCTTAAATTAATTTTCTTTGTTATTATATAAAATTCAGACTGCAATTAAAAGTAGAGGTGCATAGCAAATTGTCCTAAATACAAAATGTCGACCTTCTTCAACTAATCGTTTTTGAGTTATGCGAGATACATAAGTACGTTTCTACATACGTCAAGATTAAACTAGTTTACAAAATAAACCGCTCTCGTCACTGGAGGGTTGGGGGTTTGGAGCCCGATCTGGCTTATGAACAGCCATGTTCGTTAAAGGTGACTGGGGCACGTAAAATATGTTCATCGTCACAATGTCCTCCAGTTTCTCAACCAATACCTCTTTGGGTGGCAGGCTAAGCCTATGGTCTTATTCTTGGTCTCTTCTTCAAAATTACGAGACCCTCTTGAGTAAGAAGTCGTACATTCACCGTTGAGGTTCTTGTTTAAACGAAAGGCGAACGCATTTATCTTAATTCGAGTAGTGTATGGCTCAATCGTGCTAGATTTCACTAAATCGTACAAGACAACAACAACAAAAAGTTTACAAAATGAATATTTAAAGTTTCAAAATTACAATTTTTCAAAAATTTTTTGTCCGAACATACAGACGTAACACTGAAACTTCTAAAAAATCTTTCAAACTTGGTCAAAAGGAATATTTATGTTATAATGTGAACACTGAATTTTTTCATGATTAGAATGCATCGATTATTTTCTACAAGGAAGGAGACACACTTTTTGTTTATTTTTCCATGAAATATCCTTGGAGTATACATCTTAAATGGTCTTTGAATTTTACACTATAATCCAGCTTCAAATAAAATCTAATGCTTACGATTTTTATTCCGAAGCCTTATTTGTAACCTCTATTTTAGCTTTATTCTCTACATACGTGTTACTGTGGTTTCCTGAATATCGATTGCATATAAATTTCTTAAAATCCAGTTAATCTTTCCAGTCAGAATTTTATTTGTTCTGTTGTTTCAGAAGCTACTTTTCGGGGTATTATGAAGCTGATTTCGTGTTTTTAAAAAAGAGTGGTATAGTGTTATCTGTTAAAAGATTTTGGAAGAAATGTTAATATTTTATGCATGATTCATTATAAAATTGTTGAATTCATTATAAAATGTTGAATTATATTTGCTTTACATTATTTACTGCTAATTGGTATGTTTTCTATAATTTTTATTACTAAAATTAAACAAAAGTCTTATGTTTAATAGTTTTTAAAGATGAATTGAAAAATTTATCCGTAAGTTTAAGTGACTAAGACTGTAAGAAAAAAAAACTTTCATTACTCTGTGAAATTTAAATAGAAATCTAAAATAAATTTTTAAAAATAATCAAATGAATAAATGAAAATTCCCGTAAATTTATGATTGTTTAAATTCAGAAAATCCAATTTTCCAAGTAAGTTTAAAAGTTTTTTATTGCTGAAATGTAAAATATTCATGTTAATTTAATATTTTCAACTTGTCATTCCAGGTTATATTACTTTTCTGAATACTATTGTTGCGATGTAATGAATAAAGTGAATGAAAACCCTCTTTTCTTGAAATTAAAATCTTCTATTACGTAGCCATATCCAACACATAAACAGGGAAATGACATTATAAAATTTGTAGATGCTGTAATGAAGATTTTTTAATATATCCCTTCATTACATATTTCCCTCATGTATTGTATATTTGGACCTAAATTTTGAGTCCTTTTTTTCTCATATTGCCCTTGCAGGTGCAGCTCTAGCTGTTTTCTCACGACAGCAGAGCAGTCATTCTCTTCTAACAAAGCATCCCTCGATCTGCGATTAAATTTCGGACCGATCTTCCAATTCTTGCAACCTGCATCCTCAGACCTTAAACCTTTCGGTCATAATTTGTGTTCTGAAAGCTGGCGTAGGAATAAAGTTTCGATTTTTGCTGACAGCCGCTCTTTTTCAAAAGTGCCGCATTGTGTTGTGTTGCCAAATTCAGCTCGGTATCGCCCTTGGTGAATTTTCACCACATTGGATGCGCCTCCATACGATTGGCGTTTTCGCTCTCCGCGCTCCTTGTCTGGGGTTGTTATCATTGGTCAGAGCCGAGGGAGCCCTACGTCTCCTTGAGAGCGCGAGGTTTCCTTGGCGCCTGGTAACCCCCTACTGGCTGTGTTTTGGTCCCTTTTCGCATGAGCGCAGTCTAAAATTTTTCGTAATTTTTAGAGTCAGATAAGAACATTTTTAAGTATCGGGCAGATGTGTTTTTCTTGGGACAAATTTTCTGTTGGAGCACACCTCGATTTTTAACTTCGAAACTGCGAAGTTCCTAGAGTTATCTTGATTCAATCAACGCCATTCTGACAGAAAAATAATCTCCGTTAGCCACTATAGAATCACGGTAGACTTACCCATTTGTTCTGACCTTAGCTATTTGTATAAGATTAATGAGAAATTAAATGAGATCGAATAATAATAAAAAACTGGAATTCAAATCAGCGACTGTTTTCTTATCTACCTTCACTCTACTTGAGATGATTCACTTTACTGCTGGTCCTGCATAACGCCCCGACTCTACCTTATAGATGAAATACAACAAATATATTGAAAAATGGACAGCATTCCAGTTGCCTTACAGATGTGTTTTTCTGAGTCAGATGTGCGACTACTAAAAGTTCTTTTTGAATAGCGACAAAAAGTGAATCAGAGTCATGTTGAGCTGTTCTGTTCCGGATGCACTGGAACAACTATCGTATATATTACCCTAAACTCATGCGATAATTTTTTTCAATTGTTTTCATAATAATCTATCCAAACCCGTGTTATACTTTACTTCAAAACTGACTTTGTAAAAGGTTTATAATACCCTATAAAATCTCCTTCACTTTAAATAATAGCGTCGTCTACATTGACACCAATTTGTCAAACCTCAATTGGTATAAACACTTTTGGCATAGCTCTATATGTATTATGATTGAGCTTGTATATACGGATGATAAATGTTTCTACGCATTCATACAGTGTCTGATGTACTCGCACACCTCATATTTCAATATGCGTCTAAAACAATTAATTTCTAAAACGATTGTTAAAGTCTAGTTTAGAGAAATGCCCCCTCTCGCCACACACACATACACGTACGCAAAATACATTGAATAATAATCATTGAGTAGTTGTTAAATTTACAATTAGATCTTCTAAAATACTTTTAAAGTTGCAAATAAAATTAAATATATTATTATCTATTAAAAGTAGCATTAATAAATATAAACAAATGCCCATACCCATGTTTCTATAGATGTATTTATACATCAATCTCTGCAGCAATTTAACCTTTTTTAGCTAGCACGACTTAATTCGACAAAATTTATTGATTTGAAAATTAATATTCATAAAATTAAAATTATATTTTTAGTCCAAGTTAAAGTTATATCTGTTTATATTCTGAAAATAAAGAAAATTCTACCACTTTACACTTCGGACATGTTCTATGGAAATGATATATAATGGCTAGGGTATTATTTTGCACAAATTGCAAAAATTAAAAAAAAAAGATAATTTTATATTGTGGTTTTGCTCTATGTACTATAGCACCATAAACCATGAAATAGGTGTTTTTGGCACGAAACTCTAACATAGTTCACGTGACTATTTCAAAATATGAGCTAAACATTAGGACACAGTAAGATATTTGATCAAAAAACTAAACTCTGATGACTACAAAATTTCAAGTTTTTTTTTATTCCTGAAGATTTGTTTAGTTTCTATTGAAATATACGTTTCCTTCGACTCCAGAGTGATTATTTTATTGTTTCCTAAGGTGGAAACTGTAATAATTATACTGTGCAGATGTAGAGAAGATATTTTGCTTTTCTTGATGTCTAATAATGATGTCTATTTCACATTTTTCTATACTTGAAAAAAAATATAAAACACCCAATCAGTTAAACTGAGAGCCAAAGCGATAGCAAAATTAAACGATCATCTGCATCAGAAATCATATCCTTTATCAGAAGCAGAGACAGTTAGTAATTTTTATGTTTTCATAAGTTTTATTACAAAATCCTTCAAAAACATGCAGTTCATAGAAAAATATTTTTTCTCGTATTAATTAAAATTTAATATTCTTGCTTCACAAACAGTAAGTTCTTATATTTGTAAAATTCTACATCAAACTTTACGTATTTTCATCACGATTTTTAAATTAGAACTCAATTCGTTTTGAATATCCTGTTAAAATTAAAGCTATTTTTGTATTAAAAGTTAACTCCTTTTTATATATCTAGAATGTTTGATCATATAGTAATTTATAAATTTTTATTCTTTTGGTATATAAATAAGCTTAAAAGCCTTAGATTTTAAAGGTGAGAATATTAACCTCTAAAATTCAATATCAATTCTACAAAAATAACAGTCTATAAAACTTGGAGATATTTACAGAATGTTTAAACTTAAATAATAATACATAAATTAAGTATTAATCTGTATTACTCTAAGTTCTAATTCTCAAATCAATTATGTGTATCAGAACCATGTTGCTGGCATATAGAATAATATCTTTTCGGTAGCTGTTATAAACAATAGATCTCTGACAGTCTAATTAGATAATCTGCGTCAGAAATTTAAATGCAGTGCTCGAAATCAAACTCATATACTTTTGATATCTTTAAAAGGAATCATTTAAAAGGAAGAAATTTAATAGTCTATTGGATTTGTTCGTGAATAAACTTGAACTTTAAACATTTTCCTGTAAAAACTACAAATTTTTAAGTATGCAAAGTTCTACAAATGTTTAAACTTGTGGTATTAATCACATAATAACAATGAATTACAGAATTAAATTTAGTCTGTCTCTTCAGTTTCTACTGGTAACATATAGCTGCTCGTCCAGCAAATGAGCTCCTGAAATCGTCTTTTTTTTTTAAATTAAATAAATCCAAACATCCATAAAGAAGCATGGCACACGTATGTTTACGCGAAGACTGCAAGTATTTTATACCGAAGTTTCAAAGTTTATTCAGAAATTGAAAAATCTACTAACAAACGGTTCTTTAACCAATACAGTTCATATCAACATCTTAATATTTTGTTTATGTTGATACTTTTGTAGTAACTGTGGCGACATATTCAGGTGGGACTATGATTTCCCTGAAGTTACTGGATTCTCACTGGATTACCCGCCATGCTACCAGTTCAGTGGATCTCGACGAAGGCTTGTGAAAGTATTACGCCATCAGGTTCTTCTGTAAATCATGTTTGAAAATGTTCTGAGTTACTGTAGGTCTGTAATCTGTTTGAGATATTCTCATACAAGAAAAATACTCTGTTTAATAGAATACAGAATTTCAACAAATCCCTTCAATATGAGGACCTACTTTCCCAATTAAAAGGTAGAACTGATAGCTCTGGAATTATATTTACAGGCACTACGTGTTACATACATCATCCTTTTCAAAATTAAATAACTCTCAACAAAGATTGATAAGAGAACATGACACACATATGTTTATCATGAAAGATGCAAAAATTTCTTACATATGTTTCAATTTTTATAGAAAAATTTCAAAAATATGTTAACAAATAGCGCTTTACGCAGTACAGTTCATATCAACACCTTAATATTTTGTGCCTACTGGGAGTCTTCGGGAATAATTCAAGGAACTATGGCGACATTTTCGGAAATGACTATAATTTTCCCGAAGTTACTGTATCCTCACAGGATTATGCGCCAGACTACCTGCTCATTGAAATTCGGCGATGGCTTGTGAAAGGATTTTCACTGAAGTTCTTTTGGAGCGTTAAATCACGTTTAAATTTTTTCCTTGTTGCTGTAGGTCTGTAATAGAAATTTGTGATATTTTCGTACCAGAAAACACAATGTTCAATGGAATACAGGATATGAATAAATTCCTTCATTATGGTGTCCTGGTTTCAAACATGTGGAACTAATAGCTCTGAATTCTATTTATAAGCTCAATGTATTACAAAGATTGTAGCTTCGTGGGTTAGAAAAATTTTGTAACTGTTTCGAAACTTAAGTCTATACCGTTACAGCTGTTTGTGAAAATCTCCTATTGATTTTTCTATTTGTAATATTTTCTTTTGAACTGAGGGATTCCTTGGATGAACACCACGTTGATGGCAATATCCATTCAAAAACAAGCTATAATTAGTAGGCTAAGTCTAGTGAGCCATTGCAGTACAAAAATTTGACAATCACATCACAAGTCAAACGAAAACCAAACCTTTCATCAAAACAATGGTTGCGGCGTTCCAAACAAAACTCATACTTTCAGTATCACTTAGCAGATAGAAGTATGTAAATTAAAATAAAATTATTGTAAATATGTAATAAAATTTTATCCCTGAATATAATATTCTGTCTATGGAAACAAACTCCTAAATGGAAGTATTTCTACAAAACGTTTAAATGCATTGGGGTAACTAAGGCTTAATATGGACTTACAGCTGACGAAATTTCAAAAATACAATATTTCTATAATCATTATAACACAGTGATTACATTTTTTAAGTTTATCAAAGTGAAATCTTCTCCAGCCAAAAAGGTATTTAAAATTTATCATTTCTACTGTAAATATTTGACCATTACATGATACCGCTCAATCGGTGTCAACCAAATTGATAACGCAAGGAGTATTTGTGTTGTATTAGTCCTGGAAACCTCTGGGTAGCTATCTTGAATTCCAAAATTCAATTACATCATAACCAGAATAATCCTTCAATAATGTTATAATTTTATTGATAAGTCATCATTCAATAAAATAATATTGAACATTACATTTCGTCAGGGTCAGACACTGTGATGAGTCGATTTAGATCAGTAATATAATTGATTAATTAATTCGAGAAGCAAAATGCTTAGGATCTAAATCTGTCCTCATCATATCTTTTGTAAATGGGAGAGGACAATAAAAATTATTTCAACGGTTTTCGTCTTGTGCGGGATTCTCGGGCGGGGTTCTGATCCCAGTCTCAGATTAGAATCGCGTCTCCGTACATGACACTAAAGAAGAATGTACCTTTGTGGAGTTCTTTATGAGTCCCAAAGGGACAGTGCCCAATTTGAAGGGATAGGTTTTTCCACTTTGGCGGTTTCAAGGCTGGGTTAAGGAGACCAATTAGATTTTTACATCTATCCCGAATGGACGAAAAGAAGGAAGAGGGGACAAAGATGAAATTAATATAAAGTAAGAAAAGTCTAGAAAGAAAAGTCTAGTGTTCAAGAGTGGAGTCGAATCAAGGAGAGTAGGGAGGTCAATAGTCGGAGGAGATGACTGTGACAGTGAGACTTCGGGAGTCCAAGGAGAATACCCTTGAGTTCGACAGAGACTAAGGAAACGTTTGGAACATCTAGCGACTACCAGCAAATTATTGTCAGACCTAAAATAGTGTGGCACCTAATTTGAAAATGTTGATAAAGTAAATTTTATGAAGATAGAATCAGATTGTGTGTGTATATAGATGTATATATATTATTATAACAAATTTAATTTTTTTATTTTAAGCTGATTTCAGTTATTTTTAATTTAGCTTTTTTTTAGTTTATTTTCTTATTTTAAGTCTGTAGCCTCTCAGAACCTGTGGTCGAATTTAGTACTTAAATATTTGACACAACGCAACCAAAATAATACTTAGTCTTTGTGACTAACCAAAATAAATACCACTATACATTTGATCATAGGTTAATACCTAAATATAAACAAGAGCTACACGACACACATTCGAGCAGATCTCATGATCACATTTAATAGAAATCCAGTTTTGGGATTCAATCTCACTACCGTTTTGTGAAACTCTTTTTGAAAAAATGTATTGTTTTTTAAAAATAGGGTACCTCCGATTTTAACAGAAAAAAAACTATTTACAAGTTTAATAAGAAAAAAGAATTGAAAATGAAGAAAAAGTGCGGTACGAATACAATGAAGAGGGAATTATGGATTAGGCAGACAATAGTAGATTATGCGGAATTCCGCATTTGCCACCTTTTTGCATAATTTATGCCTCTCAACCAATAAAAAAAATCTGTTTAAAAGTATATTATTTCTTAGAAAGAATATTGAATTTTAACTCAGAACAAAGTATAAAATTTAATATTCTAGCTCCGAATACAGAAAACTATTAAGCGTGTAATTTTCAACAAAAAAAATCGAAACTTATTGTGATTATCAAATCTTACCCTTAACAGGAAAAAAAATGCTAGAAGAAAGAACAAAATCTCCGAGATAACAGAGATGTCGCTCTTAATTTATAGCAATTCTCTACCCTATTTTCGATTCTTTTTTCAGTTGGATAGTGTTTCTCTCCTTTGCGAAACGATTCCATCTAAGAAAGTGATTCAATTAAAGGAGAAACTGGATTTTGCTAACAGGCATCCTCTTGGGAATCGTAAAGAAGATAAGCGTTTTGTGAAACGAGCTCGGAAAATTAAGATGTACACTTGTGCGACTTAAAAGTGGATGATCATAAATTTCTAATTCGAAGCATGTTTAGGTAGAATCAAGGAGCACGGAATAAAAAATAAATATTTCTTTAGCGCAGAAGTTCAAGAATATATAGTTTTGGAGAATATTCGTTTAACAAGGAGATCTGGTAGAAAATTTTAGGATAGAAAAATTGTAAAATTCTTCGACCAGAACAAAAATTGCCTTTTTATTATTTCTACAAGTCCGGATAACTCATTTGGCTAAGTACATAACAAATTTTAGTTTAAGCTTTATTTTTAGATGTTATATCGTGTTTATATACAGGAAACATATTTTAATATTACTTTAGGAATCAAATAATGCATTAATAACATACTACATCAGATATTTTTAGTTACTTCTTCAAACGATTTTGTTCAGTTAAATTTCATTTATTCGTCTAAAAATATTGTATTTTTACTGTTGTTTTATCTTTACATGAAGTATTAACCAGGTCCGGTTTAGAACGCTGTGGTCAAATGTTTTGCAAATGAAGGGTTAACTTGGATAGAATACAATTCTTCCTTCAAATTATGAGTGTTTACAACGATAATTCCCGATAACTCATTTGGCGAAGTACATAACAAATTTTAGTTTAAGCTTTATTTTTATACATTTCTATCATGTTTTATATACATAAAATATATCTTAATATTATTTTATGAATCAAGTAATGAACTAATAACATAAAACATCAGATATTTTTAGTTACTTTTTCAAACGATTTTTCAGTTAAATTTCTTTTATACTTCTGAGATGTATTGTATTTTTACTGTAGTTTTATCTTTACATGAAATATTAACCAAGTCCGGTTTAGAACGCTGTGATCAAATGTTTTGCAAATGAATGATTAACTTGGATAGAATACAACTCTTCATTCAAATTATGAATGTCTACAACGATAATTCCCGATAACTCATTTGGCTAAGTAAATAACAAATTTTAGTTTAAGCTTTATTTTTATACATTTTATCATGTTTTATAAACAGGAAATATATTTTAATATTACTTTATGAATCAAGTAATGCAGTAATAACATATAACATCAGATATTTTTAGTTACTTCTTCAAACGATTTTTTTCAGTTAAATTTCATTTATTCGTCTGAAAAGTATTGTATTTTTACTGTTGTTTTATCGTTACATGAAGCATTAATCAGGTCCGGTTTAGAGCACTGTGGTCAAGTGTTTTGCAAATGAATGGTTAACTTGGATAGAATACAATTCTTCATTCAAATTATGAATGTCTATAACGATAATTCAATTACATTAATTATTAACATTAGATTATCCTAATAAAGTATTTAATAAAACAGTTATACATACTTTTGCATATTTTTTAGAATTATTATATAAAGAAATATTTCGATAGAATGGACATTAATTTATCCAGTCTACAAAAATACAGCACTCATACATCAAAGCAATCATATGCAATTTTGAAATGCTTTTAGAGTTAATTATGAAAACAGATATTTCGGTAGAATGAATATTAAATCCATCTACAGTCTACAAAAAAAATGTATAATAGTTTAATATATTAATGTATAACTTATATCATGAGTAATTAAACAAAGATCTCATAAATTTTTAAAAAAATATCTTTCAATGATAAAATATTATACTCAATATTTTAAAAATAGCTATTAATATTTTGTATTAAGATTAAAACAAGACGCATCATATAATTATTAATCGTATTTTTTATTAACAGCACATACATTATAAGATATATTCAAAAATGTATTAAAAATTTATTTTTTGTAAAGAAATACAAATCAAACTGATTCTACATTTCCTTCTTCAAAAATATAGACATTAATTTTTTAAACTTGTTCTTTAAACTTACTGAGATGTTTAAAAGATGTTATTAAATAATAGCATGCTAAAAATTGTTTTAAAAATACTTCATAATCCTCATATATCAACGTACTCATATGCTATTTTGCAATGCTCTTAGAATTAAATATGAAAATAGATATTTCAATAGAATTGGCATTAATTCATCCGGTCTACAAAAATTCAACACTCATATATATGAAAGTACTCATATGCAATTTTGAAATGCTTTTAGAGTTATTTATGAAAACAGATATTTCGATAGAATAAGCATTAATTCGTCCAGTCTACAAAAATATAATCCCCATATATAAACGTACTCATATGCTATTTTTCAATGCTTTCAGAATTAATTATGAAAACAGATATTTCGATAGAATGGGCAATAATTTATCCAGTCTACAAAAATATAATCCTCATATATCAAAGTACTCATATGCAATTTTGAAATGCTTTTAGAGTTAATTTCGTAAACAGATATTTCGGTAGAATGGGCAATAATTTATCCAGTCTACAAAAATATAATCCCCATATATAAACGTACTTATATGCTATTTTTCAATGCTTTCAGAATTAATTATGAAAACAGATATTTAAAGAGAATGGACATTAATTCATCCAGTCTACGAAAATAAAACAGTAATATATCAAAGTACTCATATGCAAGTTTGAAATACTTTTAGAATTAATTATGACAACAGATATTCCGATAAAATGGACATTAATTCATCCAGTCTAGAAAAAATATTATCATCCTATATCAACGTACTCATATGCTGTTTTGTAAAGCTTATAAAGTTAATTATGAAAACTGAAATAAAAATCTATTATATGCAGCAAATAATTCTGAATTTTTACTGTTTTATACCTAATACGAAGTAAAATCCTTATTACAAAGTCTAGTTAAACACCTCCCCTTTTGAGTACAATCTAATATTGATATAGCGAAAGCTTTCAATATAACGTTATTAACGCTTTATATATAAATTTGTAAAGTTTAGAAAAAATCAAAATAAAACGCACTTCAAAAATATATTACATATGGTTTATTAAACCAAGGAAATATTACAGAATAATAAATGAGTATGAATAAAAAAAGGAAAAATCTAGATAAAACGCACTTTAAAAATATATTACATATGGTTTATTAAACCAAGAAAATATTACAATATAATCAATGAGTATGTATTACAAGAAGGAAAAATCTAAATAAAACGCACTTTAAAAATATATTACGTATGGTTAATGAAACCAAGACAGTATTACAGGATAATCAATGAGTATGCATTAAAAGAAGGAAAAATTTAAGTAAAACGCACTTCAAAAATATATTACATATGGTTAATTAAACCAAGAAAATATTACATGATAACCAATGAGTATGTATGAAAAGAAGGAAAAATCTAAATAAAACGCACTTTAAAAATATATTACGTATGGTTAATGAAACCAAGACAGTATTACAGGATAATCAATGAGTATGCATTAAAAGAAGGAAAAATTTAAGTAAAACGCACTTCAAAAATATATTACATATGGTTAATTAAACCAAGAAAATATTACAGGATAATCAATGAGTATGTATGAAAAGAAGGAAAAATCTAAATAAAAAGCACTTTAAAAATATATTACATATGGTTTATTAAACCAAGACAATATTACAGGATAATCAATGAGTATGTATTAAAATAAAGAAAAATCTAAATAAAACGCACTTTAAAAATATATTACATATGGTTAATTAAACCAAGAAAATATTACATTATAACCAATGAGTATGTACAATGAGTATGTATGAAAATAAGGAAAAATCTAAATAAAACGCACTTTAAAAATATATTACATATGGTTTATTAAACCAAGAAAATATTACAGGATAATCAATGAGTATGTATTAAAAGAAGGAAAAATCTAAATAAAACGCACTTTAAAAATATATTACATATGGTTTATTAAACCAAGACAATATTACAGGATAATCAATGAGTATGTATTAAAAGAAGCAAAAATCTAAATAAAACGCACTTTAAAAATATATTACATATGGTTTATTAAACCAAGACAATATTACAGGATAATCAATGAGTATGTATTAAAAGAAGCAAAAATCTAAATAAAACGCACTTTAAAAATATATTACATATGGTTAATTAAACCAAGAAAATATTACATGATAACCAATGAGTATATACAATGAATATGTATGAAAAGAAGGAAAAATCTAAGTAAAACGCATTTTAAAAATATATTACATATGGTTAATTAAACCAAGAAAATATTACAGGATAATCAATGAATATGTATAATAAGTATGTATGAAAAGAAGGAAAAATCTAAATAAAACGCACTTTAAAAATATATTACATCTGGTTTATTAAACCAATAAAATATTACAGAATAATCAATGAGTATGCATTAAAAGAAGGAAAATTAAAATTTTATATAATCTTAAGTATAGCTTAAATCCTTAAATCTCTATTCAAATTTTTTAAGAAGCACATTTTTCTCAGATCATTGACAGATAGTTAAAGACTTTTAGTTGACTCCTGAAAGACAATTACAAAAAGTATATACCCGAAAATTCAACTTAAGAATTATTCATATGAATTATGATCTTCACTTCGCTTCCCTTTCATTACTACATTTATTTTTAAAAGTAGTAAGTAGAGAAGCAATTAATCTTTGTTATTGTCACAGTAAGTTTTGGTATCATGATAAAAGTTTTGTATTTCAAGGAATCATCAGTATTTCATTTCTCAGTCTCATAAATTTATGGAAATAAATCTTTAGAATTGATGAAAATTACTAGAGTTAAATCTTTTAAGAGAAAATTTATTCGTCTCCGTCTAAAATGCAGACTAAAATACTTTCAAGCAAAATATTTCTTTATATAAAATCCTATTTTAAAAGAATATTTGGGTGGTTAAACAAAATATATATAATATATAAGTTCGTGTGTATTTGTGTGTGCGTATGAGTTTGTATAAGTATATAATAAAACCTAAAGGGAAAACTAATGCAACTTTATGGGCGGATTTTCATGATTTTGTTTATTGATCTTAAATAAAATATTAACTATAGTAAGAAAAAATTATTCCTTTCCCTTCATTGTGACAATCTAGTAAATGATTTTTTATTA
>CM063504.1:49113932-49148932 GCA_032207245.1 Pardosa pseudoannulata | reverse complement strand
TTGAGAAAACTGGAAAGTTGGAGGATCGTGTAAGAACCGGACGACCATGTTTAAATGACGCACATTCGCCGCGTGTTGCAGCCGAAATTCAAGCCTTAATGTCCGAATCAGCTGCAGGAACGAGCAGCGCTCGTGAAGCTGCCAAGCGGTTAGGCTTATCACCATCCTCGGTACTCAATATTCTTCATGGAATCTTTGTATCGATACAGACAACAGTCATGTCATCAACTTCTATCAGCGGATACCGTACAGAGGAAAGCATTTGTGAGGAGGGCTTTCTCCAAAATCGAACAGAATGCCACTTGCTTCTTTAACATCTTGTGGACAGATGAAGCTCATTTTTCGCTTCATGGAGACGTTAATACCCATGTCTCATCTGGGCAAAGTCTAATCCACGTGAATACACGCAGAAACCATTGCATTCCCCAAAAGTGACAGTGTGGTGTGGATTCACAGGTTCTTTCATCATAGGACCCTTCTTCTTTGAAACGGAGTGCCCAGTAAATGGGTGGAAAACGGATACGGTGAATGCGCAGAGTTATTTTACACTTCTGCTCGATAATGCCATGCCAGCTTTGCGTGAAAGAGATGCGCTATCTACCATCACGTTTATGCAAGATGGAGCCACTAGTCACACTGGTAATTCATTCAAGGATTTCTCGATCCAAACATTCGGGAAAGCAAAATCATTAGTAGGCGTTTCAGGTTTCCATGGCCTCCTCGGTCTCCTGATTTGACCCCGACTTTTGGTTGTGAGGATATTTGAAATCTCGGGTGTATCGATCCAATCCATCCAATCTCTCTGAACTGAAAGATGCGATCCGTCAAGAGGTGTCTTGCATACAACCGGAACTGGCCTTTGCTGGATTTGTGACTCGCATACAGTGTGTTATCCCCTGTGGTGGTGGTCATGTGGAACACATACTGTTGTAATAAACGATTTGGAGGCATTCTATTTGTTATTTACGTTTCTTTTTCTTTGACTTGTGTACATCAGCGCCCTCTATCGACTCTTTTTTTTAACAAAATCCCATTCCCTAGCGATACTAACCCTGCAAACCGGTTTTTTATTTTGGTTATTTTTCCGGTTATTATGAATTTTTCAAGTTTATACGGACTTTTTGATCACCCGGTATTAAACATTTAAATTAAAATTATAAAATTATGGGATTCACAAGTTGTACTAATTATGTACTTAAATAATTAGTACGTTATACTAATGTTGTACTTATTATGTAGAAATAGTTCTGAAGTTATTAGGTTTATTTTCTAAAAGAAATCACACAAATAAAAAAAATATGAAAAGTTCAAAAAATATTTTATATGTTATGTACAAACGTTAAATTATGTAGAAACGTTGCACATAAGGCAAATTTAGTGTGCTATAACTGCCATTCCATTTGAAATGGAACAGAAGTAATGGTATTTAAATTTCTAGTTCAATACATAAAAAATTTTAAATAAAGGTATTTGAAAAGGGAATAGCCCTAACACCCTTTAAGCTGCCTAACATCATTTCAAATTACCTGTTTACCTTCATATCGAATTCCAAGAAGACAAATAAATACTACATTACTTTCTTAACTTTTTAAAAGCAAACGCTTAAAATATCCGTGATGCTTCAAACGCTCCTTAGTAATGAAAGATTTCTTTTCTGAAAGAGTATCCTGGTCTATTATCCTCTGTAGGAAAAGAATGACGTGCATATAACTTAAACGCCTTTACTAAGATGGGAAAAAATTGCTGTGTCAAGAAAAAAGAAATGGCAAAATAACTGTCGAACTTTTCCGATTTCAGTCGTAAAATATTTCTGAGACGTTAAGCAAAATCAAAGTAGAATAGCTCTAAATACAAGATACTGCTGTATAAATCAAACTCTACTTCATACATAAAAAAAGAAATCTTTATTTCTTTCGAAATTCCACAGATGCAACGTATTTTTTATCTTTCTGAGAGTAATAGGAATAAGGCGAATTTTCAGCTGCATTCTTAAATAATAATTAGATTACATTTTTTTTTCTAAATCACAATCTCTTGTTTAAAATGTACAAACATATATTTTCAGCCAATTTTTCACAGGCGTTTCCAAGAAAAGACATTTAAAAGAAAGTAAAAAAAAATGTTTTTTCAAGATACAGAAGTTTAAATTTTGTAATTCAGATCTTCTTAAATGTGGATTAAAATAATAAAAAAAAACTATTTAAAAGCACCTAGAAAATAAATTTGTGCAGGGTATTTGAGACAGAAAGAGAAAAATATTTAGTTGTATTTGTTATCTTATATTCAAGTTTATTTCCATTATAAAAATGTAACAACATTTTCAAAACAGAGTAAAAATATCACTGTCATTTAAAATAAAACCCTTTATTTGTGAACAGTCATTTTTAATTTTTGATTTTGTATGCAATATTTGACAATATACCAATTTTTTTCATTTTTTCAAGTAAAAAAAATATTGCACATTTAAACCTTATTTTTACAAGTAAATATATAACTCTACATATCTTTTATTTGCTCAGAAATTCCGAGATTCTCTTCTAGATAGAGTAATAAAAATTATTTTTTGGGTGCATTTTAAAGCTAAACAAAAGAGAATCTAAGAAACAGTAAAATATTTTTATTCCAAATTAAGAATAAAATCAACAATAAAGCAATTAAAATCACACAAATTTAAATTATAGCTTAAGAGCTCTTAAAGTACAAGACTATGAAAAAAGAGCTACATGTAATTTAAGATCTTAGATATCTTGATACAATTCCTCTGAATGTTTTTTTATCATATTTTAAAACTTAAGAATAGAGAAACCCTAGGTAAATTTGTCAAATTATTAGCGACGTTTGCTAAAACACAAAGGTATTCATCCCTTGCATTTTTTGGCGACTTTTATTGATTCAGAGTGCACTATTGTAATAGAATTATACACTTTTAATCAATTAACCAAAACCAAGTAGAAACTGATCATTTATATTCATGGGTAATTAATCCCTCAACAGTTTACATAGCCAAATGTTCCAAATTATTAAAAACTAGCTATTGTGAAAAATGGATGGTTCACTGATTTTTTGGCGACTTTTATTGATTCAGAGTGCGAGATTGTAATAGAATTTTACACTTTTAATTAATTAACCAAAACCACTTAGAAACCGAGCATTTATATTTATGGGCAATTAATACCTCAACAGTTTACATATAGCCAACAGTTCCAAATTATTAAAAACTAGCCATTGTCAACAATGGATGATTCACTGATTTTTTGGCGACTTTTATTGATTCAGAGTGCACTATTACAATAGAATTATACACTTTTAATCAATTAACCGAAACCATTTAGAAACAGACCGTTTATATTTATGGGCAAGTAATCCCCCAACAGTTTACGAAGCCAACAGCACCACATTATTATAAATTAGCCATAGTAAACCATGAATGGTCCACTGTATCTAAGTTTTTTAAGCATTACGTGTATTAAATATATAAGAAAAGGGTGCACAAGTAAAGCTGGAAACAAATATAATATAAATTAAAATATAGAGGCAGATTGTTAGGAAAATATAGATAATAAAATATAGATGGTTTGGAAAAGTCAAGATCAAGAGAAGATGTTAGGCTAAAATGCTTAGAGCTTTATCGCCAAGTTGGCGGGGGTACCCTGTTCTTATGTCAAACCTAAAGCCCTTTGTACTCATATCCCGATTAAAATTTAATAAAAAAATTGAAAGCTTATAAGATTTTTATATATTTTAAAAACTAAGATAAACACTGTGAAATATAAGGTAAAATATCTGAAAATTTGTATCAAATTATTATATTTGTAAGCATTGATAATTTATTCCAATTTTGTTATGAACTTAACAAAAGTAAACATTACACTTGATTTATGAATAACATTTTTCATCAATAAATAACAACTTTTCTATGCTATCAATAAATTGGAAACGCAATATTTTAATGAATCCATTAAATTCAGTAAAGATAATTTTCTTTCTAGATAATGAGATCTTGACAAAGATAAAAATTTATTGCAGCATCAGTTAAAATTAATGTTGGCCACTATGGGTAATCCAAAAATGACTTCTAGTATTAAAGAGATTTTCAGTAAACCATTTTAATCCCTAGTATCAAGTCGAAGCTGGCATTTTTAGAATTAATTTATTTTCTGTTGTTATTTATTAGGGGATTTCCTTGAAGGAAATACCTTCATCGTCTTTAGAGGATGTTTAAACTCTCAATTAGAAAATATAATAACAGTTAAAATCTTTTATTTTAATCAGTTATATGGTAGGTAATTGAGGTGCGATCAAATTACTATTTATAAGCGTTGAGTTGAATCATTTTGGAATTTACAATCATTTCAGTGAAACTTTGCTTTTTATTTCTGTATAATGTTTTATTTTATGAAAAAAAGAATAAAGGTTTTTTTTAATATTAATCCATTTCTGTTATTAACTAATATTTCTGCTGGCATTTTTAGAATTAATTTATTTTCTGTTGTTATTTATTAGGGGATTTCCTTGAAGGAAATACCTTCATCGTCTTTAGAGGATGTTTAAACTCTCAATTAGAAAATATAATAACAGTTAAAATCTTTTATTTTAATCAGTTATATGGTAGGTAATTGAGGTGCGATCAAATTACTATTTATAAGCGTTGAGTTGAATCATGCTGGAATTTACAGTTATTTCAGTTGTGTATTTCTTTTTCTTTCTATATAATGTTCTATTTGCTGAAAAAGAATAAAGTATTTTTTATATTAATCCATTTCTGGTATTCGCTGATATTTTTGATGGCATTTTTATAATTAATTTATTTTCTGTTATTATTTATTATAGGATTTCCTTGAAGGATATATCTTTATCGTCTTTAGAGGATGTTTAATCTAGCAATTAGAAAATATAATAACAGTTAAAATATTTTAATCAGTTATATGGTAGGTAATTGAGGTGCGATCAAATTACTATTTATAAGCGTTGAGTTGAATCATGCTGGAATTTACAGATATTTCAGTTGTGTATTTCTTTTTCTTTCTATATAATGTTCTATTTGCTGAAAAAGAATAAAGTATTTTTTATATTAATCCATTTCTGGTATTCGCTGATATTTTTTATAACTTTTGTTGAAAGAAAATTTCAATTGTTGAAATTTAACAAATGAGATTCTGTGAAACAATCTCAACATATCATGTAGAAAATTGTTGAAACAGTATTTACAATATAAATTGTTAAAACAATTGTTACAACATTATTTTTAATTATTTAGTTTGACAATATTAATTTCGTATATGTCTTTCATTTTCTAATTTTGAGACCTTTATTCCACCTGTTCTTAATTAGGCTTGGCGGAATCGCTTTGTTTTAATCATACGGTTTGTTTTAGTTTCCAAATTATTTGATATCGTCAATATTCACAGCCGAGATTAAAACTTCTTCCTCCCAATCTATCACGTTTAAAGACAATCTATGCAAGTAATATTCATTTGCAACAACATATCGTTTTAATATTTTTCAAAACATAAACGAAATTTGACTTAAGCATTTAATAACGTCACAATTTCTAAAAGTACTCAAACTGTTCTGCAACATAAAGTAACTAACATAAAGATTTCGTATGTTTTTTTAGATTAAGCCTGCGTAATAGAAATTGTATTCGTTATAAGGATTTGAAAAATCTAACAAATTCATTTTGTTTTTGTACTATTTCTCTGTGCTTTATATTATGCATTGAAAATATAAGGCTAAAAATGAGGATTATTTTTTATTTATACGTTGAATTTTCATAAAAAATGGAAAAATTCTAAATATAAATTTAGTTTTAATAACTTTATTAAATTCAGAATTTAAAACGAATACCCGGAATTATATTAAACTTTTACAGGCCGAATTCAGATCCAGATATATTTAAAATTATATTTTTCATACCTTGCCTTCTAATGCTTCAGTTAAGGTATGTTAGTCATTTAATTGTCGAAAAAAAATTTCTTTTACGATTTTCATAATGTTCCCAATTGGGAACATTAGCCACTTCTGACTATACACTGGATTCACAAATTGAGTAGAATGATGTATATATTAAATATTAAATAATAAGAAAATTAATTAGAATAAATTTAAAATTTATTTTTAAATTTAAGGACAGATATCAATAAAGTTTAAAAATTATAAATTTAAATGAAAACAACATTTTCTTAAACAAATATCAAAAACATGAGTTTATACCTTTATGCCATGATATATTGGAAATCAATGGAGATGCAATTTTTTCTTGCTCTCATTGCAAGCTAATATTGCATTTAATGTGCACTGTGCACATCTACCTTGTGTTGTTTATACAAGAAAATGGTCATCACTTTTTCTCTGTGATACAGAGCGGTAAACTTTGAGTCCAGGTTGAGGCCTAACTTTCCTTGGTGCAATTCTTAGAAGAGCGGTTGTAACTTGTAGTTCACAGACAAAATGCATTTAACACCTTTCAGAATAATATCTGAGAAGCGAACGCACTAGACTGCTAATAGAATTGAAATGCCCTTTCATAAAATTAGGAAATTCCCCTTCATTTCCTACCCCTTTCAAGAAATGCTCTCCGTAGAGGAAATTATTTCGTCGAGTATAGCGGCAACAGTCCATTGTTCCCAATTGGGAACATCAATAATTAATAAACTATTCCAGGTACGTTTCTGATTATTAATGTCGAATTTCATATTTTTTAAATAAATTAAAGTTGTTTTAAGGATACCAATCGGATTTTAGAAGCATTGATGTTTTTTTACATTTGTGTGAATTTTAATATCTGCTCTATAGAAAATGATGAAAAGAGTCATTTGTATGATGTTTTATACATTTTTCTATTAACCATAGATATATAGCTTTTATTTTAAAAAATCGAGTAGTCTGTTTACTACATTTGCTAATTTTTTGTATCAATATTGATGAAATTTAATTTTAAATAATTTTATTAATATTACGTTCCCTTTTGGGAACAATGTCCTGTGAAAGGTTAAGGCATAATAGGAGTATTTGGTAAACATTTTGTAAGAATCTTTAACAAATTTAGTCTCTAGAAGAATTTTAAAAAATTAAGAAAATTCATAAAAATAATTTTAAACACATTGGATTTTATAATAAAAATAGTTTTTTTTTTTTTTTTTTTTCAACTTTTCCTTATTTCGACTTGGAGTTTGTCACGGTGCGGCGCCCTTAAGACTGATGCGCCCGTGGCAAATGCCACCTTTTCCAAGCCCTAATTACGGCCCTGGTGTTTTAGTCCGAATATCGCAAGTGGCATGAGAGATCATGTCTGCTACAAATCTACTTTATGCAGCTATTCCCGTTTTAAATAATCCTCTCTTGTTCTTGAACATTGATTCTAGAATTCTAAACAAATTAATAATTAATCAAATTTAAAAGTTAATAAGTTTACTTTTAAATTTGATTTAAAAATAAATCAAAGTAATAAAAATAATTTAAAAGTAAACTTATTAACTTTTAAATTTGATTGGAAGATTTTTTATATAGTTTGCGCTTTTTTATTATGACTCCATATTATAAAGTTACATAAGCAAATATTCACTTGACCAAGACAAAAAGTCTTGGTAATTATAGTATAATGGTAATATACGAATGGTAATTGTAATGGTAATGGTAATGATAATATACTAATGGTAATGGTAATTATAGTATAGTATAATGGTAATTATAGTCTTGGTAATATAGTCTTGTTAATTATAGACCAATCGGACAAACAGGATTTATTGTCATCAAACCTTCTGTAAATATAATAAATAACAGAATTACCCTATACTTACCTATTTCTGTTTTAAATACATTCATATTTCTGTACTTAATAGACTAATTGTAAACAAGTCTTTATTATGTAATCATAAGCAATAAAAAAATTTAATAATATTATATACTTAGTTTCTACAATAAGAGTTTAAATACCTATATTTACTAAAATAATCTTCATCAATTAAAGTAATTCTACTTTACAGTTAACATAAGTTGAAGACCGCATATATATTTTATTATACATTGATTTATACTTTTAAATCCGGGTAAACACAATTTCAGTGCTGCCCTCTGTCGAGCCGAAAATCTGCTATCTATTCGGAATATATTTCCTTTTCTTATCAAACCTATGTTAAAACAGTCAAAGATTATTTTATTTTCCTGACATACATTGTTTGAAGGTTTGTGGTAAGTTATAAAATTATAATATTTGTATAATGATATATGAACTGGTATATTTAGTTTTCACACTAACAAAATTTTAATTCATAGTAAATTAATTACTTCATGAGTGACGAATTTATTGTAAATCTGAAGTGTTTATGTATCCGAAATTGTAGATTGTATGTTTAAACATAGAATTTATAAACCATTGAAGAAAACTAGTGCTAAAAAATTATAATTATATACATTCATATATATATATATATATATATATATATATATATATATATATATATATATATTGAAATGAAGCTAATTTTTCCAGCCTAGATCTCATACCTAAAATCTCGGGGCCTTTATTTCAGACACAGCAAATGATCCCTACCCTTATCGGTACACTTCCAGAAATATACTTAGTATACCTATAGACAAAACCATCTTAATAGAAAGTACAAGAGAAAACTTTCATGCACGAGAAATATCAGTTGACTAAAACATAGTCCATCATATGACAGAATCAGTAAAAAACTTCACTGATTGTATGTTAGTTGTCAATTTTAATTTATCTTGTCATATTACGTGATAGCATGGACAGCAGAGATTTTAATATTGACAGTGATTATTGGCAGTATATATGAATGATGTCCAAAATTTGGCGAATCGATTCCAAACCGTGTGGGTATGTATAAAAATCTAACACAAAAACGAAAAAACTTCTTATTTTTAAAGATGTATAAATTAATTTCTAGATATTTATTAGTCGTCGAAATAGACTCCTAGATATTTTATGAAAAATATTTGTTGTTAATACCGGTGATAAAATTTCCATTGCACCAAAAAAATAATCAATGATTAAATTTAAAATTATCATATATCTACCTAATCTATTATTGAAGCCAAATATAAAAGAAAATTATTAAAGTAATGTACCGAGGTACTTTCCCACGATGATCAGCACCTGCACTCACAGCTGTGGGAGAAATTTCCGAGAAGAATTTAGGACTTTGTTGATTTTGAGTTTAGGGACCCCTGCGGAGAAGGTATAGATCACGGAATGGCACAAGCGTAACTGTCAAGCTCGCACAGAGATGTAACCGTGAGTTATGGGGGCAGGGGCTAAAAATAATGTCAGCTTTCACAAAAGGGGCTATTTTAATGAGCCCACCTTCACTCTCGAAGGGGTTGCAGATGTGGGAAAATTTCACCAAACAGACGATTGGCAAAGAAGAAAAAGGGGTGTTAAAACCTAGGTGAGGAGTTGAAAAAGAGAGTTAAGAAACGGGAGTCGGAGTCGAGATTCAAGAGTAGCTGGACATAGAAATCCCAAGTCCTGCTGCGCCCGAACGCCCGGACCGACACACCGCACCAGGAAAGCCCCTGCCTGCTCCCCTGTGCCTTTACTGAAGGTAAAACAGATTTAACATATTCATGACGGTTATTTTGGCCTCAGTTAGCAATTCAATATTTTGATTATGGAATAAAGTATAACTAAAGAGAATTGTAATAATTACTGTGTAAATATGAATATAAAACACAAATAACTGCTGGTTATGTTATATGGTAATCAAGTATATCAATTTGTAAATAGTGTACAGAATAAATGTCTTAATTTAGATATAAGGTTTCATATATTCTGTGTTTTCCCTTTGTAAACGAACACTGGTGTTAATGTTGTAAGTACATTACAACACGTAATATCTAAGTTCAGTGATAAAACGTATGAGAATAAGGCAGACGATATTTAAATAATTTAAAATAAGAAATAATTAAATGAGATGGTTAAAGTAATGACGTCATAGTGCTAGAAAAATGTTACTTTTTACCTATTTATTATGTGATAAATTAATAAATTTAATCGCCTGTTCTTAAAATGGTTCTTGATATAATGGCATTAAATGATCGAAAAGGGGGAAGGGGGGGATTTCGAACGTTTTAAAGACAACGCTTTGAATTTTGCTAACCCTAACTCATCAAGAATCCAATATGGATGCCTCTATCTATTCCAGGTCCAACCGCTTCATAAATTCAAGGACAGATGGACATTACTTAGGCTATTATTACATAGGGGATGGAGGATTTTTCTGACTGACTGTCTTGGTAGACCCCAATTTTTTTTCTACAATTTGGTACAAAATATAACTGCATTACAGCCAATATATTAATTCAAATAAAATTATAAATTTAATAATCATAATGTCAGTAACTTATGAATTCTATGTTTTTAGTTGGATGCAGAAGGATCATCCTCAAAATGATGCTGTAAAATTTCTTTAAAATTTGAATGTTATTATACCTTATGAAGGTGATTATTGTGTGATAATGTAGCAATAAATTGCTTTGCAAAAAATTAGTTTGAAACTTTCATATAATAAATCCATCACCTTAACAAACCAAATCCTTTTATTTGTTATATAAATTGTCACAGTAAAATAAACATTACCTGATTTTATTGAAGCTTTTAGAATTAACTTGTTTTATTGCATGTTTGCCACTAAAGTCACTTTTAATTGAGCTCGATTTTTAAAATTTTGCTCACTGATATAAGTCTCATGACAATACAATATAGCCAATAGCATTCCAAATGTTTTTAATTTATTCATTTTATTTTGTTTTATACTGAGAGAAACATTTTGTTTACTTTGCCAGTAAAAATTACTGTCGAGTACTTTCTATAGCCCCGAGATAGGATTCAATGACAGTTTAACTTTAAAAATAGCAGACTCTTTTTATTCTCTTTAAAAAAGGATTTTACTTAATTTACTTGGTTTTCTATCTGTCCACTACGAATCTTACAAAAAAAACCTCCGAATAGTTCTAATTAATCTAGAGCTTTGAAAATTCTCCTGTATAAATCCCATGACAATGTAATCTAATGTGGTTCTAAATGAAATGGTTAAGAAATGACGTTATAATGCTAGAAAAAAGTTATATTTACCTATTTATTATATGATTACATTTAACGGCCTGCTCCTAAAATGGTTCTTGATATAATGGCATTAAATGATCGAAAAGGGGGAAGGGGGGATTTCGAACGTTTTAAAGACAACGCTTTGAATTTTGCTAACCCTAACTCATCAAGAATCCAATATGGATGCCTCTATCCATTCCAGGTCCAACCGCTTCATAAATTCAAGGACAGATGGACATTACTTAGACTATTATTACATAGGGGATGGAGGATTTTTCTGACTGACTGTCTTGGTAGACCCCATTTTTTTCTACAATTTGGTACAAAGTATAACTGTATTACAGCCAATATATTAATTCAAATAAAATTAAAAATTTAATAATCATAATGTCAGTAACTTATGAATTCTATGTTTTTAGTTGGATGCAGAAGGATCATCCTCAAAATGATGCTGTAAAATGTCTTTAAAATTTGAATGTTATTATACCTTATGACGCTGATTATTGTGTGATAATGTAGCAATAAATTGCTTTGCAAAAAATTAGTTTGAAACTTTCATATAATAAATCCATCACCTTAACAAACCAAATCCTTTGATTTGTTATATAAATTGTCACAGTAAAATAAACATTACCTGATTTTATTGAAGCTTTTAGAATTAACTTGTTTTATTGCATCTTTGCCACTAAAGTCACTTTTAATTGAGCTCGATTTTTAAAATTTTGCTCACTAATATAAGTCTCATGACAATACAATATAGCCAATAGCATTCCAAATGTTTTTAATTTATTCATTTTATTTTGTTTTATACTGAGAGAAACATTTTGTTTACTTTGCCAGTAAAAATTACTGTCGAGTACTTTCTATAGCCCCGAGATAGGATTCAATGACAGTTTAACTTTAAAAATAGCAGACTTTTTACTCTCTTTAAAAAAGGATTTTACTTAATTTACTTGGTTTTCTATCTGTCCACTACGAATCTTACAAAAAAAACCTCCGAATAGTTCTAATTAATCTAGAGCTTTGAAAATTCTCCTGTATAAATCCCATGACAATGTAATCTAATGTGGTTCTAAATCTTATTTTTTAATTTATTAATGTTGTTTTGTGTTATAAATCGAGCACAGTTCTATTTACAGGGTTTTTCAAAAATGACCAGTATATTTGAAAAATCAATAAAAACTAAACCGACAGTGATAGAAATTCACAGTATATTGCAATATGTCTGGAACAATACTAAATTTTCAGGTACACAAACTTTAAAATTAGTTACCATATTCCACAACAGATGGCTCCGCAGTCTGGAAAAATCTAAACTACAATATTTGTCTGTAGGGACTCTTAAAAGACCAGGTGTACCACCACTATCCGGATACAATTGAATAACTGGAACAGTACATCTGTTCTGCATGTGAAGCCATTCCGCCTGACACGTTTACACGGGTTTCTGATAATTTCGTTCTGAGAATAAGCCATATTATTGCTTCGCATGGTGGCTATCTGGAAAATATCTTAGTTTAGATTTTTCTAGACTGCAGCGTCATCTGTTGTCGAAAATTGCAACTAATTTTGAAAGTTTGTATGCCTAAAAATTTAATATTGTCCCAAGCGTATTGCAGTAAACTGTGTATTTCTATCACTGTCCGTTTAGTTTTTATTGATTTTTCAAATATACCGGTCATTTTTTAAACACCCTGTACTTAGCTTGTAAAGGTAACTTACGAGTGGTATTTTCTATTCTTAAGGTTAGAATTTAGTAATAGTTTGGTCTTAAAAATCGAACTTTGACTATTCCAATACATTTTATAATGATTGTATTTATATTACTTCGTTATATGTCTGCTTTAAATATTGTAGCAAAATCTTCGACTATTATAAATGAGCTCGAGTTTTGAAATTTCACACATGTATTAAAATCTCATGAGTGTACAATATAGTCTTACCCTCTTTAATTTATTAACTTTATTACATTTTTCTTCAATGTCTTTCTGTTTCATTTCATTTGCCTTTAACTTTGTAGAAGTGGTACTGTATATACATACGGCGAGGCTTCAAAAATAATTTGGGCTCAAAAATAGAATGTATTTTTCTTTTCTTTTTTCTTTGTTTGAAAGAAGATTTTATTTAATTCCTTTTGTTCTAATCTGTCTGCTGTAAATCTTGCTAAAAACTTTCAACTACTGTTTATAACTGGGGAACAACTTTAAAGTTTTGCTCACGTGTACAAATCCAAAACTGTAAATATAGTGTAAATATCATTACAGAACTTTAAACAACCAAGTCTTAGTGAAACTAAATTTTGCTATCCTAATATCATTCGTTTTAACCCCTTCCTGGTTTGTCCAGAGCTGAACTCGGGCAGGCGAAATGTACAACCCTAACTCATCCCGAGTGTAACTCGGGCACTGTGAAATTTTACACTGTGCAATCAGTCTTTCCCGAATTATCTCACATGTGCTTTTTATGGTTTCGAATGCTTTTTTTACTTTCCTACTACTACATTATTTACTGCTCAAAGAGAGACAGCAGAGGGAAAAAGGTAAGGAGATAAGGAAAGTTTTACTCTCCAGATTGCGATGTTGGACTCTGTGCAGTACCATGTTTCCGATTGTATCATACACGATCAAATTTTGATTAATAATTTCATAATCAGTTATGTAAATGCAAAGGATATAATTTCATTCAAAATAAAAGCTAGGTATTCTAAGCTTTATAGTTAGTGTGAATTCACTTCAAAGTCTAGTGATTTCTGATGCACAGAAAGCCAACTATACAGAAAGAATTTCTCATTTATTTAAATTGATTTTTTTACATTAATTTTTAAGAAAATTTGTATGCGAATGATGCTATTATGTTTAAAAAGCTATGTATGTATGAAAGTAAGCATAAAAAATTGACATTTTTTGACCCATAATCCCGAAATAAAATGAACCTGGAAGGGGTTAACCACGTAAATAATCATTTTTAATTAAAACTGTTTATGATTTTCTTAAAGATCTTGAAAATGTTAACTCATTTAAATGTAACTTTCAAATTGAAACCTATGCTTTAAATATTAAAATCATTCAATTCAACAAATTATTTTTTCATATATTCAGAAATGCATTTGTTTATCCACTAACAACTAACCCCATTTTTTACCCTCATTCTTTCTTTCTTTTTCATAGGCAGAGTTTTTAATAAATGTCTCTGGTATTCTACTCAATTTCCTTAATTATCTGCCTTTCAACAAATGACTTTTTAGTCCATTTACTTACTTTTAATTTTAAAGTGTTTCTAAAACATGACTGTTGTGTACAACAACAGTCAACAGTCTAACTGCTCTAAAGATTAAATTGCAAAACAATTGTACAAATTTTTGAAATCATGTTTTTACTTATTTTCATTTACGAGAGAAAGAAAAATGAGTTTTCTTCAAACTTCGTCAGCTCTTTTCAAATACTTTTTAAATATTCTTTAATCCCATGGTTTTTTAGAAGCTGGAAACATGTTCCTGTTTTCCTAAAATCCAATTTTATAAAGTGCTGAATTCTAGCCATGTAAATTAAAAAAGGCTTTTTCTTGGCTTTGTAAATAGCAGACATAAGTTATTAGATTCAATACTAGTAAACATGTTCACTTGCTGGCTGTGTTACACAAATTCGTATATACGATTTAAATGTATAGTTCTTTACTAAAAATGGCATATGCCAGACAATAGCTGAATGGGTTAGGTGCTACACCTAGGAACCAGAATTTATGGCTTCGAATATCCCTCCTGGTATGGATGTTTATAACCGATAGGGATTGGCTTTAAACAGTAAATGCAGGTTTCATTAGACCTCGTATAAAAAAAATAAATTTTAGCGATCCAAACCAACCGCTTAATGTGGTAATTAAATAAAAGTTGTTGGTATATTTTCTTCAAATTATTATATTTAGTCACCTGTAATAAACGCTTAGTATATTAGTACTCCGGGGAGTTTTCATGTTTAAAATAAATTACTCACTGATCTGAAAAACGTTCTGTGGGATGTTTTAGTTGTGAAGGTTGCTAATTACGACAGTTTATATCCACATATAATGAATTTATATCCACATACCACACTTTTTGCTCTAAAATAATATATTGTCCTAGGTTTAAAAGACATCGTTTTCATCATTTTAACTCTTCATCTATTAATATTAAAGATACTTTAGGTAATCCGTCTCATCCTAAACACTTTCAGTTTTTAAAAGACATTGGTTTTTACCCTCACATCTGAATTTTGTGTTTCATTGCTGTTTTTCTTTACTTTTGGTTTTATGTCTCTTTTCTACACAGGTTTTGCATGTTTTAAATTGTTTGCTTTTCTTATCTGTCATCATTTTATAGCAGTTTTCACATTATCTTTGTAGCATTGATTTAAGTTTGAACTATTTGTTTGGCATACTATGTCTCAGGACTCAGTTCCATAAAGCCCCATTCAACCAACCAACCAATCTATAAAAATAAACATTTTTATTTTCAACATTAACAAACTGGCAGTCAAAAATTTCGTAGAACATAAGAAACTGAATTTTTAATTCACACAGCTTCCGCGTTTGATACCGTAGTCAGCTACTTCGAATTACTCGTGCTCAGTTATGTAAATAGCTTCGAATAAAGTATTTTGATAAAAACAAGATCACCACAGTTTTTATAAATGCATTTGTACTATTTTAATAGCACATCTTAATAATAGACGTATAGCAGAAATAAAGATTATGTTCTGCTTCATTTCTTAAAGAAAAGTTTTAAGATTATTTAATGTTGCAAATAATTTCTGCTTTCCATTTTTTAATGGTAAAGCTTTCTTGCAGAAACGTATTTATGTTGTAAATGGTTCTTATTAAGTTATGATAATGTATGGCCTATAAAATATATGACCTACAACTATGACCTAAAAACCAATGAAACTACTATAACTGCGAATTAAAATAACTAATTATAATTAAATTTCACTTAATTTGTAATTTATGTGCAGTTTCCATAATCTTCATATACAAGACTCTTTTAATCTATTTATTACATTCCCTGTGATATCAAGTATATTCACATTAAATAATGTTTTATGTAGTTTTAAAAATTAAAGAATTTTCTTGTGTTTCATGCGTATAGTTGAACTGAGATTTACTAACATTTCCACTTTATTTCATCTCTTTCAATCACTTTCATCTAAGTAAAAAATTTAAACATGTTTTATTCCATTATAAAAACCGTACAGTTAACAATTATAAGGTGAATTTTAAATATTTTTTATTGGTATTCACTACCTAAATTCTTATTGCTGAGTAGCCTAATTATCCTCCATGATAATATCTTTTAAAACTTGTATCTCTAAAACATCAATCAACCTGACAGTACGATTTAAAATAAACAAAGCTATTGATTTCAATGTAGAATATATCTATATTTAAGTACATTAAATAATGCTTAAACTGCTAAATACAAATTTTAGTGCTACCATCTATCGGAAAGAATAAGTACCATGTGTAAAAAACATTTTCCCAAACTTTCTACATATTTTCATTTTCCTAAGTTTATCTGTCGGGAAAAAAAAACAATATGTTTTCAAAGTGTTAACCTATGTTAAAATAATTAAATAATATTCAATCGTAATGGTACAAAAGAATTTATATGATAAATTCAAATAAAACTGCATCAATTTTGAAATTTATGTTCAGAAATAATTTAATTAAATATATAATGTTATTGTTTGATTATTTATGTATATATGACTGGGAATTCATATATATATATATATATATATATATATATATATATATATATATATATATATATATATATATATATATATATATATATATATATATATATATATATATATATATATATATATATATATATATATATATATATATATATATATATATATATATATATATATATATATATATATGTGTGTGTGTGTATGATATATATACATATATATACATACATATATATATATATATATGTATTTATATATAAATATGTAAATATATATATATATATATATATATATATATATATATATATATATATATATATATATATATATATATATCTGTGTGTGTATATATATACATATATGTATGTATATATATATGAATATATATAAATACAAATATATATATATATATATATTGTTACAAATTTATTTCGTGAACTGTAAATTTATCATGGGACACTATGGTTATATCTCCAAATTCGCGAGATATCGGCTCGTTTGTGACAGTTTTGGCAACCTATTTCTGTCGCCAAGTGTCGCCAAATGTTGCCAAGTGTGGCATCACGTGACAACTTCCGGTTCCGGTTTCTGGAATATTCCAGCAGTTTCTTCGGACCTATATAAGGCAGACTGAGTCCCAAAGCGGAAGAGTCGTTAAGTGGAACTCTTGGGTTTACAGAGTACACACGGTGTGTTGTGTTTCATCGGTGCTTGTGTTTTGTTTGATGCCGAAAGTGGTACGTGAGCCATGCCAGGAATTGACTGTCGTTGTAACTGTCAAAAATATCAGTACGAATATTGTAGAGATAAAGACCGACTGAGTGTCAAGGCCAGTAGCACGTATAAGTGGAGTACTAGTGAGAAATTACAAATTCGAATAAAAACTAATTCCTATTGCTGAATTTTTTTATTTTAAATAAAGGGTAAATAGGAAATATAAATGCTAATCAGGCCATCATGCCAAAGGGACCATACTCGATATCAAAGATCTGGCTGACATGGCGTTATGGTGTTAAAAAGAAAATGGTGTTAAAACTGCCGCAGAAGATTTTGAGCTGCACACTCCTTTTTTCTTGCTCTCTCTCTCTGAATGGCCCCGCAGATCTCTTGAAAAGTTCGTTGGAGTGCTTTGCCTGTGCCGAAGAGGCTACTCCGCGATTAGCAACCCCTTTTGACCAATGGGGTCGAAGGAGGGTCACTCATTTCACTTTCTGTAAAAGCTCGATCTAGAATAGGCTCCCTTTGAGAGTAGTCACAGCGCATGCTCTGGTTTTTGGTACACTTTTTACGTGGCGATAATTCCTATGAAAGTATAGTAGTCTGTATATTGTTGCTTTTTGACTCAGAGTAGCTACGATCGCTTTGATTTCAACCGTGTGTTTAATGTATTTTGACCGTTGATTATTTGTAGCACGCCATTCATTGTGTTTGAGTTGATTTATTATATGTTTATATGTATAATATTTAAATGCTTGCGTAATGGAGTTATGATAGCATGAGCAAAATTTTTATTAATCTATTTCTTTATACTGTATGGTGTATGTCAAAATGATTCTTCTGTAATTTTATTTTCTCTGCAACATGAAATAATTTATTTCCTTACATTTTTTACTGTTGCCAAATCCAATTCTGTTCTACTTTGTTTACTTTTATTTGTAATAACTGGGTTTCATTCTAGTTGTGGATTTATCCTCAATTAGATAAATGAAGCGGGTGATAACTTTCCAATCATGATAAGGTGGTTATTTTGTTTGTTGAATGAAAATATCATCAATTCTAACCTATGTTTTAAGTTTTCGTCACATCTCAAGGCAGAGAGAGAGCCAATTCTGCATACTTATTTCAATCGGCGATTATTTCCTTCAATAAACAAAATAGCTATAAACTACTAAATGTAGTAACCCTAATAATACATATGAGCATGCGCATGAGATCCTATTCTATATTGAGAAGCTAGTCTTCACTTTCGCCTCTAGGTCAGTTTTGCGCTGGCATTGTAGAAGTGTAACTCTTCGTTACAAATATCAGTCTGGCGGCTCTGAGGTAACTGCATTCCTTTATGGATATATAAACCAGCCGTAAATGTTAGCACGCGGATGAGTGTGAAAATTCTACTAATAAATATTTTTACTCCTATCTTTAGTGGATTTTTATTTTGCTACCCTATACTCACTCCTATTTAGATGTCTTAAAACCTACACGTGGTGACCCGGTGAGATAGCACTTTTAGTTGTAACTTTCGATTTAGTCGAGATGCCTAGTGTTAGTGTTAATTAGTTAGGGTCAGACAAAATAAGCTACACATGCTGGTTCGAATGTTGAACTTTGAGGTTTAGTGTTTGTTGACATTTGTAGTGTTTGTCGTTTATTTTTAAAAATTGTATTTGAAATCGTATTTTGATGATTTTTTGATATTGTATTTATATACATTTTTCCTTCTAATTTTTGTCTTAAATGCTTATATAATGTCTACTGAAGAATTAAAGTTAAGAGACGAGAGTTCTATGTTAAATAGAAGTGATAGTTTAAATTTCGAGAGTTCTGCTGTTGCGATTAAAACTCCTAACTTTTGGAATGACAATCCAGAGTTATGGTTTACTCAGCTTGAGTGACAATTTAAATTGGCTATTGTTACTACTGATTCTACAAAAAAATTTTATGTCGTTTCAGCCTTGAGTAGCGAGGATTTAACTTGCGTATCGAATGTAGTGCTTAATAAGCCGGAAAGTGATGCTTACGCTAATATTAAAGCAAGATTAATTGCTCAAAATGCTGATTCTGAATCGGTGCGGTTAAAAAAACTGCTTTCGGGTATTGAATTAGGGGATAAAAAACTCTCAAAACTACTTTATGAAATGCAAGATTTAGCCGGTAATAAAATTTCATCTTAGGTTTTAAAAAACATATGGTTGCAGCGTTTGCCTTTACAAATACAACAAATTCTGCTTATCAGTAAAGAGGATATTCGATCTTTATTTAAAATGGCAGATAGTATTTTCGAAATTTCTACGGATGATGCTGTGGCTACGGTTTCATTTTAAATAAGGAATCTCAGGATTTTTAGCACATTAAAAAAAGTTTAACAGCAATTGAACACAGATTGTCAAAACTAGAAATACGGAATAGATCACTTTTCTGCAGTAGAAGTGAGGTTCGAAAATCTAGTAATCGGAAATATTGTTGGTGGCATTTTAAATTTGGAAATAAAGCTAAAAAGTGTCAACAGCCATGTACTTTTGATTCGGAAAACTAGCTAAACCTTCCGTTTCTGTGCTGATGGCGGATAAAGGTTTAGTGAAGCGCTTATTTGTGTATGATAGAATAACTGGTCGGGGATATTAGCACCCTTTTTCAGTGACGTCAAGGAATTCTCCCAATTTAAATAGATCTTTCACGTTCCATACCTTAATTAATACATAAAATAAACAATTTTAGCAACATATTTTTCCTGTGGTTGCTCAGTCAGCAACGACATCGTTATAGTAACCGTACGTTTCAGATTTTGGGGCTATAGCCTGCCTTAAATCCACTGTTCAGCGTTCATTAAAGGCGGATGGAGCATGTAAAATAGGACCGTTGTCGTAATGTTTTCAAGTTTCTTTACAATACCTCTGGAGGTGGCAGACCAAGCCTAGAGTTTTTCCTCCCTGGTCCTAATTTACCTGCTTCTGATTAGTACCCAATTTGTACGTTTGTGTGGTCCCTAAGAAGTAATACTGAACGCCTACATGATGTTCCCATACTAAAATGGCTAACAAATATCTGTGGCTAGGTTTTAGTCAATAAAGACAAATGTCCCCACATTAGAAGTATTCTTTTGAAAGTGTGTCAACTGTTTTAGATTTTTAAAACTGAACTAATTTAAGTTTTTCGAAAAGTTAGGATTTTCATATAATATTACTGTAACTGCACCCTATTATGGAGCCAACGTACGTAACGCACCCGCTTTCTGGTGAGCTAAAGCTTGCGTGGGACCTGCCCATGGGATTAAGTATGACTTTACTGGGACAGGTGTGTTCTGAGGATGCATAACCAAAATAATTCCTCCAAAGTTTAGACGAATAACACAAATTTATTTACAAAAATTAATGAAAATTAAAGTAAAACAAAATAAACATCTCTGAGTCTCAGAACCTGACTTGACCAGATCTGATAGATGAGCGTGTCATATCTGGACTACAATTCTCTAGCCACCAAACAGAGAGATGTCTCCAGGTCGCCTGCTCTATCTCGGGTCTCTGAGCTGAACTGACATTCTTGCAGATCTCTTCTCCCTTCTACGGGGGGTGGGGGGGGTCAGCATCCGGAAACTTGATCCCTCCCGAAAAGAGCACATCCTCCTTTTCAGATGCCCTGCAAAAACAAACCAGCGACACATCCGAAAAACATTATCAGTGTAATGAAGATTTTTCATGTCCCTTCATTACATATTTCCCTTGTGGGGTATATATATTTTAACCTTAATTTTGCTCTTTTTTTTTCGCATATTGCCCCTTGCAGGTGCAGATCTAGCTGTTTTCTCACGATTGCAGCCTGTCTTTTCAAACAGAGCCGCCCCCGATCTGGGATTAAGTTTCGGACCGAGCGTCCAATTCTGGCCACCAGCATCCGCAGCTCTTAAACCTTTCGACAATACTTTGCGCCCATCTGCTCATCTTCTGACACTTTTGAAAGTCATAATTTTCGCTTTGAGGTGACAGCCGCTCTTTTGCAAAGTGCTGCGTTGCGAGGTGTTGCCAAGCTCCGTTCCGCATCGTTTTTGGCGAATTTTCACCACTGGAGTTTCGCCTCACTACGGTTGTTTTTTGGTTCTCCGCGCTCCTTGTCTCGACGTTTCATTGGTCAGAGCCGCGAAAACCCTACGTCTCCTTGAGAGCGCGAGGTTTTCTTGGCTCCTGGCAACCATCTTGCTGTGTTTCAGCGCTTTTGGCTTGAGTGCAGCCTAGAAGTTTTTGATAATTTTGCGAGACAGAGAGAGAGATTTATTTCGTTTTTGGTCCGGCCACCTTTTCTATTGGAGCCCACCTTTTGGTCCCGATACTGCGACGTTCCTGTAGTTATCTTTTCCATCTGCACATTAATCGTCGAAGTATTTTTAAAAACAACGCAACAAAATAAACCTCCAATAACCACCAGAGGATCAGGGCAGAAGTGGACTATATTATTTGCAATTTAGAATAATAAAAAATAAACGGCTGGAACCCAAGTCAGATTCCGTGTTGTCTACCTTCAATCAACTTGACTTAACTCACTTTACTCCTGGTCCTGACATTCTACGTATAGCTCCCTTCCGATGCTCCAACTCTTCAGCATAATCTACACCCCCCTAAGCCGGCCGGCTCCTATTTCCCCAAAGGAAAGCCGGGTGGAAAGGGTCAATGGGGAAATTTTGCATATATCAAGAAGGGCACACATATGCGAAACACTGGTCGTGAGGTCCAAATTCCTTACAATTACTTTACATAAAATCTGTTGAGATTAATTGAGAGTGTCTTGAGTTTTCTTTTTAAAAAAGTGCATGTTTACAGATATCTTTAAAAAAATTTTAATATATTCAACTGAAATAAATAATTAATAATTACAATATCTTACACCACATATTACTCTATCAAGCTATTCAAATACAAGAATAATATCATTCACTCATGTGTAGTTAAAAATTTCTAATGAGGAATTTTTACGTTTTCTAATTTTAATTTTAAACAATAGAAAACAAAAAAGTAAGCAGGACAGTACCTATTTTTCTTTCATTTGGGGGCCTAATAAGTGATATCTAATGTGTTTTATAGCGGACTCTTTAACGTCTCTCAAAAACGATACTTTTCCTCCGCCGAATTTGTGACGTCATCGTTCACGAAGACACCAACCGCCTATGTTGTTTACATGTTAAAAGGCGACTTTTAAATTAATTTCTGTGTAAGGTATCGCATATAGTAGAAATTTTTTTATTATGTCTGGCGTTAAAAATCGTATCATAAATATTGTATTGTGCCACTCTGTAAATATACAACAACTAATAGAAATGAGAAGATATTTTTCATCGTTCCCAAAGATCCATATACACGTAAAATATGGACAAATGCGATGAAAAGGGATGAGAAATAATAGTCCAAATTATCATATAAATCACCTCTATGGGTTTATGAAGACCATTTTTCGGAGTCTGGAATTATCAGAAAAATACTAAGTTGTTCGAATCCCCCATATGTGCAAATTCCTCATTGAACTGTTTATATATCGTCAAAGATATTGAGATCATTTATGCTGATTGCAGGGTTTTGACTTAATTCTAGTGTGTTACGTTTCTAGGATATGACATTGACGTGGATTGAAAACCTTGGATGTTCTACACAAATAAGTATCATAACATATTTGATTTTTTAATAAACCTTGGTATCACCATGAATACGTGAATCTTACGTAATCTTATAAACAAGTTACTTGAAAATGAAAAGTTCGCCAGCCGGGCCGTAACTAGATCCATTAGCGTCCGTGGCAGAAAACTGATTGGCGAGCCTATCACCAAATATAGTGAGAAAATATGCAAACATGTCTTTTTATCTATAACATATATTCAAAATGAACTCAAAATATTTTCTTAGTTCTTAAAATGTTTCTTGTATATTAATTTTTAATTTTTTCTTCTATTTTTACCGTATTAATACTCAAGTATTTTTTAACATTTTGGGGGTATTATTTTCCTGATAAACTGAATGGTTTATTTGTGGGAATATGTTTTATTTAAAAGTTGAATTTTCATAAAAAATTGGCAAATTTTTAAATTTAAATTTATTTTTAACAACACTAATAAATTTAAGATTTTACACGAAAACCCAGATTTATGTAAAGGCATATTACGATTGTTTGGTAAACATTTTGTAAAAATATATTAGAAGTTTAGCCTCTAGAAACATTTTAAATAAATAAGCAAATTCACAAAAAAAATTTTTAAACATATTGTATTTTATAACAAACATAAGTATTTTTCACCTTTTCCTTATTTGTACTCGAGGCGAATCGTCCTCTTTCAGACCCCATTTTAATCACGGTGCGGTGCCTCTATGACTGATGCCACCTTTGCCACGCCCTAGTTTTTCTCTGTTAGCCAATCAATGTATTTCAAGAACTTTTGTCTCAAAAATATCTCCAAGATCTATTTCGCCGAATGATGACCGATTGTTTAGGGTGCTGGCCTTCGGTACCGGAGTTCGTGGGTTCGAATCCTATAGTGGCATGGATGTTCGTAGCCGTTCGGAATCGGCTTTGAGTTGTAGGTCCCGGTCCTTTTTGCAACACGGGGGCTAATAATAGTGTTGCAAAAAGTAGACCGTAGCACTCCAAAAAAACCAAACCAAACCAAGATCTATTCATCGTGCACTACTTTCTTTTGGGCCAAATAACTCGATTAAATACATGACATGATCCTTGTTCTAGTAAATAAAGCATTGCAATGAAAAAATTCTATTTATTAAAAAAAACCATATGTAATGGATATTATCGCTCCAATCACCACCAGATGGCAATACGTAGCTCAGAAAATGCGGTAACACTGAGAAATGAAACTTACTTTCACCCTTTAAAGCAATTTGTAAATAGTAAATTTGATGATGTATCATGCAATTCAAATTTAAAATGTTTAATTTTATAAATGTTCAAACAAGTTATACATCATCCGCATTAGATTTTTACTTCTAAAGAATCTGACCATCTAACATCTTCCATACTTTAAAAGACTCAAACTGATAATGTAAAGTGGCGAAATGAAAAACAAATACGAAATAGTTAACAGAAATAAACAGAAATGATACCATGGAAACAAACCGAACGAGAGATTATTCTTGCTATCAACAGCGATTCGCATTATTAAAATATCGGGAGTAATAAGCAGAATACGGTTTGTACAGCGGTATTAATTTGCTAATTTATTTTTCTGAATTAGTCTGATTTGCCCTCGTGTAGCAAAACAGAAGAGACACTAGCATTCCAAACTAACCTAATCAGACCCCTTTCATATATCAGTTTTTAATAGTTTTTATTTCATTTCACTTTTATTTCAGTTGATGTTTTGAAATTATTTTTAACCACCTTGCTGACCAGTTAGACATACTAAAATTTTACACACACGTTCAGTTTCGGTGACTTATACAAAAACTTATCATGAAAAAATTGATTGGAAAAAATAAAATAAAATCAGTTTGGTAAATGCTAAAATTTGTTCAGCGTATTTGGAATCCACACTGCAAACATTTTAAATTGGTACCGCCGTCTATTTTCAAGCGGCATAACTAAAAACGTAAGCAATTTTTTTTTTTAAAAATTTGTACATTTTTATCACAATTCTTGTTAATTAAAAGAATTTTTTTTTAATCCATATTGCAAACATTTTAAACTAGTACCGCCATCTATTTAGAGGCGGAATAACTAAAAACGTAAACAATTTTTAAAAACATTTTTAGTGCATTTTTATCACAATTCTTATTAATTAAAATAATTTTTTTAATCCATACTGCAAACATTTTAAACTGGTAGCGCCATCTATTTTCAAGCGTCATAACTCAAAACGCAAGCAATTTAATTTTTTAATTTTTTGTGCATTTCATCACAATTCCAGTTAATTCAAAGAGATTTTTTTTTTTTGGAATCCACACTGCAAGCATTTTAAACTGGTACTACCATCTATTTACAAACGGCATAGCGAAAAACGTAAGCAATTTTTTAAAAAATTTTAGTATATTTTTATCACAGTGGTTGTTAATTAAAAGAGATTTAAAAAAAAAATACTTTTTATATTCTTGTTCAAAAACAACCACACTACCTTACGAAATTCTTTCGCATACATTAATAGCCACCCTCAGTTTGTGTGATATGAATAACAGAACACCTAAAATGCGATAGTCATCTGTAAGCAATAATTTTTAATGGTTATGCCTTCAGTCTCCATTTCTTCATTACAATTATTTCTATGGAGTTTAAAATTTGATGAGAGATTAGCGTAAGGAACATGTATGGACTTTTGTTATGAAGGCTAGCAAAACACACAAGGCATTGTCTACGCTGTGCATATGCCTAAAGTTGTTACATGAGGATGTTACTAATAGAATGTTTTATATTAATTACACAAAAGAAAAATAACTTTCATTCTAATGTGGTCACAAACATCATAAAAAAAATCAATATTGTTTAAGCATAAAATAACCTCAATGCTAGTACTCCAGACTGGATGAAAATTAAAATCGTCTAGAAAACTTTTATGAAGTGAATACGTGGTCAGGTAATGGAATGGAAATGCGTTTCCACACGAATAAAATACAGACTTTCAAACATATATAAAAAAAAATTACTCGGCTTTTCTTTGCGATATTTTAAAGTTGTAAAAATATAAATAAAAAAAATAAAATATAATCTACGTATCAAAATTCCCATAGCACTATATATTATATAGCACTTATATATTTACCGCTAGTTAGATGGATGATGAGTCTATCACATGAACAAAAGCGTTAAGGGGTTAAAGGAATCCTTCTATGTACCACTTCTACATTTAGATGGGTGAGGAGTCTAACACATGGACTCCTTCCATGGACACATGTCCTCCTTATAGTGCATTTTAATTAGATTCGGTTGAGGAATATCAATTTTCTTTTTTTATTTGTGTTTTGCTTTTTATTTTTGTGGTCTTTGTTTATATTTTATTCTGCTTTTTTATTTCTTTTTTTATGCGATGTGACGCTTTCACATATACGCCTTTAGATGCATAAAGGTTATATAATTAGAGCTGACTTAAGCAGAATATAGCTTGGCGAATAGCGCTCTTTGACAAGGTTATTAAGATCAGATGAGACAATGGAAAATTAGCCAAAAGATCAGAAGGTTTTTTTTCTTTCAGATATAGAATGGCCTTAAAGTTATTAAGTATAATTATAATTAAAAGTGGTTAATTGGCTAAAATACCATTACATGTAAGTTTTAGTTTAAATATGAAATATATTTTTACTTTTACACTAATTTTCTATAAATCTTCTTTTTCATCATACCCGTTTTCTTTCTATATATACCTCATCCCTTTTCACTGCTCACAAATAAAGCAATGCTAGATTGTTGAAAAATATAATAAAAACAAAACTTTGTTTGATAGTTAAAATCCATCAAATTATGAGTTAAAAAGACTCATATCTTGAAATGATAGCATTAAAAATATTAATATTTTGATGGACACTGTGTGATGACTTTAAACTTTTTCCCAAAATTTTAACGAAAAATATATTGATGTTTTCAGTCATAAATTGATTTCCTCTTTATAATATTAACCGTCAATAATCAGTTTTAATACAATGTATAGTCTATTGAAAGACTATACATTGTATTAAAACTGATTATTGACGGTTATTGATAGTCTAGACTGATTATTGATAATCGATTGAAAAACTATACATGAATTTTGAAAACAGTTTCCAATCAAATAATACTTTGAAAGCATCCTTGTGATTTGTTGTCTTCTTCATTTTTAAGTTACTATGGCAGCAATTTTGTGCGGCGTTATAGGAATTGGACAGTTTTCTATGTAGAAATTAGTTTTTTTATGAATAATGAAAGTATAAATTTGGTACAATCTATCAGTTGAGAAACAACGGAAAGAAAAGTGATTATATCATTAGTGTAAAGCTTATCTACATTCTTAAATTTAACATGAAAAAATCTAAAATCAGTGCAATTAAATTGTCAAAAGAAAGAGATTCATATAGATATCTTTTTTATACCTTCTACTTAGGCGGGATATTTAAAGGATATCAGATAAAGTATAACGGTAGAAACAAAATTTTATCATATATCTTATCTAATATATTCAACATCGTATTGAATACATTATCGTTCATTTTAATTCTGGTGGTAAACGTTCTAATTTTCGTTCTATATGGTTACGAAAAGAAACATGCTGCACTCTTTTTTGTGAACATTTTATATGTAGCAAACCGTTGTTATTTATGTCAGCATGTAAAAGGATTGTCAAAGCTGTCCCAGAAAGTGCAGTTAATACTCCGATGTCTGTCACAGGAAACTAAAACGCCTGGATGGATAATGCTTTGGATCTTATTCAATTCATGTATTGGTGTAGTTATTTTGCATAATGCTATAAAATTAAGTGATTTTTATGTAGTGATATTCGGATATATATCCGGAAGTAGATTTATGGTTTATTTCGTGGTTTTTCTGACTTTTCTAAATTCATTTATACTTGCTTTACCTATTCAAGTTTTCAATATTTACTATGTAAAAATATGCTGGGACCTTCAAACGGCTGTTCTAGGTTTTAACAAGCTGATCAAAAGACTTCCTGTAGATAATTATGACTCACTTTCTGATATGTATTGTAAACTGAGTTCTACAACAAAAACTGTGAATTCAAAAGTGGGATTTTTGGTATTTAACGCACTTGTCTTCAATTCGTTCATGATTTATTTTTGCATGGCAAATATCCTTCATATTAATTACTCAAACACATATGATATCTCAATGATCACTTATTTCATTTGTTTGAATAGTTTGAGTGATCTCGTTGTGAAAGTAATGACTGCTTCATATGTTTCTGAAGCGTTTTCAGCACTGAAGGCTAATGCAAGAAAAGTGAAAGAATCTAATCCAAAGAACAGGAGTGCATACAAATGGTTTCTCCATGTCATTGATGAGGAAATATCTATGACAGCATGGGGGTTCGTTAACTTGAATAGAAGTACAGTACTTTGTATCCTAGGAACAATATTGACATATTCGCTTTTGATCGACGGAATGGGAGCAAATAATACATAATTAAATATTATTATCTTGTAACCTTATTTTAGATTCCCTGCATGATAGCTGTATATTATTCGTTTATTTATCTACAATATTCATTTAATTTTCTACTTGTAATGTACAGGGTGTCCCAAAACGACCTCATAAACTCTGTACAGCTAGATTCCTCGTTGGGAGTACATAAAAAATGCCCAATGAAGCGTTCCTGTACAATCCATAGTTTACGTTAAAATACGAAAAACAAAGTATGACGTCACTGCCGGTGAAAGAAAAAACACTTTATTGAACATATCAACAGCAGTATATGAACAATTGAAAGCAGGGGTTCAAATTGTCCGCATTGCATATCGAGGCAGGCTTAAGCACGCCGTGGAATGGCAGTCATGATACGTTGCAGCATCAAGGGGTCCACCGAAGTACAAGCAGCATGCAGACGAGAAACTAAGTGCAATGGGGTTGTCACTACGTCTCGATACACCAGCTCCTTGAGATGGCCCCATAGGAAAAAATCCAACTGTGTAAAATCTGGTAAACGTGACAACCATAGAACCGGACCCCCACGTCCGAACCAGCGACCGGGGTATTCTATATCCAGCCAACCACGTACAAGAACACAGAAATGTTCCGGGAACCCGTCATGCTGGAACCAAAGTCCCTGTACTGCCGCTAATGGTATGTCATCGAGAAACTCTGTTAAGACCTCATTGAGAAACACCAATTACGACTGTCCCAAGAGCCGTTCAGGCAAGAGATATGGTCCAAAGAGGTGATCCCCGAGTATGCCGGCCTACAAGTTAAGAGACCAACGTTCCTGATGTTTCTACTGCCAGATTGCTTTCGGATTAACCTGGGACCACATATGGCTGTTGAGGTGATAAAATACCCATTTAAAACATTGTCGTTTGTAAAAATTTGCAAATACTGTTGTTGATATGTCCAATAAAGTGTTTTTTTCCTTGCACTGGCAGTGGCATCATACTTTGTTTTTTCGAAATTTTCTCGTAAACTATGGATCGTACAGGACGCTTCTTTGGGCAGTTTTTATGTACTCCCAATGAAGAATCTAGCTGTGTAAAGTTTATGTAGTCACTTGGGGACACCCTTTATATATGAAGTGATCTACTTTTTATGTCGTGTCAATAATGTAATAGTGAAACATTGCTGTTCGTAGTTGTTATATAATATTAACAATCAGATTGTTCTATATTTCAATAAAATTTCACAATATAGAATACTCATTTAGTAATCGAAATGTGTATTATTGCAGATATTTACGTATATGTCTGTAAAAATACAAGTTAATACCTTGTACAGTTCTACACGTAATAATAATTTCTATGTGAACTTTATTTATCTGCAAATAAAAGGCGTGAAATCAATGATTATCATATATTTTATTTCTTATCTTTTCTTTATACCCTTGAGATTAAAAAATTTAAATTTACCGTATCATTTTATTACTTGTGAATCAATATTAGTTCTATATAATTATACATAATGAGATAAAATTTCAGTATCTAATTCTAATTTTAATTCTGGTATAATAAAACAATCTTCTTAAACCCACATTCACATTTCTGAATGTCATATAGTAATTTAGTAATTGTGATAAAATTTCGTGTAAAGTTTGAAAATATTTTGACTAAAACTATGTGTAAATCTGTGTAAAACTGAGTCACGATATCTTAAATTCGTATATCTCCAAACTTCCTCCTATCCCAAAAATTTATCGAAGTTTCAAGTTTACGTCAATGTAACAGTTTTTTACTCTATCTTGACGGCTATAGGATACTATATCTATACATCAAAAGTGTTTCCCGAAAAAAATCATAGGAAATATTCATAAGATAGCTTTTGAAATAAATATCAGTTCTTATAAGTGTTATTTATAACTAAATTTTTACTTTTGTTATTACTACTACATAAATAAAATGTTATAAAAACCTTGGTAAAACCTTGAAAAAATATCTGATATTAAAAAAATTGATTAAGGATCTACCCCTGCTTTCACCGCAAAGCAACTACAACGAAATTTCTAGGGGTTATATGAATTATTTTAGTTTATAGTTTCCTTAAAAGAAAACAAAACACTTTATATGTGTGAAAGTAGTAAGACATTTAAAAGTATTCTTCAGACTAAATCGCATAACTTTTAAGCAGTTGACTGAAATAGTGGTTAAAATTTGACATAACTTTTTGCATACACCTACTGCAGAGAAATATAGGGTCTTTAATATAACATATGTTTCCACATATGTTATTGTACCGAGGTACTTTTCCACGGTGATCTGCACGTGCATGCACAGCTGTGGGAGGATTTTCCTAGAGGAATTTAGGACTCCAATTGTTCACGTCAAGTTTAGGGACAACTGCAGAGTAGGTATAGATCACGGAATGGCAGCGTAACGGTCAGGTTCGCACAGAGATGTAAACAGTGAGTTATGGGAGCAGGGGCTAAAAAGTAATGTCAGCTTGCACAAAAGGGGCTACTTTAATCAGACCACCTGCACTCCCGAAGGGCATACAGATGTGGGAAAATTTCCCGAAAACAAGCGATTGGCAAGGAAGGAAAAAAGGGCGTTGGAACCGAGGTGAGGGGTTTGGAAACGAAGTTAAAGGGAGGAGTGGAAGTCGGGATTCGAGAGAAGTGGGACAAGAATCCACCAGCATCGACTCGTTCCGTGCGCCCGAACACCCGGACCGACTCACCGTATGAGAAAAGCCTCTACCTGACCCTCTGCACCAACTGAAGACTGACGTAGGGAGAAAAGCCCCTGCCTGCTCCCCTGTGACTTTAATGGAGGTAATTTATAAAATAATATTTACAGTCACTTAACTTAGGCCTCTGTTAATAATAATAACTCCTTATAAAGAGAATTGTGATAATTATAGTGTAAATAGAAGACATAAATAATTGATGATTATGATATATGATAACCAAGGATCTATTTGTAAATGAATGTATAGAATAAATGTATGAATCTCAATATAAAGTATTATATTCATTCTGTGTTTCCCCCTTGTAACGAACGCTGGTGTATATGTTGTATGTACGTTACAACAGTTATATTAAACACACATATGTTATATTAACATATGTAAGTTCTACTTAACAATACTGCATACGTAATGTATGCAGTATAATTAAAGGCATAGCATCACACTGTTTATCGACTTTATATAGTTATCAGCACAATTGTAATGTTTTCAGATATCTACATTGCAATTTAAACATTTATATTTGAATATTAATATTTATATTTCAGTTATGTATATTATTTAAAAAAATAGAAAAATAGTCAATTTTTAAGTTTATGTTTATGTCTATTAAATCAATCTACATCACTCAATGAAACTGTTACTTTTTCTAAATGCTTTAAAGGATTTGGAAGCTGTGAAAACATACATCATGCAACATGATGTATATGACGCAATATAGTCTTCTCTTCATGGAATCTAAAAAGAACTTTTTCGAGTCGAAATTCAAGATAATAGTCAAACATCTCTTCATCAGTATTTTCAAATTTCAAATTAATTAGTGTGTGCAGTTATTAGCTGTATATCTTTTAGATGCTGGATGAAAATCATACAGTTTCTGTTTATGGGTATTTTTGTGTAGTTGCTTATTAGAATTTATATCCATAAGATAAGTACAGAAATTTTTTTTCCGTTTTGGACCCCGATTTTATGAGTAACATCGATTTAACGAAAAATTTTCGGTGCCATAAATTCCTTAAATTGGGGTCTGACTTATCTATGTCTAAGTCTAGATTAATCTGTATATATCTAAGTCTAGACTAATCTGTATATATCTATATGTTATATATATATATATATATTTATATATATATATATATATATTGATATATATATATAATATATATATATATATATATATATATATATATATATAAATATATATATATATATATATGTATATATATATATATATATCTATATGTTTTTATTTACTTTTAGTTTTAATTTTAATAATCTGGCTGTTAAAATTACACTTCATAATCTGTTTGTCTTTCAGTGTTTTGTACACCACTGAACTGGAGCTGCCACAGCATCCTTCTCCAAACTTTGTCTTGATTCAATCTATGGCTTCCTGAAATTAATCAGATGAACATTAATAATTGTAATTTGCAACGTTATTCATAATAGGATAAATTAATAGAAGAAATTTTAAACCGTATATAGACTATTTCTCAGTAATAATAAAAATTTACGATGATTCCTCTTTTATATGTAATGCTATATATATGCATAGTTCCATATCGTTGAACTCCTCTTTCTTTAATGGCTGCACAGCTGTAAATTACTTAGGTATTATTATTGTTCAGTAAGCTCAGACAATTCAAATAATAGGTCTTTCCCGAGTAATCAGTAAAAAATCTTTTCGCTGGTTACATAATTATATCTATATATGTGTGTGTGTGTATGCTTGTGTGTCTATGTTTGTATGTATGTGTGTATGTGTGTATATGTATGTATTTTTACTGTTGTTATCTTTACGTGTATATGTATTTTAATATTATTTTATGAATCATGTATGTATACATTAAACATAATTATTTCTGATATATTTAAAGTATTACATCAATTTCTGACGATTAGAAGTTGTTAGAAGGAACATGCTTTCATAATTTTAGGTTTAGAAATTCCTAAAAACTCTAATTATAGTAAATTTACAAATTCCGCAAAGTTAAATAACATTTGAAACCAGTGAGAAAGTGAAAATTGCTCCAAATTAAATCTATAAGTAACAAATATATTTATTCTCCTGAAAAAAGTATTTATGTGTAGTTGCTTATTAGAATTTATATCCATAAGATAAGTACAGATTTTTTTTCGTTTCGGACCCCGATATTATGAGTAACCCCGATTTAACGAAAAAATTTTCGGTGCCATAAATAATAGTTTAATACACCGTATTAGGAATGGTAATATGCTTATTTTTTAATTTTAATAATCTGGCTCTTAAAATTAAACTTCATAATCTGTTTGTCTTTCAATGTTTTGTACACCACTGAACTAGAGCTGGCACAGCATCCTTCTCCAAACTTTGTCTTGATTCAATCCATGGCTTCCTGAAATCAATCATATGAACATTAACAATTGTAATTTGAAACATTATTCATAATAGGATAAATTAATAGAAGAAATTTTAAACCGTATCAGGGCCGTAGCCAGAAATTATTTTCGGAGGGGGACCAAGGGAGAAAGATATATTAATTTGTGAATGATACTTCAATTGATGAAAGGGAAAGCACTGTATTTCCGGCCAACGGCCCAGCAAGACTTTTATGGTCTGAGTGGGTTTTTTTTTTCTAAGAGAATAACTATCCATGTTCATGAATAGCTAGGTAAATAGCTCACACACACAACCGTGGGACACTGTCTATCTACAAAATGGTCTTTCAAAATTACAAGGGATGAAGCCGCGGTAACTCAGTCGGCAAAGACAAAGAGCCTTGGCTTAATTCATACCTTTAAATCATTGAGAATTTAAACCCCAGACTAGTCTTTTACTGTACAAAGCAGCCCCGAAGCCAGAAATTATATTTGGAAGGGGACCAGGTTGAAAGACATTGTTTCTTGTGAATAATACTTCAGTAAAACTACAGGTATTCTTATGTATGTATAACCCTGATGAGTATCATAATACAATGGGAAATTAAAATAAAAAAATCTAAATGTTAATCAAAATTTACTAAATATCTAAAAAATAATCTAAAATTATAATCTAAAATTTAAAATATCAAAATGATTAATACGTACTCACAATGTCCTCCAAGTTCTCAAGTCCTCTGGGGGTGGCAGGCCAAACAATCAATTTAATAGTAAAATTAATGTTGAAAACTATACATAGTGTCCAATTCTAATTTTTAAAACAGAAGAGTGACCAACAAAAAGAATAATTTTGAAAGAAAATGAACATGTCCAAATTTATATGCATAACATAAAATATGTTCGCCTTGAAATTAAGAGGACTTGTCGTTCTTTCACCTTAATGGTGCTCAGTAAAACGAAAGACGCATCACTTAGCCCTAAAATGAGAGTCTGCAGGCTTAATCGTACTTGGTTTGTTCAAGTGGCATGAGACACAACACATCAACAACAAGTGTTTCCATACCTTTTTTGTAATCTCTGCTTATATTATATTGTTATAACTGGTATTAAATAATTTATTTTTTGTAAAGAAATATAAATCAAACAATGTTTTGATTCTGCATTTCCTTCTTCAACAAAATATGAGACATTAATTTTTTAAACTTGTTCTTTAAACTCTTACTGAGATGTTTAAAAGATGTTATTAAATAATAGCATGCTAAAAATTGTTTTAAAATACTTCATATTTCCCTCATATATCAACGTACTCATATGCTATTTTACAGTGC
>CM063504.1:48981432-49106432 GCA_032207245.1 Pardosa pseudoannulata | reverse complement strand
CTTTCTTGTAGCCTCTTGGCGTTAAACTCTCTTTATTAGATAAAATCTCCTTTCTCTTGGCGATACAAACTCGCCAATCTACTTTCGGTGAACTAAGATTTCTAAAATTCTCACAAAAACATTTTTAAGGCCGCACCCACAATTGCTTCCTAATGCTGGTAGCTCTCTTAAGGTTATAAGAGGCCGCATGGCTAATTTTCGAGAGAGTTGACTGTTGGAAATGACCAAATAAAGATGTTGCTAATTTTAATTTGAAAAATCTTGTCTTTCTCTCGACCATCACAACACCAATTCGGTCCCAACTACTGAGGTCCAAGGCTGAGGCATGGCATGTCCACCGCTATGTTTTATATATATGTGTATATATGCATGCATATATATGTACATATGTGTATATATATGTGTGTGTGTGTGTGTGTGATTAAACGTAATCATATTAGCTTTAAGTGGATATTTCTTCTTCATATAAAGAAGAATCAAATCCTTCTCATAAATTTAATTTGAAAATATGTTTTCATGAATAATAAATAATTTTTTTTAAATATTGCTTTAAAACATTACGTTTTATATGCCTTTAATTAATCCTAGGCTTCTTACATAAAGGCTGAGATCCACGCATAAATAAAAGAGTAAATAAAAGGTATGATAAAATCTAAAAATTCGATATTTCATTAAAAATGTGTTAATTTATCTCTAAAGATATATTTTATGATCTACGCATTTATTGTTAACAGAGATATGTCTTTTTGCAAAATTACAGTTTAACTGGGTATCGGGAATGTAGAAAAAAGTGATAAGAAGTTTTAAACTTAGACCAGTATATAATATTCAGTTAAATAAACGTGTAGAAATAATATTGATGATTTTTGCTGTCAATATTTGGATTAAGAATACATTAATAATCTAAGTATCGTATAATGTCACATTTTCTAGAATAAAGACATTCTGGAAAATTCTAGATTAACAGAAAAAGCAATAATTTAGGGAGATTCAAAATTCTGCTTCTTAAAAACACTCTATCGAAGTTTTAACTAATCCATTTAATTCAAACAGGTTAAAACAACAGCAACTACCATGCTCTTAAACTTAATTAGTATACATGCAATTTGAGAGGTCCTTCAGGGTGCATGCCAGATAGAGTTATAATGCAAACTGGTTAAAACACTATCAACTATTATAGCCTATAACTGATCTTACACGTAATCCAAGAAGCGTTATAGAGCGCATACTTGATGGAGTTATAATCCAAACAAGTTAAATCACGAATAATTTATTGAAAACTGATTAGACACGTATTTCAAGAGGCGTTTTACGATGAATACCACAATCACGTCATAACTGTATTCTGCCACGTTAATGACCAAATCATATATTGTAGCAAATCATTTTATGCTATTTATTTGCTGGTGACAACTTTATGACGAGTGAATAGAAAATCATTTATATTTTTAGTTTGTTGAGTGCAATTTGCAGGTAGATAGACAAAAGAAATAAACCATTCCAAAGTGTAATATCGAAGATGAGTTGTATTAAATTATAAAAAGAAACTGAATTTTTCCTTAATTATTCCTGAATTTTTTCCTGAATTATTCCTTCTTAAATTGGGTATTTTTTCAGTAATTTTTTATGTAAATTTAGTCGCGAGGGTTAGATTTATATGATTTTCTCCTATCATGTCAAAAATTTATTATGTATATTTTTAAAATTTAGAAGGAATGCAGATCTGGAAAAGACTGCCCATCACCAACAGAATGTTGCATTGGGGAAAAAGGAATTTTTTCGTCATCTGTGGTTTATAGATGCCAAGAGCTCGGAGAAGAAGGTGACCATTTTATTCAAATTTTTTATTCAACTTCCAGATTATTTGCATCAATTGTTAGAATCTATCTCTTTAACATAATTCTAAATTTTAACACAACACTTATTTTCTCATTCATATATATTGTAACAGGATTGTAACTCCTCAAATATTTTGATTAATCTGCATGTTTTGAAACTTCCTTAGTCCAAAAATGCCACTTTTTTAATTATGTATGTGTGCATCACTAGTTAAATTATATTTTCTAACAAACTTTGAGTTACTTCCTGTTACTTAATGTCTACTACCGGCTACTATCCGTTTTCCGATATTGTACTTAAGCTCATAAATTAATGCGTCAGCATAGATAAAAGGCATATTATTTTTGTGACGGTAAACATATGTTTTGTAAAAGTAAGAACAAAAAAAAATAACTGTAATGCCACTTTTTTTAATTATATGTGTGTGTCACTTGTTAAATTAGAGTTTTCTAACATTTTGAGTTGATTCCTGTTACTTAATGTTTACTACCGGTTACTCTCCGGTTTCCGGTTTGCTATTTAAGCTCATAAATTAATGCGTCAGCATAGCTAAAAGACATATATTATTTTTGTGACGGCATGCATATGTTTTGTAAAAGTAAGAACAAAAACATAACTGTAATGCCACTTTTTTAATTATGTCTGTGTGCGTCACTAGTTAAATTATAGTTTTCTAACAACTTTTGAGTTACTTCCTGTTACTTAATATCTACTACCGGTTACTATCCGGTTTCCGATATTGCTATTTAAGTTCATAAATTAATGTGTAAGCATAGCTAAAAGACATATTATTTATGTGACAGCAGCCTTATGTTTTGTAAAAGTAAGAACAAATATATAACTGGCGAAAATAGTTACTTTTCTTTTCTAAAAGTATACTAGAGTTGAGGGGAATTCAGTAATACTGTAAACACTTTTAAATTTACTACATCTTTAGGCATGTCAGTCATCTATCAACTATGAGGAAACTACACGAACTAAAAAGCTGTAAAATTCCTGTTCATACAGTATAATCCATTACACGGTATCTTTAACTTCAGACCATTTGGGGAAACTATATGCTTTGAATTACACATTTTTTTATACAGGAACTAATATAAAATACTACTATACAAATTTGATTAATATAAAAAGTTATTTATTAAACAAGAATTACTCGGTCTTTAAGTCTTTATGGGGGAATTTATTTATCTCTTAAAAAACTATTTTTCAAACAAGTTCAAAAATATTTTTTCAGACAGTTTATGCATACATAATGTATAAATTTAATTAAAAAAAAGGACGTTAACATAAAAGCATACCGAAAAACTTTCATTGAAAACTTTTTTTTATTTTATGGTTACTTATTGATAGATAAGATTGAAGAATAAAGTCATAAATAGAAAATTTGATTTCAGAATCTTAAACTTGATAGTATTTAATCAGATAGCCAGTTCTACCAAAACATAAGTATTTACTTTCTCTTTTTAACATCGAGTTTTTGCTACGATAAATATACATACAAACACACACACATATAACATGTATATAAGCAAATTATTTAATTTACAAAAAGTTTACAAAAATACAATTTAAATACATTTATTGTTTACAAAAATGATACAATTTTTACATAGATATAAAAATATTTTTATAACTACAATTAATTTCTTCACAACTGAAAATTTTTAAAATATATAATTCTCTTTCAGTTTACTGTCAGTTTTTTATACGTAATGAACAACTTAACTTTAACTTAATGAATAATTTCCCTAATTATTCTATTTGCTCTTTTTTTCAGGACAGGGATGCTTTTACAATTATACATCAAACTTTAAGGACGATCTATATGCCTTTTATTGCCCCTGTCAGGAAGGTTTATATTGCAACCAGACAGAGGTAAGTACAATAATATATCAAAATTATTATGAATTTGAAAAGGTAAAATATTGTTGTTGTAAATACCACTTGAACAAGCCAATCACGTGATCCATTGCCCTCGCGAATTAAGAGGTTCGCATTTCGATTTGATGAGCACCGAATGTTTTAGGAGAGTGTTGAGCATAGGGAGAATGTTTTAGCTCAAGAGGCTGAACTCTCCAGTTACGAGATCGTTGTTTTTGCAGACTGAGTTACCGCGTATCTATAAAATGAAGCTAACTATATTACAAACAAAACTTTTGAATTTTATTTGAAACCATACACTTTTTTTACTCTAAATATATTCAAATATATCGAAGCCTGTAAATACAAGCACAGAAAATGGACATATACACAAATATAAGACCCGCAACAGATAACAGTTTATAAATTTTAAAAGTATACTACAGAGTTTAAAAACTCACTGTCTTTGGTATGATAGCCTTTGTGGTTTTCATTACAACATAACTTTAGTTTCTTTTGTGTGCATAAATAGATGGTCAACAGATCCCGAATCGTTATAATGAAACCTTTTCTCTCGAATTTCTTATATTTTATGCTGAATATTTTTATTAGAATTTTTATAAGCATATGAACACAATAGTGTTACCTTTCTTAAAAATGTAATCTTTTTACTATGTAATGTTATATCTTAATGTAGACATTAGTATAGACGTCACGTATTAACCCACTAATACCTAGCGTCCCATTTTAGAACAACTAAAAAAAGAGTGTAGAATATTTTCAGATTTTCTTGAAACGAGATTTTTCTTTCAGTGAAGGTAGACGGAAATCATATAAACAATCTACCAAATATTCGAGTATCTTCTATTAAGCCTAGTTTTGTCATTTGAATTGACATTTTAAATTTCTTTAGCTTCGTTTATCAATTTAATTTCTAGCAGATAAACGACTGGAATCGGAAAAAATAACGATGTATATTTTTAATCTTCGCATTGCAGTGCCGTGTTTATGCGTATGATAAAAAAAATCTCCTATCGAAGTTTTCCTTATTTTATAAATGAAATCCTATGATGGCTGATCACAAAACACCTTATCACACGTCAACATGTATGAGTTGTTAAAACAAAGAATTCTTTTTGCGATGAAAACACATTGTTTAAGGGTGTTTGAATCACAAAAGCAATTGCTTGGTTTGTTTTGATTTGAGCGCTACGGTCTACTTTTTTGCAACACGAGAGTTAAAGATACCGGGATCTACTGCTTAAATCCGATCCAGAATGGTTACGAACATCCATGCTACAGTGGGATTCGAACCCACGAACGCCGGTACCGACAGTGAGTATCCTAACCGCTTGGCCCCTCCTCAAGCAACTTTTTGGAATTACTGCCTAATAATGCTTGTTCTACTGAGAATCTCACATGAGATTTTCATAGATAAATACCAAAAAAAATTTTCATAGAAAAAAAAACATATCTTCAATCCAATTTGTGTTTTGTCCTGGGGGCTATCAAATTTCGGTAGATATAAGTTGACTTCTGTCAGATGACGTCAGAAGTTGCCAGGGAGAAGAACTTACGATACCATATTCCCATTTCAAGTTTCTATATGTTATCATAACGTGAAATCGCCAGTGACATATCTCGACCGCATTATAGTAGCATCCTATATTTGTTGCATTCATTGGCTAAGACTATGTAAACTGTGTTTTGGTTTGAGCGCTACGGTTTACTTTTTTACACGACGGTTAATGAGACCGGGACCTATAGCTTAAAGGCGATCTAGAACAGTTACGAACATCCATGCCACAGTGGGATTGGAACCCACGAACCCCGGTACTGAAGGTCAGCGCCCTAACCGTTTGGCCATCGTTCCGCAAGCGATTTTTCGGAATTACTGTCTAATAATGCTTGTTCTACTGCTAGTTATCACATGAGATTTTCATAGATAAAAATCAAAAAAGTATTTCGTAGAAAAAAGAGATCACTACAATCCAATTTGTGTTTTATCCTGGGGGCTATCAAATTTCTGTGGGTATAAGGTGGCTTCTGTTATATGACGTCAGACGTCGCCAGGGAGGAGAGCTGACGATAACATATTCCCGTTTCAAGTTTCTATATGTTATTATGACGTGAAATCGCCGGTGACATATCTCAACCGCATTATAGTAGCGTCCTATATCTGTCAAATTCATTATTGCTATAACGGCTAAGACTGTGTAAACCACAGGCATAAAACAAACTGCAGGGATTAAATGGCATTACATATATGAATGACGATTAATCATCAACTTCAAGTATTCAAACATAATTAGGCGGTAATCCCTAATGTTTGTTTTGCCATTCAAGCAACCCTACACAATGAATTTCCAGTGTAATATAAAATCATGATCTAAATATGTAGCTTTTTCGAAGCTTATATATTGGCATGTGACAAGGCCTTAACAAAGGCAGGCTGCAATATTCAAAGTTGTTTTAATTTGACTTTGTACTACTTTTCGCCTAACTTCGATTTAAGATTCTATTGAATAAATCTATATAAATAGAAATTAATCGCGAATTAATGGCTTACATATTAAAGGAGATATCATGAATTATCACAATGATATAAACTTTAAATTTATTAATATATTGGCTGTCGATCACGATTTAATTCATATTAACATTTCTTCAAAATAAGCTTGACAGTCAATCAATTATATGTGAAAATTTAGATAGTGTGACTGGCAGCTTTTAACGATATCTCAAAGATCAATCTACTTAGTCGGTTGTCTATAAACCAGTTACTATGAACACCACGGTGCTTCTGCATTACCAGATGTCGGTCACCGGCGACACTCAAGGTAATTAATAAGTTAAAGCTGTGTGAAAAATAGCACTTTTATATGCTTTATGGCACTTTAATTTGACTTTGTACTACTCTTCGTATAACTTAGATTTAAGATTCTATTGAATGAATATATGTTCGGCAGAAATTAATCGCGAATTAATGGCTTACATATTAAAGGAGATATCATGAATTATCACAATGATATAAACTTTATTAACATATTGGCTGTCGATCACGATTTAATTCATATTAACATTTCTTCAAAATAAGTTTGACAGTCAATCAATTATATGTGAAAATATAGAGAGTGTGACTGGCAGCTTTGAACGATATCTCAAAGATCAATCTACTTAGTCGGTTGTCTATAAACCAGTTACTATGAACACCACGGTGCTTCTGCATTACCAGCTGTCAGTCACCGGTGACACTCAAGGCAATTAATAAGTTAAAACTTTTGAAAAATAGGGCAAATAATCTATTTTCTTTTTCTAACTATTAAACATTCATAACCTTCTTATTTCTTCAAATATTAAGGCAGGATTTTTGTAATATGTTTTATAGCACTTTAATTTTAATATTTTAATACCGATTAAAAAGCAAGAGCAAATTTGAGAGAAAAAAATAAAAAAAAAACATATCACATAACTGAACACAAAATTTTATGATATTTATTGAATACAATAAATATATTAGATTTTCATTTCTTTTTTATAATTCTGTGTTTTAAAGAAGTAATATAATATACACTTTCTCTCTTTTCAGTCTCAACAGACATGCACATCTCCCATGAAGGAAAGAACTGGATGATTTCTAGTACAGAAATTTATCCTGGAATTATATGGAAAATGTGTTTTCCAAGATTTGATCATTTTAATCAAGAATCGTCTCGTTTGTTCAATAAGCAACAATATTTATATTGATAATATATTACTTTTAAAAATCAGGGACACATATACTTTTGTCGCTAAATTTCTCTCTTTCTTTTTTTTATATATATATTTCCAGATTGTTGATATTTGAAGCAACATTTCTTTAAAGATATACTGTACATAAATTATTTTCATACCAACTACAGAAAATATATTAATGGAAAATACATCCTAGATTCTCAGAGTTATCTACTATGTATAATAAAAAATTGCTTTTAGAAAATATTTATTTAGTGAATCATTTAACTTTAACTATTTTACGAAGCATATTTCTTACTTTTTAACTTCAATTTTACAATTTTTTAGAGTAAAAATTTGTTCTGTGGTAACAGAGCGATCGGTTTAAAAATTAAAATTATTTTTTATTCAGTTCCTATCACGTGCTTAAGACCAGTCTAATGGAAGTCTATAAGAGCTAATCAGCGATTATTTATTATACAAAACATGCAAATCTCTAATTATGTTTAATCTATTTGTTAAAATTGTGCTTTGTATGTTACACTTAAAGTTACAAAAAGTATAGGATATTTTTATAAATATATTTATTCTCATTAAATAATCATTTAAAAAAGTAGTTACAAATGCAAATAAAATCGCCAAATGCATTGTTTTTTTTAAGTTTATGAGGAAAATTATTACAAAATGTGTTACTTATCTTAAGATATTGAGGAGGTGGGAGAAATGCTTATATTGGTGGTTCTTCATATAATCTAAAAATTAACTTATATTTTCACATAATCATATCTTTTAATATGGGAAAGTATTACGTACCAATAACTTATACCAGGCCATGTTGAGATAGCACAAAGAGTTAAGACACCAGATACAAATGAGTGAAGACTTATAGTTTTGCAGACTTGTTTTATTTTTAATTGAATTTTTTTTTTTACAATCTGGTGACTCACATAAAAATATTCAATCTCAATATGGAGCTTCTGGAATATGGAAACAAATATATCCAATCTCAATATGGAGCCGTTGGACTATGGAAGAAACTCCCGCTGATGCCGCTTTCCTCAGATGAACAACAAAAGAACTGAGATTTTTCTGCCTCTGCTGAAGTAGACGAAGGGACCTCCAAATCTGCTGAGCAAAAATCCAAAGACTGCTGTTGCCAAGGCCAAAGACGACTGACCCGCGTCAGCAATCCCTCTTGTCCAAAGGGGTAGAAGGGGGGAGGGTCACTGACATCGACGTAGTCCCTCGGTCAACAGTGTAACTCATGTTACAGAAACCTAAGCTCTCATATCGAAAGTTAGATTCAAAGTGGTGACATATACAAAAATAAAAGCTGTTCTAGAGTACCTCGATCGGACTTATATTAATCGTTGGAACGGTAGAGACGGGCCAGTCGCATGGCCACCGCGATCCCCCGACCTGACTCCTTTGGATTTCTACCTGTGGGGACACATGAAGTCTATGGTGCACGAGACACCCGTAACATCGGTCATTGATCTTCTCGTCGGGACAACGGAAGCGGCAGCAAGTGTCCGTGACACTCCTGGCCATTTGGAACGGGTTCGTGAATCCATGCTCCGACGTTGTGAAAATTGCATTGTGGCGAAGGGAAACAATTCTGAGCATTTGCTGTGATGTAATCATCATCTGTAGTAAAAATCATATTAACACTGCTGTCGATATCATTTTTTGTTCTCTCCTCCACACTTGTGATCATAGCGCTCTAGCGGTCGCAGTTTGCTTTTTCAGACACAAGTTCCTATGTAAATCTTGTTCATTGTGATATGACAAACCAGCATGTTAAGTTTGTAAACGACCTTTTGGGATACCCTGTATTTATGTATGTATGTATGTATGTATGTATTTGCAATATAAAGTTTGTATAACACAATATTCACTAATATCCTGAAATCTTTAGTTTGGATTAATGTTAGTCAAATGTTCTCAACAGTAGCATTATTTCATGATTTTACTTTTAAAACATATGGAATTTATTTTATTCAGAGGGTTCACAAAATATTGTGGAAATTAGATACCCAATTTTTAATACCAAAGAAATATCTATTTTCTTTCACTTTAAAAAACAGTTAAACATGTCATATTTTAAGACGTGTTAAGTTTTGCTAAAATATTTACAAATTTGTACATGGATGGTACCTGTGAAGGAAACGATGTGTCACGAGGGTTATTCTGACGTCAAATGTATATTTCTTATAAAGTTTATTCTCTGTGTATGGCAACTTCGCCATTTTAGTTAGTGTTATGAAATCTTTGGAATAAAATGTTTTGCATGGAGTTGCTGTATATTGATGTTTAAAATTACAGTTTTTTTTTGCATGAAAGGTCAAGTGTACCTTTTTGAATGCACGGAACATTTCTGGTGACCTGCGGACATAATTAAGACATCCATTAGGTAAATTATTTTGCTGACTTTTGAACATTTTTATCAACTTACGTTTTGAACAGTTACGATAGTAACATGGAACTTCTCGCTAAACAAAGGCAGCCAGTTCGGGCAGCATTTACGAGAACTTTTAACAATTTGAAAATGTTGTTAGACGGAGAGAAGCCAATTAAAGATGAAATTGAAGGCAAGTTGGCTTCGTTAGAACTTATAGCGATAGAATTAGTCAAATTGGATGCTAGCATTAGTAATATTATGTTAGAAGGTGAATATAATGACAGACAATTTGATGAGGAATATGCATGTTGCGAGGAATATCGTGAGAAATTAGATAATGCGAGAATTCGTGTCAATGCATATTTAAATAAACTTATGATCACGCCTACTAGTATATTGATGGAGAAACCGAGACTGAAACTACCGCAATTAGAGCTCGCCAAATTTGGCGGAGATGTAAAGGATTGGTTAAATTTTTGGAGCCAGTTAAAACGAATTCAAGAAGATCCTCTAATGGAGAAAGAAGATAAGTTTCAATATTTGATTCAGTGCATGGTTATAGGTAGTCGGGCGCGTGAGATAGTTGATAGCTACCCGCCGACTGCTGAGAATTATTCTAAATGTATTGAGAGTTTGAAGACACGATTCGGACGAGAAGAGCTTCTAGTCGAATTTTATGTCCGAGAACTCGTTATTAGTCGTTAAGAATGTTACAAATTTTAAAGGTACGCTGAATATTATGCAACTATACGACAAATTAGAATCGTACTTGAGGTCACTTGAATCAATAGGAATGACTTCGGACAAGTATGCAGCCATGCTATTACCTCTGGTGGAGTCCTGTATCCCGGAAGACATACTACGAGTCTGGTTAAGAAGTCCTGGTATGATGAAAGAAAATGATTCATATGGCAAGAAGTTGACACAATTATTGCTCTTCCTTAAAACTGAAGTAGAGGGTGAGGAAAGAATCTCACTAGCAAAAGCTGGTTTTCGTCAGAATGAATCTGTGGGAAAGTTTAAAAAACCTAAAGGACCGGGCATAGCTACTCCAACTGCCAACGATTTATTCTTCGGTTCGGCTAGAGAGAATACAAAGCTTCAGTGCATATTTTGTGCAAAACCACATGAAAGTAGAGAGTGTTTTAAAGGTCAATCGATGTCATATGAAGATAAAACAGACATTTTGAAGAAAAATAAAGCTTGTTTTTCATGCTTAAAAGGTGGACATCGCTCGAAATTCTGTAAAGCCAATGTTAGATGCTTGATCTGCAGCAAGAAGCATTGGGCTATAGTGTGTCCTGATCTAAGGCATATGAATAAAGCTCCAGCTGAAAATATAAATGGAGGGGAACAGAATGTTACACTATCAAACCAGTGTCATTCGAATGAGGTTTTACTTCAAACTTTGGTAGTTTCTATTGGAACTTATGGAAAAACAAAATCGGTAAGAGCTATCATAGACACGGGATCTCAACGTTCGTACCTCCTTAAATCGACTGTAGATGAGCTGAAGTTAAAACCAGTGGGATCTGAAATTTTAAACCATGTAGTATTTGGAGGAAGTACATCGAGAAAAGAACATAAGAGCTATGATTTGAAGGTGATTGGGATTCACAACAAGTACTCTCTTCACATACATGTTTTGGATCCAACTACCATTTGCAGATCAATTCCAAGAATTAAAGAAGGTAAATGGCTCAATGAACTGAAAGAGAAAGGAATACATCTCACAGATGTTGGAACAAACAATCAGCAAATTGAATTACTGATTGGAGCCGACTTTGCTGGCAGATTGTACACTGGCCAAATACATAACTTAGAATGTGGACTTGTCGCCATGCAGACACACCTTGGATGGATCATAATGGGACAAGTTACTAATTGTAGTATTGGAAATTATGCAACGTCCCTTCTTATTCATACTGACGATACTACTAAGCTATGGAACCTAGAAGCTATAGGAATAACTGACCCGTACGAGACTCCACTGAAGGAGGAAATGGAAGCAGTTGTTATGAATCATTTCCAGAATACAGTGTGTATTGATCAGGAGGGAAGATATGAAGTTTGTCTCCCATGGATGATTAACCGAGATGAGCTTACAACAAACAGGGAAATAGCAGAGAAAAGATTGATGTCGACTACTTCGAAGCTGATCAAAGAAAGCAAGTATGAAGGTCATGATGCTGTGTTTGGTGAATGGTCTAATGAAGGAATAATCTCTGTAGGCATGGGAGAGGAAGGACATTTTCTACCACATAGAGGTGTTTTCAAGTTGAATTCTTCAACAACCGTCCGTCCAGTATTCGACGCCTCTTGTAAAGTGAAGGGATCCTTATCTTTAAACGATTGCTTAGCAAAAGGGCCAAATTTGTTGGAACTTATACCGTCGATATTAATTAAATTTCGGGAAAAACGAATTGGGGTCATATCTGACATTAAACGTGCCTTCTTACAAATTTCTATTTCTAAAGAAGATCGTAACTTTTTGAAATTTCTTTGGTGGGAGAATAGAGAACAGAGGATTTTAAAGGTTTTCCAGCATTGCAGAGTTGTTTTTTGGCTTGAACTGCAGTCCATTCTTGCTTGGGGCTGTCATTCATCATCACCTAGGAAAATATTCAAGATCTAGCCAAGCAAATATCGCCAAAAAACTTGAAGGTTCTTTCTACGTCGACAACTGTGTAACCTCGGTGGACACAAATTCAGAACTAGAAACATTCATTGAAGTATCCACGAAAATAATGGCAGAGGCAAAATTTGATCTAAGAGGCTGGGAACATACTGAATCTGAACCAGTTGCTCATCATACCGTTCCATCACAGCCAACCACTGTATTAGGACTCATGTGGGACAAAACAGATGATACTCTATGCTGTGATATTAGTTCAATTAAGAAACCAGAAGGACCTATAACTCGAAGGGTTATTTTGTCCGTAGCGCATCGAGTTTTTGATCCGATCGGCTTTACATGTCCGGTGGTACTGTGTTTAAAGTTACTTTTGCAAGAAAGCTGGAAAGAAAAAACGAGTTGGGATGCAAAAGTGTCACCAGATATTGCATCAAAATTTTGGAAGTGGTTTGATGAAATTGACACTTTGAGCGCTGTTAAGATTCCTCGCCACGCATTTCTATGCGGATCTTCAACGTTAACTTTGCATACATTCTACGATGCATCAGGATCTTCTTACGCAGCAGTAGTGTATCTCAGATGTGAAACAACTCAGAATGTAGCCATACACCTTCTTGTGGCTAAGTCTAGAATTGCACCCCTAAGGAAGATCACGATTCCTAGACTAGAACTTTTATCTTGTTGTCTTGGATCGCATTTAGCGCACTTCGTGAAATGCAGTCTTAACTTGGAAAGCGCTAAAGAGTTTTACTGGACGGATTCTTCTACCACTTTACATTGGGTTAAGAGAATTGAGCCATGGGGTGTCTTTGTACAAAACAGAGTAAAAGAATCTCGTGGATTAACTCAAGTCGAAGATTGAAAACATATTCCTGGCCAGTACAACCCCACCGATTTACCTTCTCGAGGCTGCTCTGTTCTGAAACTCCTCCGTTCCAGATGGTGGGAGGGACCGACATGGCTAAAAATGCATGAAGACAGTTGGCCTCAGTCCGTCGTAGTAACTGATGAAGAGGCTGTTTCAAAGGAAAAGCTGAAGAAATTGGTCGTACTCATAAATGCATTTTTTGAAGAAGAGCATTATCTTTCGTATTTTTCGAGTTACATGAAAACCGTAAGAGTCACAGCCTGGTTGTTCAGATTCATTACAAATGCTAAAGCTTCTAACAAAAACCCTACCAAGGGCAATTTGACTGTAGAGGAGGTGGAAAGAGCAGAAAAACGAATCATCAAAGTAATTCAAAGGGAATTCTCCTCAGAAAAGCGCATTAAAGGTTTAAAGTCCTTAAATATTTTTAAAGATGCAGAAGGAGTCTTACGAATAAAAACTAAACTTACAGAGAGACAGGATTCTGAGGATTTTAAATATCCTATCCTACTTCCAAGTAAACATCGGTTAGTAGAACTTCTTATCAAAGAAAATCATTTGAAACATCTGCATGCAGGAGTACAAATTCTGTTGGCCAATTTAAGAGAGAGATTCTGGATCATTAATGGGCGAAGAACGGTGAGAAGTGTAATAAATAAATGTATTCGATGTAAGCGGCATAGCGCCCGAAATGTGGACACTGCTCCCAATTGGTTTACCCGAAGATAGAGTCAAAGTAGCATCAGTTTTTGAAATCACAGGAGTGGATATAGCAGGACCACTGCATTTGAAAGGAGGAGAGAAATGCTGGATAGTACTTTATACATGTGCTGTGTTCCGAGCCATTCATTTAGAATTGGTACTGTCACTTTCTACCAAAGCCTTTCTTCTTAGCCTAGACGTTTCATAGCTCGACGAGGACGTCCCAAAGTGATTTATAGCGACAATGCGAAAACCTTCGTAGGGGCGGAAAACTTGCTTCAAAAATTAGATTGGAGTTCCATTCAACAAGAAACATTGATAGAGAAAATAACGTGGAAGCTTATACCACCCGCAGCTCCCTAGTGGGGAGGTTTTTGGGAGAGGATGGTCCAAATGGTCAAAAAACTCCTTCGAAGGGTGCTGGGAAAAGCTTCTCTTCTCTATGAAGAAATGGTGAGTCTTTTATGTGAGTGTGAATCCGTCATAAATTCACGACCTATCACCTATTTAACAGAGGATCCAGAAGACATGATTCCGCTCACTCCTGCGATGTTCCTACAACCTATCCAAACGGTGGGAGTCCCAGATTTAGATGAATTGAATAGGACTGATGTCAAAAAACGCTGGAGGTATCAGCAGACTCTTAGAGAACTTTTGAGAAAGAGATTCCGCAATGAATATTTAAGCTCTCTACTCCAACCGAGAAAAAAGGATGAGTATTATGAAGTGAAACTAGGTGATGTCGTCCTAATAGAAAATGATTCCCGAAAGAGAGTAATGTGGCCAATGGCTAAAGTTGTGGAGGTTTATCCTAGCAAAGATGCAATTGTGCGTGTTGCGCGTCTGAAAACTTCTAGTGGTGAATTTATACGTCCCGTTCGTAGACTTTTCCCTTTAGAGATAAGATCTCCGAGTGAGAGCATGACGAATAAAACTAAGAGTAGTCAAAGTGATGTAGCTAAAAGAGAAAATTTAACAACTAGAAGCGGTAGAACTATTAAGTTGCCTATAAGATTTCGAGATAAGTGAACTCAAAACCAATTCAGAACATGAACTGTTTGATGTTAATTGAAAGAAAATATGTTTTGATTATTACTGTTTATAATAATCAAAAGGTGGGAGTGTGAAGGAAACGATGTGTCACGAGGGTTATTCTGACGTCAAATGTATATTTCTTATAAAGTTTATTCTCTGTGTATGGCAACTTCGCCATTTTAGTTAGTGTTATGAAATCTTTAGAATAAAATGTTTTGCATGGAGTTGCTGTGTATTGATGTTTAAAATTACAGTTTTTTTTTGCATGAAAGGTCAAGTGTACCTTTTTGAATGCACGGAACAGCAGCAACAATTGCCTCAATATAAAATGTTTCTTTCGTGGGTTTCCTTATTGCAGTAATGTTGTATCTACTCGGAGAATCAAATGGGTGTCATTTTATGCCAAATATTTTTCCTTAATTTTTATGCAATATGCAATAAACATGTACTGAAAAATTGTTCTCATTTTCTTTAATTTATCAGTAGTCGTCTTGTTTTATAATCTGACTAAAATCATATTTTGAAATTTTTTTAAATGATTCAGTTAAATTTTTCTAATTCCATGCAATTTTGCAATTTAAATTAATGCGTAAATGTTTTTGAAGTTATGTATAATATTTGTATCCAACAAAATCACGCCTTCATACGGAAAGTTAAAATTCACCATGAAGATTCTTCTGGTTTTTTCTGTGTTTTTTGCTGCTGGTCTTATTTATGCACAAGATAATTCTCAGGTAAGATTCAATGTATTTCTTGTAAACAATCTTATTGTTACGAATTTCGCAAGTTGGCATGTATTTTTGCCGTATACTGTGTAAATCATGTATTTGGCGAGATATTGGCTCGTAGGCGATGTTTTTGGTGACTCATTTTTGGCGCCAGGTTTGGCGATTTATCGCCAAATTTGGCGACTTGGTGACTTTCTTGGCGACCGTTTGTACCTAGTACTTTCTAGAATATTCCAGTTTCATCCGAGGATATAAATACCGGGGGCCGATCCTGATCGAGGTTCAGTTAGCTGAGAAATTTGTAGAGGTAAAGACCTACGTTGTTTGGCGCTAAGAGGTTTAGTGAACTATCGCCTGTGCTAGCCAGTTTTCGCGGTGTTGGCTGCTGTATTCGTGTTTCAACTGCATTACGAATAAAGTGCTGTTATTTTTGCTGTCTTAATTTAAAGTCTACTCAATCCTCGAACGCTATGCTTCATGAATTGGTTACAATATTGATGAATCCTAACCCATGAACTTACGGTCACTTATTAATTCCTTATAATAATAGATAAAATGTATTTTTTATTTAATTTAGAAAATTTTGTTGTAGTTTCTAGTACACCACTCATCCACGGATCAATTTTCATCCATGATCATTTATCTGGCCAATTTTTAACACCATGCAAACTGCCACGTGTTGCACTTTCCTTCGCTTGTGCATCCTTCCTTCATATGAGAATGCTATGACTCCTCGTGAGATTCTAGAGGATATTTTGCTTTTTCTAGTATATTTTCCTCCTAGCGAAATCAATGTCATAATTAAATATTTATTCTACAGGTAGTTCGGTTCCATTGCATGAACATCAGAGCTCTTTAATGCCACTCAAAATACATGATAATTGCTTAAAAAACATTACTACACGCTTTTTATTTACTGGATATACTAATTGAAAATGAATGTCTAGTTTTTTATCATATATTGAAAATAAATGGATGAAACTGAAACAGTGTTATGTTTTATATTTATGTCATGCATTGATTTTTGCTTTAGGATTGTATTTTTTTAAGTTAGTTCTATTTAGCTGTTTAAGATGTTATTTTTTCAGAAATTATGTTACAGTTTTGTCTCAACAGTCTTATACGAGGCATGTTTCTTATGTATATAGTATTCCATGCATGTAATTGAACAGTTGCTTCTAGAAGAAAAACAGACAAGCAATTAAGGAATAATTCCTCCAATTTTTAAAAGTTTGTGGGCGTTTAAACAATATTCCTCATTAATTGATAATCTCACCGACTAGGAAATACACTCTGACATGTGTTTTATTGATGCACATGAACTCAAAATACTCAGAAGACCAGTAAAATAGATAAAGAAATTAAAAAAATGAATGCTATAAAAGCGTGTTAAAGAATTTAAAGATAGTCACACATTTAAAGATAGTGGGAATCTGGAGGACTGAAGGGAACTAGTTTCTGTTCTCATTGAGGACTTACAGCAGAACAAGGATGGAAACGTTCGAGAGGAAACAAGGTTTACGACTCCAACCATTTAAAATAATTGGCTTTTATTATTCTTTGTCTCACGCTGGAAACCAAAAATAATAACTGAGTGACACAAAATCCCAAATGATTTTATTTAGCTAGTAACCAGACTGAAGATTTTTATGAGAATGGAAATCAAAATCTGGTTCTACGATACGACAAATTCCTTCATATTTGTGTAAATTATGTTAGAATGTGGATTTAAGTACAGGGTTTTATTTATAACTTAAATTAAAAAACTTGAATTTTTGTGTTTTCAATTTGAAAAGTGTATTTGCTTAAAAAACACATCGCGCATACGATAAATGTACCAGTTGAAGACTTCAGTAATTGTAAATAAACAATATTTCTGGGAGGATTGTTGAATATAAAAAAACTATCCAAATTCACCTTCAAATTTTTTTCTTGTTTCATTTTATAGTCTACCTTAAGACCCATTGTAAAGATAACCTATGCTTTTAAAAGCATTAAAGATTTTTCAAGTACTAGTCATGTATTTTAACTTACTTAAAAGCCATCCTTTTTATAAAGCGGTGCCATTTAACTTATTCTAAAATATAAATATGCTTATAAATTTTAGAATGAATGCACAACAGGAAGAGATTGTCCTTCCCCCACGCAATGCTGTGTATCTGACAGAGAAAGTTTTTCATCACCTATTGTTTATAAATGCAGAGAGCTAGGAGAAAAAGGTAACAATTCAAACTATTATTTTTAATGCTAAGTGAAGTAAAGACAGTTGATCTATTATAAAGTTTATTAAAATAATAAATCTTAACTTTTTTACAACCTTTTTATGTCAAATAAAAACTTTTGTTGCTTTTATATAACCAAATGTTTCTATGAGCACTTATAAATTAACTTTCTATTTAATCATCTTCGTCAGCTATATTTTTTATAAACTTAAAATAATATAAAAAGCTGATAAATTTTCGTTTTTGTTGTCGACACATTACAAAACCTTGTTCATCCTTTATACGCAGTATATTTTAGATATAAATTTATCTAAACCAGTACTGTGTATTTTTCTATAGTGTTTGAAAAGCTATTTATTAAATACACATATCTTAGTGTCTTCGCGAGAATTTATTTCTTCTTTTAAAGATTGTGTTTGAAATTTTTTGTTGCATACAAAAGGATTCTACGATCTCAGGATATTGAGGGATGGTACAAAGTACTAAAACATATTTTTTTTTATAATAGGGATATTTAATTGGCAATGATGCATTGAGGCACGGACATAAAATAAATCAGTCATGAAAAGAAAACCTTGTTTATTAACAACACCTTAGAAGGGGCTTCTTTGAAGCAATGTTTATAGGTTCTCAAAATAGTGACCACCAACATTAATGCAAGTTACTGTCGAAGGAGTAATTGATAAACAGCTCCAAAGATGTGAGGCATTCTGTGCACGTCTGCAGCCTCAATTGACAACCCATCAACGAGGTCCACTACTAAGTCAACAAGAGTTTCAGAAATGATGACCTTCAGATGCTCCTGTAATCGAAGTTAAATAAATCTCTTTATAAGGGAGTCATTAGACCCAATCCATAACACCCTTTTAATTTTTTTAATTTTTCATAACAACTAATCTATAGTTAGGACAATTGCAATTGTAATAAATAACACAAACTCAAAAAGTATCAATTTAAAATAGAAAGAAAAATGGTTCACTGCCCGTGATGACAAAGAAGGTAACGGTTAACGAATCAGCAATGAAAAGTTTTATATCAAGATTATGCGCGAACAAAACTATGCGCGAATGCTTGTGGTACTTTTGTATCACACCGGAGTACGCCGAAAACATACGAATAATTTCACGTTCCTGTAGTTATCTTTTCCATCTGCACATTAATCGTCGTAATATTTTTAAAAACAACGCAACAAAATAAACCTTCAATAACCACTATAGGATCAGGGCAGAAGTGGACTATATTATTTGCAATTTAGAATTATAAAAAATAAATTGCTGGAACCCAAGTCAGAGTCATTTCTGTCTACCTTCACTCAACTTGACTTAACACTTTACAACTGTTCCTGATATTCTACGTACTGTTCCCTTCCTATGCTACAACTCTTCAGTATAATTGTGCCTTCTGTGGATATTTGTGCCAAAGCCTCACTTAAGGAGTCAAAGAGCCACATGCGGCTCTGGAGCCGCACTTTGCCGACCACTGATATAGGGGATTGAATTAGATTTCCCTAAAATTGTCTGTAGTTTCTCAGAGCCTTCGCTTAAGAGGTTTTTCTTAATCAAATGATTTACATAACGCAGCATATAGTCAAAACGTACTAAAATGATTATTTTAACACTCAACGATATGTGAGTTAATATGAAAATAAATATTTCTGGAGAGTTTCATGACATACAGAACATTTGGACTGTTGACAAATAGAACTGCACCTAGTATTTTTAGAACTCACGAACGTTTTTTCTCTCTATGTACACATAATTGCATTTACGCTTACATAAACTACACAGGATTTTTTCTTATATTAGATTGGGGAAAAAAATCCATTATTTTTATCCGTAAACGGCTTTAGTGGTCGATATCTCGTAAAGTATCTATCAAACAATTTCAAATTTATGCTCGTTGTCAAGGTGACATTTTACACTAAATAATTTTTTCATTGTTTTCTATTTGGTTCATTCAGTTGTGAGTTACAGGGTGTTAAAAATAGAAGTTAACAAAGAGAAATTTCAGTACATTTTACAATTTTTCTTTTATAAAGGAAAAAATGCAAGCCAGGCGGCTGAAATTGTGAATGGTGTTTATGGTGCCGATACTGTAACAGCTAGTTATGTGCCCTTTTTGTTTCGTCAATTCAATTCAGGCATTTTTGATGTTAAAGATGCACCCCGCACAGGCAGGGCCGTCGTCGAAAATGTCAATAAAATCCCAGAAATAATAGAATTTGACCGGAATATTAGTAGTTGTAGCATCGCCCAGAAGCTAAAGATTGACCATAAAACAGTTTTAAACCATTTGAGCAAAGTTGGATTCAAGAAGAAGCTTGATGTTTGGGTACCACAACAATTAACATCAAAAAACATGATGGATCGAATTTCCGTCTGCGAAGCCTTGGCCAAACGGAATGAAATAGACCCATTTCTTAAACGGATGGTGACTGGGGATAAGAAATGGGTCAAATACGACAATACTGGGCAAACACCATCATGGTAAAAACGCGGTGAAGCAGCTCAAACGGTGGTAAAACCTGGACTAACGTCCAGAAAGGTTCTACAGTGTATTTGGTGGGACTAGAAGGGAATCATTTATTATGAGTTGCTCCCGTATGGCCAAACACTAAATTCAGATCTCTATTGTCAACAACTGGACCGTTTGAAGCTAGCGATTAACCAGAAACGGCCAGAATTGGCCAACAGAAGAGGTGTTGTGTTCCATCAGGACAACGCCAGGCCACACAAGTCTGTAGTGACTAGCCAGAAATTCAGGGAGCTTGGCTGGGAAGTTTCAATGCATCCACCATATAGTCTGGACCTGGTACCAAGCGATTACCACCTTTTTCTCGCATTGCAAAACTTCCAGAGTGATACAAAATTGAGATCAAGAGAAGATTGGGAAAATCAATTACTAGAGTTTTTCACCAATAAGGACCAAGACTTCTATGAACGTGGCATTATGAAGCTACCTTTAAAATGGCAACAAATTATACAGCAAAACGGTGAATATTTGACACAAATCGGACAATCCGAAGCATGTTAAATAAAATCATTAATTTCACTCAAAAATAATGGATTTCTTTTTTTACAACCTAATATATAAATAAACTACACTATATATAAATAGTTTTATCTTCCATAGCTAAGCATTAGAAATGCATAAAAAAATTTAATCTTTAGATAATAAGAAAATGGGTTTTAATAAATGATACTTTCTAGTCTAGTGTTAATTTACGTAAATTCGAAATGAATGTCGGTTTTATTACAAAACTTCTTATCTATAAAATCTGAAAAAAGTTTTAATCCAGTTTTTTATTCTTATAGAGGATGAATGTTTTTACAATTATACTGAAAGATACAGAGACGATCAGTACCCCTTTTATTGCCCCTGTCGGGAAGGACTATATTGTGACTTGTCAAATGTAAGTATATTGAAATATCAAAAACCTTTTATATTAATAAGGGTCAAATCTAATGTATCTAACTATAATTAAACTGGCATATAGCCCGTCGTATGAAGGGATCAGTAAAATGTTTAATTTTCTAGAATTGTAAAGTACCCTATGAAGCAGGTAAAAAAAATGGTTTGTTTTTTGGCTGAGAATTATCTTTCAACAAAAATAATCGATTAAAATTATCACATATGTATCTAATCTATTATTTAAGCCAAATATAAAAGAAAATTATTTACGTAATATCTAAGTTTAGTGATAAAAAGTATGGAAATAATGCAGAAGATATTGAAATAATCTAAACTAAATGATTAAATGAGATGGTTAAAGGAATGACGTCATATTGCTAGAAAAAAAATTGTTATATTTACCTATTTATTATTTTATAAATTGATAAATTTAATCGCCTGATCTTAAAATGGTTCTTGTTATAATGGCATTAAACACTCGAAAAAGGGGATGGGGACGTTTTAAAAACGACAGTATTTTTTGCTGCGATACGGAGCTTATTCATACCAATTTATTTTAGAATCGGATCTATAGTTTAGAAAGAGATAAACTTTCCTCTCTTTGAATTTTTCTAACCCTAACTCATCAAAAATACGGATGATCTATGCATTCCAGTTCCAACCGCTTCATAAATTCGAGGACAGACGGACAAAAAACTTAGGCTATTATTACATTACGAGAAGAAAGTTTAAGGATACAAAACATGAAATATTTACGTTTCCAGGGACATCCGTACGAGATTAAGTGAATTAAATAAAATGAAAATAATAAAATTCATAAAAAGTTGAAAAAATAGTAAAAATTTATTTTAAAAATAATAAAAGAACTTTAAAAATAATAAAACAACTATGGGAATAAGAATTTAAAAGAAAAAGCAGAAAATATTAAATTAATTAGACATTTAGAAAAACTTGGCTGCCTCGAGGACAGAATCGTCAACCCGAGAAGTATGTCGATCAAATGGGTAGATATTCTCCCGAACGTGCCACACCTACATATGGTGAAAGAACTAATTACGGTACATGAGGGTCGAGTAAAAACAGTCCAGAAATTTAAATATTACGCTCCGCCCTTGCCATCTTATCAAGAATGAATTTAGTGTACAATAAGAGGGAGAATAAGGCTTGAAATAATAGCATTAGACGATCGAAAAGAGTGGATGGGGTTTTTTTTTAAACTCCAGAAAGCGTGTGGTGTGGCCAGTGAAAATAATTGCACTTAAACTTCACCAAGTTTTGGAGAATTGTGATTGGTCTCCAGGAAGCGATTCAGGACCATCCTTGGAGTCATGGTCCTTCTGGGCAGAGCCTTCAAAGGACGCAATGTAAAAAAGACAATGGAACAACGAACACATCAGCACAGGATAATGAAAAGTATAGGGTTGCCTGAAAGAAAGAAGGAAGAAAAAGAATGCAACGTTCTCTTGGACACTGGCTTTTTTTCTTTTTTTTTTTTTTTTTTTTTTTTGAGGCGTAGCACGTGGAGTGCTTCTTTTACTTTTTAATTTTATATATATATATATTTTTTGCATATTTTCTTGTCGTTTGTTCTAATTTTGAACATTGTAATATAGATCAGTGGTATTATACTATAATTAAAAGCAATATAAAGCAACTTTGGGTTAACAATGACTTTGAAATAACAATGCAATGTACTACACCACAGCAGGTGGATTTCGAACTCGCTTTGAATTTCGCTAACCATAACTCATAAAAAAATCCGATATGGATGCCTGTATCCATTTCAGGTACAACCGCTTCATAAATTCGCAGACAGACGAAATGGACAGACAACTTAGGCTATTATTATATAGGGGATAATGCGAAATTTATTTTGGTACCATCCAATTTTATAACTATAGTTTTTCTAAATAAATTCTAATAGATCGACTTATATAATCATATGCTTTTAAAATACATGTTAATACAAAATACACATTTTAGAGCCGTCTGGTCAACATAGTTATTAGAGAATTCTCCTACCATGTTACAAGGTGAAGATGGTTCATGTAAGGCATGATTGTCATTAGTGTTGCCACTTCATAGGGAGTAAAGTTGGTCAACAAATTTGCGGCATTGTAGGGTTTAATGCCTTTAAAAAGTCTTTTATAAAGGTTTTTCAAATATGAAAGCCTTTATAAACCTCATTTTTTTTTGTTTGTAAAGGTTTAGTATCTTCCCCTTTACATACCATGCTCATGTATTTAGTCTTTTTTATATTTCTTACTAGACCGAAAACGTTGGCCTCTTTGATTAACTTGCTGAAAAGTTCAATCAGTGCATTTTTGCTTCTTGCCATCGAAACTATATCATCTGCAAAAGCCAAAACCTATTCCATTAGATATTCTGTTATTGCATTTTCTGTGGAAGTGGGGTTTCTATGGGGAACTAGGAGTCGATCAAAATATAAAACGGTTTGTACCTGAAAAAGAAACCCATAGAAAAGACAATAAAAAATATATTATTTAAGTGGGTGATTCATAGTAGTAATACGTGTTATATCTCTAACCCGATATTTAATGTATAAATTGAATTTGGCTTTTCGCCAACTTAAGTTTAAATCTTAAGGTAAAAGAAAACACAATAGGTATTAAAAATAAAGTAGAGGAAAAGTTACTGAATTAATGAATTTTATTGATATTAATATAAAATTTTAAAAAAATTAATAGAATCCAATTGATTGAGTATTTTTTAAAGATAAAAATTAATAAAAAAAGGAGAAAACAAAAATGGACTAAAAAAATAAGACAATTATGGAGGACGGAACTCAAAGCTCCTCTTCTCGTTTCGGGATCCAGGTCTCTCTCTCTCCTCCATCCTGTCTGTTCGGATGAGAACCGCCAGTCTGGAAAGCTCATCAAAATTCCTTTTTCCTGGTGACACGGTGGAAAACAGCCAAGCGCAGGACTAAAACATGCCAATGTGTGGAGTGGGGATATGTCATATCATGAAAAGGGCGAATTTATAAAACTATTGCAATACAGCACTCGCCAAGGAGAACGCCAAGTAACGCTCCTGGTATGTGTGATGTCATCTGATTGAATATCCAGAGCGGCTAATGCGATAAAAAAATAGGTTTTTCGACTTACCAACGTGATAATTGGGAGCATGGTAGGAAAGTTACAAACAGGGAATTTTTAAGGGAAGCTTATAGAATTAATGGACACTAAATGGAACAGAATTAAGATTAAGAAAATGGAACGTTATGACAGATATTGTGTTATGCATCACTTTCTCAAGGCAAACATTAAAAAACAAAGTCGATAATATACCAACCTGTCTCAATCCAGTCATTACTTAAAAATTCTGTAGATCAACAATTAAATTCTGTAGAATTAATTTAAATTCTGTAGATCAACTGTTCTGTTTCTTTACTTTTGCTTTCGATGATGTAATCGTCATTTTAACCAATCTAATTAATTTATGGTGTATATTAATCTCATGTACTGTCGTTAACATCTTTTCTCTGTTTATTGAATCATATGCTTGCTTAAAATCAACATAAAATATATATATATATATATATATATATATATATATATATATATATATATATATATATATATATATATATTCATTTTATCGAATTTTTTAGGATATTTTTATACTAAATATCTGGTCTACAGCTGACCGATTCATTTTACTTTTTACTGGGTGATATATAGGTTGTTATAACAAAGACTTTCAACTTGAAAGATATTATGTCCCATCAAAGGTATGGCTATTGTAATATGAGATTATTTGGTTCGCTTATTTTAATAATTCAAATCTTACAATAAAATTATATATGTATGTGCAACCGGTAAAAAATCTTCTTCTTCGATCATTACAATAGGGATATGTACAAGATTAAAAACATTGTGACCACCCCTACATTTGGCAATGAACTCGCCTGGATGATGTGGAAGGCTCGTGATCAGGTGGAAGTGGGATTTAACTGCTGGAGAGTCTGAAGAATCATTCTTTCACTTACTTCTGTGTGTTATGAAAAAGGCTGCAGATCTAAGCGATTTTGGAAGAGGGCAGATTATAATGGCTCGAAGCTCGGAGCAAGTATTTCCGAAACTGCACGACTCGTGTGGTGTTCGGGATCTACAGTTGATAGTACTTATGCAAACAGGACGAATGACGGTGAAACCAGCAGTAGACGACATGGTGTTGGCCAAGTGGAATAGTATCGGAGCACACTGTTCAGTGGACATTTTGGATATGGGGCTACGCAGCAAACGTCCCACTCGTGTGCCTTTGCTGACCAAATGTCATCGCAAACTGCTCCTACGCTGGACTCGGGAACATCGCGACTAGTTCATGGATCAGTGGGAGAGAGTTGCCTGGTCAGATGAATCACAGTTTGTCATTCATCAAGCCGATGGCCGTGTCAGGATACGCCGTCTTCCAGGTGAACAGTTGCTCCCTCAAAGTTTTTTCCAGCTGGAAATGGAATGTTCCAACAGGAAAACGCCTCGTGTCACAAGGCTAAAATTGTGTTGGAGTGGTTCCAGGAACATGATGCTGAATTCCAGTTGATGTCCTGGACGCCTAACTCACCGGATCTCAATCCGATAGAATACATTTGGGATGTTATGGGACGGCGGCTCAGAGTTCAAAGACCATCAATTCGCAATATATCGGATTTGCTTAACTGTTGCTTAAACATCTGGTACAATCTGTCTCCAGCCATCTATCAAGGACTTGTAGCATCTGTCGTGAGCACTGCTGTTTTTGGTTTTCTGCCGGTGGCAACGCAGAAAAGAGATGGAAAGAAAAATAAAATGGTTGTTCTTGCTGATGTCGAATTTATTATTTTTGAATACTAATTTGCTCTCCCAAAGACTATTTTTGAGAATAGAACAGCATCCATGCCAAGACTGAAGATGTGTTGCGCGCCGAAGGTGAGCCAACTCTTTGATAGGTGGTCATAATGTTTTATCTCTTGAGTGTAGATTCTATTTGTTAGTTTCCAGAGCTTGGTTGGCAACGTAACTTTAATACAGTCATGCCGTGGAGGCCACTCACTAAAATTCAAGGCAACGTGACTCATGACAAAAATCATTTATTTTCATCTTAAAATAAGAGAATCAGCTTACACGTCTAAAACGTTAAAGAGACAACCGTGAGCCTGTTGATTTGTGAAAATGATATCCTGTGGAATGGATTATCACGTGATCTTCCCATGAAAGAGAGCTTAAAACTGTAATTTTGCTGTGGCCTGTAAAAATAACCGTGGCGGCGAAAATGCATACAATGTCATAAATAATGCAATGATCCTAAGGTTTCCTTGAGATGAGAGCTGGTATAAGATAGAGTAAAAATGCCAAGAGAAGCAGCTATTAGTTCAGACTTTGGTTTTGAGAAATGTGTAAGGAATGCAGACTCGATTATTAAAGACCTTGATGTGATTTGAATAGCAGGGAATGTTTGATTAAGAAACATAAAACGTGACTTTGGGATATTTGGAAGAACTTTAGAAATAATAATTTTAATATATATTACACACACACACACACACACATATATATATATATATATATATATATATATGACATGTCGTGATCCAGAGTTAAGGCGATCAGAGTCTTCTTGATAATAATAAGTTTATTAAACAATTGGTAAAGTAAAACTCACGTTTTCGTCGAAGACACGCTTAAAATGCTGTTGACAGCTCCCTGTCCACGCGCTGATTGAAACTTATCTGTTTGAAAGCTCATCAAATAGCTCATAAATGCTTCCACCTGACCGGATGATCCCAAAAGTTTACGCGAGCGTGGGTCTTTTTCATTTATTTTATTATAATAAAAGAGTTCTCTTTTTAAAATCGCTTTTAACTCACGTAATTTCCAACTACCCTTTCTTTAGACCTGACATATATATATATATATATATATATATATATATATATATATATATGTGTGTGTGTGTGTGTGTGTGTGTGTGTGTGTGTATGTATGTATATATATGTATATATATGTATATATATATGCATATATATGTATATATATATACATATATATATACATATTTATATGTATGTATGTATATATATATATATATATATATATATATATATATATATATATATATATATATATATATATATATAATTAGGAACTCATAATAAGACAAAAATCCATTTTAATGTATAAACTAAATAATTGTTATAGCATATTATTTAAAACAAGAAAACATTTTTCACGCACCTTGTTTCATTTAATTTTTACATTTTAATGGTTTAATACCATATGAATTCCTACAATTCACTGTGAAGTGAGTAAACATTTCACACATTCTACTGGGAAAATGCACACTGCCTCGTAATCCTTAAAGTTGTATTTAAATATTTAAGCAAAGTTGCGATGTGTATATCATAATTTTTTCTAATTTAAAATATCTGGGAATACTGTAACGTATTCGGTCCCTGTTTTATGTGACACAAGTAAGAATCAGGTGTATCTTGATTAATGAATTTATTTACACTTCTGCTATAAACATCATTTCACAACTACACAAAAAAAAAACAATTTCCGATCACAGGCAAATGATTAGTACACGTAGACCTGAGTAGAGGCGGATACCTAAACTAAATTCAGTCTCTGCCGAAATAGGGGTGATTAGACGGAAGAAACAATTCGGTAGCTCTAGCAAAAGTTCACTGAAGTACTGGTAGAATATCTAAGCACAGTTAACGTTCCAAAGGAAAAATACAAACAATCCTGAAGAGGATTATATTAGAAAAGGAAACCCAATGCAGAAGGTATTGTTTCAATCTCAGCAAGAGATATATCCCAAGACGGGATTTCGCTAAATAAAACTCTCCGATAAAGAGACTGGTCGAGGCGACCTCCGAGTTAGCCGATGCGGGCTACTCTTTAAAGAAAATATCTCAAGGTGTGATTATAGCAAAAAACTCTGCGGTAGAGAGACTGGTCAAGGCGACTTCTGAATTAGCTGGTTGCTATCTAACTAACTTCTCTAAAAAAAATCTTCTCATGTCTCTTTCTAGAGGAGGGGCCTCTAAGAGAGGAGCCTCACCCACAATTTCATTATTGGATCACCTAGCGATGACCTCACCTTCGAACAACTGCATTGATCTGGGTTAAACACTCATCGGCCGCAAAGCCAGCGGTCCTTAGAATTCTTAGCGGCTACATCTGAGTAGCGGCAAATCCTTTGTCCTTCCAATAATCATATTTTTGGCTGTCAGTGACGGTTCCGGGTTGTGTGGTATATTGTTCCTCTACTATAGGGCACAACAGTGTAGACATCATGGTGCCGGGGAAAACAATCCTTTTGCATCCACACAAGCGAAGTCCACCTCTCAAAGCAAAGTTCTTTGATGTAGACACACCGCTAAATCACGCCGTTAAATACTGATCCAAGAAACTTAAGAATATCATACACATGATAATACAAAATGTTCATAATATACCCTGCTGGGGAAAGATGTAATAAAGTAGACCATGTCAGTATACTAGTAAATTCATTGTTCTCGTCATAATCCGTTTCAAGCTTTTCAAAATTTCAGTAACAAACAACGTTCTAAAAATATTAAACAAGATATGGGAATCTGCCGTAATCAACCGTATTTGAAATTGTCCCTTTTAAAACTTATATAAAACCAGTTCCAATATATTATTTTCCTTTTTTTAATGAAGAAATCTATAACAAAAGGTAATGCTTTTGTGTCAGAGTTTAGCAATAAACGTCAAGGCTGTGTAAATAATACAGCCCAAACGAATCTCAGCCTTGTTTTCTTCAATGATCAATCAAATTTTATACTATTTTTTCTCTTCATAATTATTCCTTGTTTATTTTTATGACTGTGCTCTTTTTTCTTTTTGTTCTTTCACAGTTTCCCCAAATTTGTCAATCACCTTGAGAATCTGAATTGAATTAATTCTACGTCAAAGATTTCCCTGGTGATAGTTTTCCATGAAAAAAAAAGTATTTTCTCAATTTAATCAAGAATCAAAAACTGTTTATTTGTTTAATAGACTAAAAAGTATTATGAATTATAATTAATAAAATTTAAGTATTTGCAGAAATAAATGTTCGATTCATGCAGTTTTGTCTGTGAATTCCTTTTATATTATATATTTATCGACAAATGATTTTCTTAGAAAATTCTACAAGGCTACAAAATTTCAGATATGATTATTGACTGAATCTTATAAAAATATATCTAGGGAAAAAGATATAAGCATTCAAGATACCCCTTCTATATCTCATGTAGAAAACGCTTATATAAACTTTATAGCATGGAAATGGTGCAACCTACATGTTTGAAATTTGACACAGGGATACTTTATGGCTATAGGCGTAACTTCTAGAAGCAGTTTTTTCTGCAATGAGGAATTTTCACGTTTTCTAATTTTAATTTTAAACAATAGAAGACAAAAAAGTAAGCAGGATAGTACCTATTTTTCTTTCATTTGGGGGGCAAAGTAATTTCTAATGGGTTTTATAGCGGACTCTTTAACGTCTCTCAAAAACAGGGCTTCGAACCGGAACTGAACCGAAAACCGAAAACCGGAAAAAAACCGTTATTTTGGTCGGAACGAAAACCGGAACTGAACCGAAAAAAATATCGGTTTATTTCGGTTCGATATATCTTTCAGTCATTTTGTTACTGTTACCAACTTATCAATATTTTCTAATTTAACGTCAACTTTATAATTATCATTACATGTATACTGCTTCTCGATTTCCTATTTTGATATTCACTAGTATTTTTCTGTTTCAGTTTCGCATGAAACTACTTGTAGAAGACATATTTAATTCAGTTGATTAAACTAGAAGTATAGATGATTTTTTAAGAAAAATATCAAGTTATATTTTATTTTTCACATCTCAGCATGCGATCATCCACGGATGTTTGTATAGACTGTTTAGATCAGGGAGGAGTAAATAGACAGGAGAGGCCCTAAGTGACGTAGCATGAAGCATCTATTAAATCTTCTGCGCATCAAATGGGTGTTTGGTAATGGCGGCGATTCAAATGTTTCGTAATAGTAGTATTTCATTAGGCCTACTGTTTGTATCAATTCACATAGTGTACCAATTAAAAAAAGAATAAAATCTTCTAAATTTTGATAGAATTACATTTTTTGTTTATGATAGAATTATATTTTTAGTAAAAATAAGAATATACATAAAATGAAATTATTCATTTGGAACTGAAACGAAAACAGTTATTTTTGGCGGAGCGAAAACCGGAACTGAACCGAAAACCGTTATTTTTGGCGGAGCGAAAACCGGAACTGAACCGATATTAATTTTTTAGTTGAACCGGAATGAAAACCGGAACAAAAAAAAATTACGGTTCGAAGCCCTGCTCAAAAACGATACTTTTCCTCCGCCGAGTTTGTGACGTCTTCATTCATGAAAACACCGACCGTCTATGTTGTTTACGTGTTAAAGGATGACTTTTAAATTTATTTCTGTGTAAAGTATCGGATATAATAGAATTTTTTTTATTACATCTGGCATTAAAAATCATATTATAAATATTGTATTGAGGGCTAATGAGACCGAAACATCCCACAATAAATACCTCCTCTAATTTTTATTTTAACATTACATCCATCTCTATTTATAAAAAGCGATGCTATTACAAATGTGTGTGTATATGATATATTTATTTGACTTGTCTGTATCTACAAACATAAGAGCTGGGATTAGCATGAATAAAATATTAATACATGTTAAGTAAAATTGGATAAATATAAAAATGATTTTACATACCTTTGGGTTTTAATTCGGACGTATTTCTGCTCGCATAAAATCCGGAGTTTTTTTCCAAGAACGAAAAAATTGACATCATGTCAGTTTTGGGAGGTTGTCCGACTGTCATTTGGTAAATCCAGGTAGAAGAAACATTTATAACAAATTGAGATAACTAAGCTATCAAGACCGATAAAATGAACCTTCAGATTTAAATAAAAATAAATTATGATAGCTAGAAAATTCCAAGAATTTGCAAAAACAAAATCGGAAAATAGTGCGAGCTTAGAAGCAATAAGAAAATATTAGATAACATGAACGCTGACGCCACAACCAATCATGGATCGTTTTTATGTCACGTGATTTTCATTTAACTTTAAAATTAATTTTTAAAATGATGGACCCAGTTTTTTACATTTTCGAGAACATTTTTGGAATCTACGAGTCTGGAATTATCATAAAAATACTAAGTTGTTCGAATCCCCCACATGTGCAAATTCCTCATTATAATTAGTTGTTTTATTTATTCAATGCTTAAGTAATTTTCCAAGCCTTTTTTTATACATCTTCATCTGTAGAAGTCGATCAAGTGATCGCAAAATCTCCGATCTATATATCATCCGGAAATTCAAAATATATCATTTTATTTAACCGTTTTTTAAACTTTTTAAAGTACACCACTAGATTTTTAGAAATTTCCAGATTTTAGTCAAGCCTAGACCGGAAAATGAAAATTAATTTCAAAATTGTGACAGTGAAAAAACTGTCTGTAATAATGTTTTGAAATTTAAACAAGTTAAAAATTGCACTATCTTTTTATAAACAGGACAATTAAAATTAAATATTAGTTGCGGGATTTATAAATTTTTGACTACAAATCTGATTCGGAGATATTTTTCCCAAGGTGTTTCACAGGGTCAAGCGATTTAAATCAGTTGATTTTTTTTTAAATCATCGATTTAAATCAATTTTTAATGCGTGAATTTTTAAAAGAAAGTTGTTAGTAATAAGCTCAGTAAGAAAATATTGACAACCCATAGTTGCTCCCAGATGGTTTCAGGAGGCTGCTGCACCCTGCCTGTCCTTGAATTATTAAAATAGACCGATTCATTTTTTCTATCTATTTCTTTCTCAGTCAATTTGTTTTTGTTTTTTCTATTTAAAAATATCAGAGTAAAAATTCATTAATACCTTAAAAGAATGCTTTTTATATATATTAAGTGCCTCTAAATAAAAACTAATGCTGTAATAAGTATTATCCCCCTGCTTTTATTTACTTATTTTTTTTATAAACCTGGAAAAAAATTCTGGAAATTATCTCGCTTTACTTATTTATAATTGTTTGGATGAAGCATGTAGCATGTTTTTCTCATCTCAGATATGCACCTGCAGTGCCTCTAAAAAATAAAAACTAATGCACCACCAAAAATGTAATAAGTATTATCCCCCTGCTTTTATTTACTTATTTATTTTTATAAACCTGGAAAAAAATTCTGGAAATTATCTCGCTTTACTTATTTATAAACCTTGTTTGGATGAAGCATGTAGCATGTTTTTCTCATCTCAGATATGCACCTGCAGTGCCTCTAAAAAATAAAAACTAATGCACCAAAAATGTAATAAGTATTATCCCCTGCTTTTATTTACTTATTTATTTTTATAAACCTGGAAAAAAATTCTGGAAATTATCTCGCTTTACTTATTTATAAACCTTGTTAATGAAGCATGTAGCATGTTTTTCATCTCAGATATGCACCTGCAGTGCCTCTAAAAAATAAAAACTAATGCACCCAAAAATGTAATAAGTATTATCCCTCTGCTTTTATTTACTTATTTATTTTTATAAACCTGGAAAAAAATTCTGGAAATTATCTCGCTTTACTTATTTATAAACCTTGTTTGGATGAAGCATGTAGCATGTTTTTCTCATCTCAGATATGCACCTGCAGTGCCTCTAAAAAATAAAAACTAATGCACCAAAATTGTAATAAGTATTATCCCCCTGCTTTTATTTACTTATTTATTTTTATAAACCTGGAAAAAAATTCTGGAAATTATCTCGCTTTACTTATTTATAAACCTTGTTTGGATGAAGCATGTAGCATGTTTTTCTCATCTCAGATATGCACCTGCAGTGCCTCTAAAAAATAAAAACTAATGCACCAAAATTGTAATAAGTATTATCCCCCTGCTTTTATTTACTTATTTATTTTTATAAACCTGGAAAAAAATTCTGGAAATTATCTCGCTTTACTTATTTATAAACCTTGTTTGGATGAAGCATGTAGCATGTTTTTCTCATCTCAGATATGCACCTGCAGTGCCTCTAAAAAATAAAAACTAATGCACCAAAATTGTAATAAGTATTATCCCCCTGCTTTTATTTACTTATTTATTTTTATAAACCTGGAAAAAAATTCTGGAATTTATCTCGCGTTACTTATTTATAGACCTTGTTTGGATGGAACATGTAGCATGTTTTTCTCAAACACAGATATGCACCTTCAGTCCAGAGATGCTTCTATTGAGAGGATTTTTTCAACATATGAATTAAAGCAATCTAAACTTGGAAACAGACTTGGAAACGACAAAGCAGTTAAACTTGTTTTTATTTATAAATAATTTAACATTCAACCACTGTCACAAAATGAAAAGTTGGTTGTAAAATTTCCATAAAAAATAAAATTTATTGTGATTACTTAGCTCTTAGTCTACCCTCATCTTTTCAATAATTTAATGGTTGAAGGAGTAAAATGTATAAATTAACATGAAGTATCCTTTATTTAAATTATGATATAAATAATTAAAACAAGCAAAAAATCCTATATTGCAAGCAATTATTTTCTCCTGGTTTATAAATTATTTTTATATATTATATTTATTTTTTTAGTTATATGTATTTTTTACTATATATAAAGAAAGAATTGATTTAGACATCTAACTTGAACAAATTAATTTCTTGTATCAAATATTATACTTAAATATATTTAGATTTCAAAAATCCTATTTAAACCAAAAAATCTGATTTAAATCAAAAATATCCGATTTAAATAAAAAAAATTTGATTTTTTAATTTTTTTAAATCGGTATTTTTATCAATCCTGATTTTTCATCAAAAAGTTAAATTACCAAATCTCACTCAAGCAAGTTTAGTAGCGTCTGATACCCATAGTGTTCATGTTTTAAAACTATTTTGTTTTTAACGATAAAGATTGTTAATATAGAATATGAGTGAAGCTCCCATATGAAAACAAAAATAGTCATCAAAATGCTTTCATTAATGTGTTTTTCAAATTTATTCAAATTTAAGATTCATAAATTCTCTATTGCTTACTTCATTCTTTATATTCAAATGTTTTAAATAAAATAAAATAAAAATTAAACATTAAGTGATTGTTATGAATTTTTAAAACGGAGACGGTTTGGAAATATTCTATCACAGTTTTTTAACAGGTGGAACTATCAAATAGTGCAAATGCGGTGACATCATATATCTTACTTCAGCATACTTTAAAACTAGTCTATTTTTTGTAGCTAGGAGATGCACCAATCCAGAATATGCGTAAAGCTCATAAATGTAGACTGAAATCTACAAAAAAATTATGTATTTTTTTATTTCTAAGAATTAAAGATTCGAGAATTCTGTACTTTTTATTTCACTCACTACATTTTAGCTAATATGTCAATATTTAGCCCATTCTTATACAAGAATACATATAATAATATATTTTCTGCTAGGAGTTATAAATTAAAAAGTATTTTAATCGTATATTATTAATGTATGTGGCTGAATTTAAAGAAAACTACCAACAGTCTACTCAATTAAGTTATATTTGAACTGAGACAAAATTCGTTCAGAAGTGATGGGTAGGAATTGTTGACTATTTGTAGACCATGATATTGTATATAGCTAAATAAAAAAACCTCAGAACGAGACTTCTCTACGCAGTTTAAATCCGTTTGACCTACAGAAGATTTCGTTCAGAAGTTATGAGTATGAATTTCGTTTGTAGAAAATTATCAAACTTCAGTACGAAACCTCTCTACACAACTTAGTTCTTAATTCCGGTTGGACGATATCTTTAGAGATGACAGGCGAAGTCTGGGAGTATATATATATATATATATATATATATATATATATATATATATATATATATATATATATATATATATATATATATATATATATATGTGTGTGTGTGTGTGTGTGTGTGTGTGTAAAATAAGACGGACTTCTCGATGAGTGGTTGCAGTCATGGCCATAAAAATGATACCGTTTCAGCTAAAGACCTTTATTAAGATAACGTTGGAGAACGGGTTCCCATTTCATCATAGGAACAGGACAAACTGAAGAGTCAGCTAGCATGAAGTTCTATGTACAAGACACGTAACATCTCAGTCTACATCTGTGGGAAAATATCTCTAGAAAAATCTGTCTCCGACAGCATGTATCTCCTTTTTTGGAAATTTCCTAAATTGTCCGCTAGGGCCATGTAGGATTATAATTGGTCAGACCCCTTCTCTGAGGGTGTAAACTGTAGCCCCAGTGGTCAATTTAAGTTAGGGGTTAAAAAGGGGAATGCTGGAATTTTTAGCACTTGATTTAAGTTTTGAAAACCCCATATATATATATATATATATATATATATATATATATATATATATATGTTTATATATATATATATATATATATATATATATATATATATATATATATATATATATATATATATATATATATATATATATATATATATATATATATATATGTTTATATATATGATATATATATATGTAAGGAAAATTTTCAGGGGTTTTCAAAACTTAAATCAAGGGTTAAATTTCCCGCATTCCCCTTTTTAACCCCTAACCGAAATTGACCACTGTGGCTACAGTTTACACCCTCAGAGAAGGGACCTGACTAATTATATATATAGCTCAGAATTTAACCCTGCTTTCCAATTTCAATGTTTGATTCTACCGTCTCCTGAGCGGTATAATTTTTAGCCAAGCGCATTTTTATTAGTTGGGTAATCACATGGATGCTTTATTTTCAGGGAGAATAAAGAATTTTCTAACAAGGTAAACAAAACAGCTTCTGTTTCGAAGGAAAACTTTTTTGGGGGAGAGGGGGGGAAATGCAGTTAATATCTCCCAGAGACTACCATTATAGTCTGTTTAAGTGAGATTGTGTACATTATTAATAAACCAAAAAATATTGATTTGTTAACATTTGGCTATTTAATGGAATCATTTGATCTAAAGGAAATAATTCTATTTCAGTAAAGGTTTCCATTGTAACAACTTACTTGAAATTTAATTTGGTGCTCCTCCACCACTTTTCCAATTAACACGAATTTCTCCATTTGGAATAGAGATATTTAAATTGTTTTGGACAAAATTTGATATATTATTTTATTTCTCCATTCTCCTTATTCTTATGTGGAATGATAGTTAGAGGGGCAAATAAAGCCACAGGCCTTCTACAGAATTTCATTTTAGGGCTACGTCTTTGACAAGATATAACATCAATCTCTTCTCTTTTACATCAAATTTTCATTGACTGAGATGCATTCTGGGAGTGTTATCTTGTTAGAACGTCCACTTCGGTCCTTCGAATGTGGCCTGAAGAGTATCAGTCTTATAGAATCTTTTGCTAACTCTATAGTTATAAAAAGATGAGCTTCTATAAGCTCCTCTTTACATCAACCCTTTGTGGTTGCCTTTACTTGCATATGAAAAAGTGTCCTATACCGAAACAGTACCACCTCCCACAACCCCTTAGTGAGCCTGATACCATTAGTGATTGATACCGTTAGTTTATATTTTCTCCTCTGCAAAAAATATATATTTTTAATTTAGAATCTTGAACATGAAACACTTTGCCCAGTTCAAATGTTTTTCTTAAGGATTTTTAGTTGTGCAGATTTCCTTATTATTTTCCGGAAATTTGGAGTTCATATGTGATGAGGCGATTTAGATCAGTAATATAGCTCATTAATTCATGAGAAGTAAAATCCTTGGGATCTAAATCTGACCTCATCACATCTTTTGTAAAGGGGAGAGGACAATAAAAAGTTATTTCAACGTATTTTTTCGTCTTGTGTGATAGTCTCGGACGGGGTTCTGATCCCAGTCCCAGATTAGAATCCCGTCTCCTTACATGACACTAAATAAGAATGTACCTTTGTGAAGTTATTTATGAGTCCCTAAGGGACAATGCCCAATTTGAAGGGATAAGGTGTTTCCACTTGAGCGTTTTCAAGGCGGAGTTAAGAAGACCAATCAAATTTTTACATCCCGATTGGATGAACAGAAGGAAGAGGGGACAAAGATGAAATTGGTATAAAATAAGATAAGTCTTAAAAAAAAGGAAGAGGTTGAAGGTGTTGAAGGTGTTGGAGAGTCCAGTTAAGTCGAAGGGAGCAGAGCAGTCGAATCGAGAAGACAAGTCCGACTGTCAGAGTTCGAAGGTCGAGAGTTAAACAGAAAGGGTTCAGAACTCGAGGGCAGAATACGGGGATCAAAGGAGTTGAGTCCAAGAAAGATCTCGACATTTCGCAACGACCAGAGGTTTCCAGCTCATCCGCTTTTCAGTATCACGCCGAATTATGTCACGGTTAGAAAGCCCCATACCAGCGGTGATACCGGAGTCCGCATCATCATCACATCAATCGAAAGGTATCTACAAGAGCTCCTAAGAGTACAGCCTTGGCACACCCAAAAGATCCACAAAGATACGCATTATTATACATATTTGAAATTGAGATTGGGTCCTCTCTCCTAGATACATAAAGTTAGCTAAATGTTAGGAATTTATTATTGTCATATATTAATTGGTGTGGCACCTATTTTGATTATATTAAAATTTAAATCTTAAGAAACTTAATCTAAATCTTGTATATAAATAATGTGTGTATAATTGTAATAAATTGACTTATTTTTTTACTTTAAAACTGTTTTCAGTCGTTCTTAATTTAGCGTATTAGTTTACTTTTTATTTTAAGTCTGTAATCTCTCGGAGCCTGTGGTTGAATTTAAACTTAAAATATCTACGCAACGCAACCAAATAATATTTAGTCTTGTGACTAAAAGAAATAAATAATCACTATAAATTTGATCACAGGTAGATACCTAAATTTAAACGAGAGCTACACGACATTCATACATCCCCCCAAAGTTACATAAAATTATGATTGTGTTTTGTGCTATTTTACGAGTTTCTTAATACTTTTTCGTTGTAAGCTGGAAACTTTAATTATTTTTTTACCAGACTTGTTTCCATTTGGCATATTTGTTTAGTGTAATCTATTTTGCATTCCATAGTATATTTTCTAGCCAAAATATTGTAAATACCAGTTTTAAACTGCTGAACATCTTATTTATTTCTCTTTCAGAGCTTTCTTTTTCCGGTGCAGAATTACGTTTTTCGCAATCCTATTTCAGATAGTTTACTTTGATTAGGTATTTCCCTAATAAAATAAAATAAATCACATATTCTAATGTCTACGATTTTTTTTCATTTCTTTAAACTTTCCTTTTACGTTAGGTTACATTTAACCTCTAAATTTAAATCAAAAATCTTTGCGTCACTCCAAGCAAAAAAGTATTTATATATATTTGTGTAACAGCATGACTTCGAAAAATCAAGAATCGGGAGATGTTTTCAATCTGCATTTATTTATTTAGCTGAATCATCTTAAATGACTGTTTATATACGTTCTATGTATTTGGCATTAAAATTGTCTTTTATTATAAAACTATGGCTTTTTTTAAGTTCTCATAGCTTTATAATAGACTGTTTTATTACCAATTTGAAGTTGTTTCAAATGGTTTGTTTTAAATATTTTTAATCTCATTAATTTTTAAAAGGAAATTTTCAAATTTTCTCAGTAAAAGAATCAGAGGGTATGCAATTAAATACAAAAATCAGCATAAATAGTGAATTAATGCCTTTACATATGCAATTATAATTTGTTTTATTCCATAACAAATTAAGAAATTTCCTCACCTTTATTAAGAAAAGTGTGCAAAGAAATTATGTATAGAAATCATGTAATGAAATTTTTCCAATTCACATTTATTATTAGATGATAAAAGGGGATTTTTCATTCTTGCAGAGTTTTAACGAAGTTAATAATTGCCAAGATAAGCAATGATCATTCTGTTGTCAGACTATTTTATTACCAACTTGAAGTTTTTTCAAATATTTTGTTTTAAATATTTTTAATCTCATTAATTTTTAAAATGAAATTTTCAAATTTTTTCATTAAAAGTTCTAAGCATCAGATCATTAAATAAAAAAAATCAGTATAAATAGTGAATTAGTTCCTTGACATATGCAATTATAATTTGTCTTATTCCATAACAAAATAAGAAATTTGCTCACTTTTATTGAGAAAAGTGTGCAAAGAAATTATGTATAGAAATCATGTAATGAAATTTTTACCAATTTATATTTATTATTAGCTGATAAAAAGGGATTTTTCATGTTTGCACAGTTTTGATGAAGTTAATTATTGCCAAGATATGCAATAATCATTCTGTTGTCAGACTGTTTTATTACCAATTTGAAGTTGTTTCAAAAATTTTTAATCTCATTAGTTTTTAAAATGAAATTTTCCAATTTTCTCATTAAAAGTTGAAAGCATCAGCGGAATATGCAATTCAATACAAAAATCATCATAAGTAATGAATTAGTTCCTTACATATGCAATTATAATTTGTTTTATTCCATAACAAAATAAGAAACTTGCTTGCCTTTATTAAGAAAAGTGTGCAAGGAAATTATGTATAGTAATCATGTAATGAAATTTTTACTAATTCATATTTATTATTAGCTGATAAAAAGCTTTTATGCTTGCACAAAGACAAAGTTAATAATTTCAAAGATATGCAATGATCATTCTGTTATATTCTTCTATGTAAATAAAATGATAGAAAATTTCATGTCTATGCATGCATCAAGCGAAAAGTTTCAACTGGTTGGGATGAGGCATTTAAATTTTTTGTAAGATTTACTTAATTGACTTAGGCTATATTTTTGTCAAACTTTATTCCTAATCAGGATTTTTCAGAATTATTATTTATGCAATATTTTGCATGTTGTTAATAAATTACAATCAATAGTATCATAGAAAAGTCTTAAAATCTATAGGTAGGTGAAACTGAGAATGATTTCTTTGGGTCATTCTTAAATGTTTGTAAAGAATATCCTTAGATTGTTTAGACTTCCTAAATTTAGTCATTTTAAAATTCATTTTACATTCAGTCTCAAACAATAAATACTTTGATCTTAATACGGTGTTTTATAAATGAGTACCGGGTGACCGAGCTCCGCTCGGAGAAAACAGGTATCGAAGCTAACTCATCCGGTTTCGATACCTGTTCATTCGAAATTCATTCGAATAAATTCATTCGAATTTCCAAAAAATTGCTTTTTTGGAAATTCGAATATTCTTGCCTGTCGCTCAAAACGTTATTTAAGGACATGATTTCGATTTCAATTCACCATCAACATAGTTCAACTGTATGATAAGCATTTTCCAACAAACATCTTTCTGTATATGAATCAAGATACAGCAACGTCAATTCCGATCGTATTTGATGGTGGTTGCCTTCTGAAGGGAGCTGAGAGAGCCGGCTTATGGGTCTTGGAACGACCCCCGGGTCTGGCGGATCTGATTGGGACTGCCCGGAGTCGCAGGTTGGCTAAGATGGGCGGAACCGGTCGGTGAAGCTAGATGCCGTGCGGGGACAGACTGGGGCCTTGTAGGCTGGCTCGCCTGATGTGGATGTCAAGCCGAATCAATGTGAGTACTGTGTGACATAATTCGCCAGAACGATAAGAAGAATGTAAAGTTTTCGTAGTTTTCATTTGTGTTTCTGAGAAGAGATCGTAGGTTGGACCCAAGGAAACCGTACCGGCGACGGAGTGGAGGGGAGACGCGGTGACGTCTTGCTGTTTACCAACTGAGAGACAGCGCGGGACTGACAACTCTGCAAACCATCAACGGAACCTCCAACTACTGTTAGTAAACAAACCCACAGCCAGGAGAATATTATTACTACTATTAAAATAAAAATGGAAACCGATATCAATGAATAAAGACAAATCAATAAAGACTTTTATTATTATTATTATTTATAATTCGTCAGAACTACAGCCAATCGATTCCTCGTCGTCGAAAACCCCCAGGTACCAATTTTCACTTGGTTTGGAAGCATGAGAAAAAAGTTTACCCGCACCGAGGTTCGAACCCGGCCCTATCTGTAGCGCCGAACTATGTGACCTTAGCGCGTCAAAACCGGCGCCAATCGATTCCTCATGGCCGAAAACCCCCGGATACCAATTTTCACACGAAATTCGCATATTCTGACATCATGTTCCTTTGGCCGTATATAAGGGCCATAAGCCAAAAATGGCCCTATCTGTAACTCCGAACTGCTCGACCGTAGCGCTTCAAAACCGGCGCCAATCGATTCCTCGTGGCCAAAAACCCCAGATCCCCAAGTTTACCGGAGTTTATTAATTCTGGGGCAATTTTCGACTTGACAACCATTCCTCGTATTATAGTATAGGATATGAAAAGAAAATAAACTGTAGAAGTGTATTAAAGAACACTTGACACCATTGATTATTGAAAACCAAACCATAAACTAACTACACATCGACTAATTTTATGTGTCAAATTTTGGCATGTTCAATATGGTCAAGAAGGAGTGAAAAACACTTTTGGTACAGTCAACAGGACGTAATACCTTTCTTGCTGAAAACAATTAATATAACAGCTTATTTTAGTTTCAATTTATATAAAATGTTGTACTATGTTTTAGAATAAAATTTAATAATCATTCATTCATTAATAAAGTCTAACTTTATAAAAATTTTATATTTTTGTTACATGAAGCATTACTTTTTAAAAACATAAAATTTATAAACCAAATAAAAAAGGTAGAAATCCCACAAAATAACTATTGAAGCTTGTCAATTAAAAGCTATTTTTTTTAAACCGATAAGAAGTTAATTATATTTTTATTCCTTAAATTCTAATTACATAAATACAAGAAAAATATTTTATAGCATGATAAAGTCTAATATGATTTTTTAAAAATTTTAATATCTTAAAAGTTTTTAATCTTTTTTTAACTTTTTAAATAATATGTTTGTACCGATGTACTTTCCCACGATGGTCAGTAAGTGGATACACAGCTGTGGAATAAATATCCAAGAAGAATTTAGGTGCAGCTGTTGACTTCGAGTTTAGTAGGAACCATGTGGAGAAGTTATAGATTACGGAGTGGCACAAGTGTAACGGTCAAGTCCAGATAGGGATGTAGCCGTGAGATATGGGGACAGGGGAGAAGCAATTGTGAGAGTGCAGCTATGTTTGACATAAGGTTTTCGAAACTGATTTGCTCGCCGCACTCACACGTTGAGAGTTGAATGCCCAAGTTTTTTTTCGCGACTCCAGGAAGCGTGTGGTGTGGCCAGTGAAAACGATTGCACTTAAACTTCACCAAGTTTTGGAGAGTTGTGATTGGTCTCCAGGAGGCGATTCAGGACCATCCTTGGAGTCCCGGTCCTTATGGGCAAAGCCGGGAAAGGACGCTTTGTGCAAAGGACAATGGAACAACGAAAGCATCAGCACAAGATAATGGAAAAAGTATAGAGTTGCCTGAGTAGAAAGAAGGAAGGAAAAGAATGCAGCGTTTTCTTATACATTGGCAATTTTTTAGGCGTTGCACGTGGAGTGCTTCTTTTAATTTTTAATTTTTAAATATTTTTTTAGTATAATTCCTTGTCTTTTGTTCAATATTTGAATGTTGTAATATAGATCAGTGGCATTTTATTATAATTAAAGACGATATAAAGTAAACTTGGGTTATAAAATACTTTGAAATAACAACAGCAATGTACTACACCACAGCAGTAATAATATCAACTTTCACAAAAGGGGCCATTTTAATGAGCCCACCTGCACACCCGAAGGGAATGCAGATGTGGGAAAATTTCACCAACAAATGATTGGGACGGAGGAAAAAAGGGGCGTTGAACCGAGGTGAAAAGGTAGAAAAGAAAGTTGGGAAAAGAGTCGATGTCGGGAATCAAGAGTTGTTGGACATCGAAACCTCGTGAGCAAGCCAGAGAACCCGGGCCAGGAATCTGTTCTCGAACCCGCACGCCCGCACCGACGTCCAGCAAAATAATGGCCGCTACGCCAGTACTGACGTCCTTCACTCCCGCACCGATGTCCAGCCTGTTGACAGCCCCAGCCCTGGAGGTAAACTTAATAATATTCATAATTATTACTTGCGCCCATAATCTTTTGATTAAGGAATAACGTATTTAAAAAAATTGTAATGAATTGTTCTATATTGATGAATATCGAGTAATGAATGTCATATACCATAATTAAACGGACAGTGCTCACAGTGTTCGGTAGCGGGATCTATTTGCAAGAATGACGCCACATTTTGTAGGAAGATTAAACAAGACGGGAACGAACGACTCCGCATAAAAACAAATTAATTCCAAAAGTCATCGCTAGGGGAATATTTGGTGTTGTGTAATAGAAAATAGAGTGTTAACAAATGCAAATTAATACGGAATAAAATTACATTTTATTATGCCCATTTTCTGATTTAGTTCAAGTGCAATATGGCAATACTTTTTAAAAAAGCTTAAAATCTACATAAACACCTATAAAGTCTCGTGATCTGCATTTTTTTTAATCCTTCGTCCCCCGTCTTGTTTAATCTTCCTACAAAATGTGGGGTCATTCTCGCAAATAGATCACGCTACAGAACACTTTAGCCCTGTCAGTTTAATTATGGCCACCCAGTATTAATTAAGAAATAATATCTGTAAATAATTAGTGTAGATAATAAATGTTTTAGTTCAAATATAAGGTATTATATTTTTTCTGTTTTTCACCTTTGAGAACAAAAACTGGTGTTTATGTTGTAAGTACATTAAACAATGTTCATTAAACTTTTAGGTTTACAGATTAAAACAAATAATTTACTTAAACTTGATATGCAAATTTAGTTTTTAATACTAGTTTCTTAATTCTGCAACTACCTCATGCTTAAGTTAATTTAATTTATTTTCCCTTAGTTTATATTTTATGTCATAAAAAATATATTACTTGAGATGACAAAAATTAAATATTTTTTAAAGTTAGTGCGTTATTAAACAAAGATTAAAGCAATTTATTTTAAAATAAGCATAATTTTTTCTTTATACTGTATCGAAAGCAGACTGTTATAAGGGTGATTTCACGTCTCGAAAGATATTATGTTCGCTTAATTAATTAATTAAATGATTAATTTACTGATAGTAATGGAGAAAAATTTTCATATTTAAGTTGATTATGATAATTTTATATGCAACTGTAATTTTCCCACGTGTGCAAAAATATACCATTTTAATTTTTCGGATGATATTATTTCTGCTTTAAAAACTGCTTACAAGGTAAATTTAAAGAAAGTCATGCATATCTGACGAAATTTGGTGACTATGCATATTTAGGAACTATATACAGTAAAACCAGTTTAAGAAGTTCCCCCTTAAGAAATTTATATTTTCGGTACCCATTTTTCCCCCTATTCATACAATATTAAAACAACCCGTTTATAAAATTTCGTTCCAAAAACTCTTTCCCGCTTAAAAAGTTTTCTTTCCTTTCTAAGTTTACTTACAGAACGCGTTTATATCTGCCTTTCGATTACTGTTTTTTTTTCTTCTCTCTCTGTTTGTAAAGGTCAATGTTTATGGCTGAAAAAGATTGTTGTCATTTTTATTTAAAATGTGCCGGAAGAAGTTTTTAAAAGCTTAAGACAGTTGGACTGTTATCAATTACAAATTGCAGATAAGAAACAAAAACAAAAAACTATAAACTGTTTTTTCCGTAAAATCGATTGCCGAACGATCGCCGACTGGTTAGGGTGCTGGCCTTCGGTACCGGAGTTAGTGGGTTCGAATCCCACAGTGGCATGGATGTTCGTAGCCGTTCGGAATCGGCTTTAAGCTGTAGGTCCCGGTCTCATTAGCCCTCTTGTTGCAAAAAGTAGACCGTAGCACTCCAAATCAAACCAAAATCAAAAACCGTAAAATCGATTTCAGTGGTGTTTAAAGCAATATTTCTTAGCTGAATTAAAGATATTCTAAGGTAATTATGTTGTTTTCCTTTATTAGCTGATTTTTTAAGTATGCAAAAAATGTAAATTTTTGAGAAAAACCAAAATTATTGTTTATATATTATTTTATAAAGAAAAAATCTCTCCTCATTACCTATGTAATTATTTTGTTTTTTAAAAAAAATTAATTTCGTTTAAGAAGTTTTCTTTTTCTATTACCTTAGAAAAATTCTTAAGTGGGTTTTATTGTATATATATTTATATTTATATATACAAATATATATATATATATATATATATATATATATATATATACAAATATATATATATATGTATATATGTATATATATATATTTATATATACAAATATATATATATATATACATATATATATATATATATATATATATATATATATATATATATAAATATATATATATATATATGTATGTATATATATATATATTTATATATACAAATATGTATATATATATACACACACATACTTGCGCATAAATAATGCTTATTTGCCTGATTTCCCGTTTAAGAAGTTATAATGAGTTAGGCCCTTGGAAAACTTCTTAAGCGGATTTCACTGTATATATGTTATATCTTTTATTTATAATGCAACAGAGTTTTAGACGTTATCTTAATGCTATACAGAAATCGATGTGCAAGAATTAAATTTACAAAGCACTGAACAAAAAAAAACAGAATAATATTAAATGATCAAAAAACAAAATAGTCAGAAAGTCTCTTGCTTCCCAATAACGAGTAAAGATGCATGTCTTTGAAAGAACTGGACATACGGGGAGGTGTTCAGCAATAATCAATGCACCGCTGCTGCAGGCAGCTATCCACCAAACATAATCTATACCAAGGATAGGATGGACAAACTTTTTCGGCCACGGGCCAAAAATCTAAAGAAAATAAATTTGGCGGGCCAAGATAAAATTTTCTAAAATTTTAAAAACAATATACATGTACCTAACGGTTTAAATACGTTAATAAGATGAATGAAATTGCGATTTCATTTTTTAAATTGCCTTATACTGAGGTTCGAAGTGAGATGTACTGATTTTAAGGAACGATGCTAAATGCTCATATGTCCGTCTACTTCTGAAATTATTCTTTCTAAGGTTCAAAGTTAAAAAGACTTGTTCACATATAAGAAGCAAATATACCGCTGATCTTCTCGACGTGAGATAATAAATTTGGGATATAATATTTAAACAAAGTAGAAAAGGAGATGGATATATAATGTATAAATATATATTTCTTTTAATTTGCCTCGGACCGGGTACTTAAAATTCTATCCGTGGGCCGAATAAAACCTTCCTGCGGGCCAGAGTTGACTCGCGGGCCGTAGTTTCCCCGTCTCTGATCTATACAGAAGGGCGTAGAGACAGTCATGTTGAGTCTTCGTTTGTGTCAGTTAAGTTCATGTTGAGTCGTCAGTAATGTCAGTTGAGTTCATGTTGAGTCGTCAGTTGTGTCAGTTAAGTTCATGTTGAGTCGTCAATTGTGTCAGTTGAGTTCATGTTGAGTCGTCAGTTGTGTCAGTTGAGTTCAAGTTGAGTCATCAGTTGTGTTAGTTGAGTTCCTGTTGAGTCGTCAGTAATGTCAGTTGAGTTCATGTTGAGTCGTCAGTTGTGTCAGTTAAGTTCATGTTAAATCGTCAGTTGTGTCAGTTGAGTTCATACTAAGTCGTCAAACGAAAAACTGCCTCTGGGACAGTCAGGGAGGTCCCGAACGGTATCCTTCCATGGCTTTTCTTTTATTCGTTTTTCTAATTGTGTTATTTCATTTTCTGATTTATTAATATGTTTCCTGCTGATTCACATCTAATTGAAACTTAAGATTGTTATTGCACCGAAAATTTTCACATTTTCTAATTTATTTACACGTCGAATATACGAGTAGAAAGTTTTTTAATGTGTAGAAGTGTAGATAAAATGCGCAAAAATTAATTCACTTTATGAAGGCTTTAATATACACGCATATGCACGTACACACATTTTTAAAAAATGGCTCAAAATATTCAAAATATTTAAACTTTATAAAATAACGTTATTCATCTTAACTATTTACGTATGCAATAAGATATATTTTACCAAAATGTGAATGGCTTTAAATTTTAAATTTAATCTGAAAGAACGATGATATGGATAGATTAAAATTATAAGTCAAACATTAGCCAATATACATAAATTTGAAAGCAATTTTAGGTTATTTAAATGCGTATCTCTACTTTCTTGCATGTTTACCGAAAATACTATTCTCTTTTATCTTGACTTTTAACATTTCACGGTTTCTACACTTTGTAAAATAGAGATATTTCATATATAACTGTTTATTTATGAAGAGTATTAATACAGACACGAAATTAAGGAAAAATATATTCTTAATTATTCAGTATGTATGTATTTCATGAGTTAACATAATATGAATAATATTATGTTATAAATTATTATGAAAATTTCGTAGTTTTATTCTACTCGAATGTAAAATGGGAAATCATCAACACTGTATTACATTAAATTTTATATTAACTCTTAAAATACCTTCAACAATGATCATATTTTAATTTTTCATTTACAGAACACACATATTTGATAAAAGAGATTCGCCTGTTTGTGAATATTATAATGTCATGTGACAAATATCCTATCCCTTTTAAAAATTTGTCTTAAATTTCAAAAGGATAAACGCATTAAAATATTCATCTGTCCTACTGCATTCTAAAGTGGCTTGCCGAACTATTATAAAATTAATTCCTTGGGGAAATTTCATCAATAATAACAAATTATTCGAAACCATATTTTTACATAAATTATTAATACGAGAAAGCATATATGGCAGTTTCGAGGCCGCAACAAATTTCAGTGGTATATTGTTTATATGTAACACGTGTCCCAGGAGGAATCAAGAATGCTATAGCAAAACAAAGTTGTACCTCAAAACGATGTTAAAATTACTTTTTGTTATTATAACACATCTCTATGTGTTGATATTGGTTTCTATTTAATTAATCAGTGTTTTTATTTAATGACTTTTTATATACTGTATATTGAATATATGAACAACTTTTGATACAGAATTATTAAGGAAAAAATAATAGTTATGAGACGCAGTAAAAGTTTTATTTAGTATCTGTAAGCAATACTCACATTTTCAGTGAAATTTTATAAATGCTACAGCAAAACAAACTTATACCACAAAACGATGTTAAAATTACAATTTGTTATTATAACATATTTCTATGTGTGGATATTGGTTTCGATTTAATTAATCAGTGTGTTTATTTAATGACTTCTTATATACTGTATATTGGATATATGAACAATTTTTGATACAGAATTATTAAGGAAAATATAATCGTTATAAGATGCAGTAAAAGTTTTATTTAGTATCTATAAGCAATATTCACATTTTGAGTGCAATTTTATAAATGCTACAGCAAAACAAAGTTGTACCTCAAAACGATGTTAAAATTACTTTTTATTATAACACATTTCTATGTGTGGATATTGGTTTAGATTTAATTAATCCGTGCTTCCATTTAATGACTTTTTACATACTTTTACTGAATATATCAATAATTTTTGATACAGAATTATTAAGGGAAAATAATAGTTATAATATGCAGTAAAAGTGTTTTTAGTATCTGTAAACAATATTCACATTTTGAATGCAATTTTAAGAATCCAGAACCAAGTTTTGCTGATAAATTTTGCCTAGAAGTCATGTATAATAATTACTTACTAATTAAGAATATCATGTGTTTTTCATTGAATGAACCTTCATATAACTTCTAACATATTAAAGATCAGATCATTTTTCTTCCATCAAATTCAAGTGATAGTATTGTTTTCTTGCTTTTATCAACATTAAGAGTTTTTATAAGAAAATAATTGAGGATTATGAAATAAAAATTGAAAGCACTTATGGTAGAATAAAGTAAAAGTTAATGAATTGTGAAAGTTTAGGCGAACTATTTATAAGATATATTGAATAACAAGCTGTTACTATGATTTCAGTATAATTTTTTTATTGCTTCATATAATAAGTAAAGACAGGAATAATAAAAATATATCACAAATCCGAAGAAAAATATTTATTGACAAAAAATCAGCTTTTCAAGTTAATTTTTAACAATCATACACTGAGGTGAATTTTCACTTTCAGGAAGTTTGACTTAGGGACCTGTAATTGAAGTAAAGGAAGATTGATAGTAAATAACAATAATCCTGAAGGTTAGTCGAGGATGTAAAGGTTAAAGTCGAGGATGTAAACAAGTTAAAGTATACATAAACTATAGGTATATAAATGAATTATTTATACATATAGATATAGATCATATATAGGTATATAAATGAATTATTTATTTATACAGATGTAGATAATTTATACTCATCATTTAAATATACAGATATAGATATGCATTCTGTGTGTGAATATATATATATATATATGTATACATATATTTATATATATATATATATATATATATATATATAATTCATACATATCATATTTATATGTGTATATATATATATATAACATATATACACTATATATACATATATATATACCTATATAAATACATTATATATATATACATTATATATATATACATATATAAATACATATATTTATATACTTAAATACATATATATATATATATACATACTATATATATACATATATCACATATATATATATATGTGTGTGTGTGTGTGTGTGTGTGTGTGTGTGTAATAAGACGAACTTCCCGATGGGTCGTTGCAGTCATGGCCCTTAAAAATGACACCCTTTCAGTTAAAAACAGTTATTAACAGAACCTTGGAGGACGGGTTCCCAATTCCTTATAGGGACAGAACAAACTGAAGAGTCAGATAACATGAAGTTATAAGTAACAGGCCCTCAACACCTGCGTCAACATCTCAGTTTAAATCTGTGGGAAAATCTCTAGGAAAATCTGCCTCTGATAGCTCCTTATTGTTTGGAAATTTCTTAAATTGTCCACTAGGGCAATTTAGAGTTATAAGTAGTCAGACCCCTTCTCTCAGAGTGCTTAAACTGTAGCCCCAGCGGTCAATTTAGGTCAGGGGTTGAAAACGGGAAAGCAAAAGAACGCAGGAATTTTTGCAATTGATTTAAGATTTGAAAACTCATGAGAATTAATTTTCTTTTCATTGAATGAACCTTCATATAACTTCTAACATATTAAAGATCAGATCATTTTTTTCCATCAAATTCAAGTGATAGTATTGTTTTCTTGCTTTTATCAACATTAAGAGTTTTTATAAGAAAATAATTGAGGATTATGAAATAAAAATTGAAAGCACTTATGGTAGAATAAAGTAAAAGTTAATGAATTGTGAAAGTTTAGGCGAACTATTTATAAGATATATTGAATAACAAGCTGTTACTATGATTTCAGTATAATTTTTTTATTGCTTCATATAATAAGTAAAGACAGGAATAATAAAAATATATCACAAATCCGAAGAAAAATATTTATTGACAAAAAATCAGCTTTTCAAGTTAATTTTTAACAATCATACACTGAGGTGAATTTTCACTTTCAGGAAGTTTGACTTAGGGACCTGTAATTGAAGTAAAGGAAGATTGATAGTAAATAACAATAATCCTGAAGGTTAGTCGAGGATGTAAAGGTTAAAGTCGAGGATGTAAACAAGTTAAAGTATACATAAACTATAGGTATATAAATGAATTATTTATACATATAGATATAGATCATATACAGGTATATAAATGAATTATTTATTTATACAGATGTAGATAATTTATACTCATCATTTAAATATACAGATATAGATATGCATTCTGTGTGTGAATATATATATATATATGTATACATACATACATACATATATATATATATATATATGTATATTTATATACATTATACATACATATATATACATATATATATACATTCATACTTATATACTTATATACATATATATGTGTATATTTGCTATACACTCACATATATATATGTGTGTGTGTGTGTGTGTGTGTGTGTAATAAGACGAACTTCCCGATGGGTCGTTGCAGTCATGGCCCTTAAAAATGACACCCTTTCAGTAAAAGACAGTTATTAACAGAACCTTGGAGGACGGGTTCCCAATTCCTTATAGGGACAGAACAAACTGAAGAGTCAGATAACATGAAGTTATAAGTAACAGGCCCTCAACACCTGCGTCAACATCTCAGTTTAAATCTGTGGGAAAATCTCTAGGAAAATCTGCCTCTGATAGCTCCTTATTGTTTGGAAATTTCTTAAATTGTCCACTAGGGCAATTTAGAGTTATAAGTAGTCAGACCCCTTCTCTCAGAGTGCTTAAACTGTAGCCCCAGCGGTCAATTTAGGTCAGGGGTTGAAAACGGTAAAGCAAAAGAACGCAGGAATTTTTGCAATTGATTTAAGAAAACTCATGAGAATTTTCTCAGGATGTCTTAGAGGTTTTATGCAAAATGCCTACATTAGTTTCCCGATCTAATTTACTTTTCCTTACACACACACAACATATATATAGAATATATATATATGTATGTATGTATGTATATATATATTTCATATATATATACATATATATACATATATATACATATATATAACATATACATATATATTTTACATATATATACATATACATATATATATATATATACATATATATATATACATACATATATATTTTACAATACATACATATATATTTTTATATATATAATACATACATATACATATATATATATATATATATATATATATAATATACATATATTATACATTTACATATATATATATTATATACATATATATGTACACATGTATTTTACATATATATAATATATATATATATGCATATATATATACATACATATATATACATATATATATACATATTATATATACATATATATATATATACATACATATATATTATACTTACATTTATATAATATATATATATACATACATATACATATATAATATATATACAAAAACATACATATATATACATACATATATACCAATATATATACATATATATATATATATACTTACATATATACATATATATACATATATATATACAATGTTATATATTTATATATAATATATAAATGTATTATATAATAATAAATACACACATATATATCATATATATACAAATATATACACATATATATATATTATATATATATATATATATAATATATTTATATATATAATATTATAATATATATATATATATATATATATATATATATACATATAATATTATACATTATATATACATTTATATATACATATATATATACAATATATAATATAATTTTACATATTTATACATATATATATAGACACATATATATATGTATACATATATGATATATGTATATTTATATGTATATATATATATGTACATATATGATATATATGTATATTTTATGTAATATATATATATATATATATTTATATATATATATATATATATATATATATATACGTATATATATACATGTGTAATATGTATATATATATGTATATATATACATATATATATTTATACATATATATAAATATATTTATATATATATATATATATATATATATATATACATATATATACACATATATATACATATATATACATTATAATACATATATTTATACGTATATATATATATATATATATATATATATATATATATATATACATATATATATACATATATATATACATAATATATATATATACATATATATATACATTTTACATATATATACATATATGTATACACATATATATACACATATATGTATATAGACACACATATATATATACATATACTTATATAAATATATATATACATATACATACATATTTACACACACAAATATTACATACACATAAATATATATACATATATACATACATTTACATATATATATATATATATATATATATATATATAGAGAGAGAGAGAGAGAGAGAGAGAGAGAATATATTAATTAATTTAACTGAAATCTTACAATGCCTTGAAATCCAAAATAATCAATGTGCCAAAATATTCAATATCAGCAAACGTTCGCAGTAATTAAAATGAAAGAAAATGACCATTTACTCAGAAGGGATTAAAAGATTTTTCAAAAGTCAAGTTACTTAAATGGATTAATTGCTATGAAAAATTCGGCTTATTTTTGATGTAATGAAGTATGAAAGGATTTGTATATTAAGCATTTTTAAGGAAATTAATCATTTTTGACTCGTTATACACACCTAGATTAGTCTTCGGGAAAATTAAATACCTCGCATTCCGTGGGATTCAATTCCGAACCATGATATGCTATTTCATTTTTCTTTACAGACAAGTCCTCGAGTAATCCTTTTAGTAATTATACAAAATTTTATTCTGTGACAGAATCGTTTTATGTGATATCAAAAGGGATCGTTATGTTTAAGTTTATTAATTAAGAACATGGAATTATTTATTAGATATTATTTCATTTAATTCCAGTTAATTAAAACTATCGTTTTAATTTAATTTTCATTAAACCATTTACATGTCAGCCTTTGTGTGATGCCATTTTTGAAATTTGATTTTAATAACGGTAATTTGGGGATAGCTATATAGCTACCATTCCTCAAATTTCAATTAAATTAGAGTGCTTCATTCAAATAATTATTTTAAAATTAGTACACTGTTTGCAATATTAATTCGTACACACCAAAAATATAATTATATATATTTGAAGAGTTATAATTTTCTTCCCAAAACAGCTAGGAAAATAGACAGATATCTCAATGCCAAATACGTCTGAGTAACTGTTACTCATTCAACACCATTAGTGGAACACGTGCAGTTTAATGTAGCTTCCACAATATGGCCAATTGTTCACCACTTCTTGATGGTTACCTTGAACGATGATTCACGGGTTGCATCCACACGATGGGCTATTAAATGACAGGCGACTGGAACCTGGTATTCCATTCGGCCTATGATTGGCTGGTAAGTTCATTGGCATCGATTTCCAAATTGGCGAAATATCTTGGCAACGCTTTCCGTGAACTTGTATATTATTTCAACCATCAGAAAGAGACACAATCGTACATAGAATTTTTTTCAAAGGGAGGGGGGAGTATACATTTACTTACTGATATTTTATTAGAGTTAAGTCACAAATTAAATTAATTATAGTTTACCGAAATGAGAAACTTTTACATGCTTTGTTAAATACTTTTTCTGATAAAACACAGAGCTGCAATATTTACAATTAGAACTTTCAATTCTTTGTACGTTACAAATTCTTCTAAATAATGGATAAATGAAGAGAAATAAATAGATATAAAAAGGCATTCTAAATCAATGGTGGAACGTCAATCGTGGAAAGCATCGCCAAGATATTTCGCCAATTTTAAAAATCGCTGCCAATGTACTTACCAGCCAATCACAGGCCGAGTGGAATACCAGGTTCTAGGAGCCTGTACTAAATGAGCCGAACGAGTGGATTCGCCCATAGGGTCTACTACGCACTTAAGTTGCGCATCTGGCTGCCTTTGATCTTTGGAGAATAACCGCCTCCGAAGCCATCATTCACCAAGGCTATTTTATCGTCTACCGCCATCGACCACGATAAACCATACCTCCTCCAGACGATGGTGAAGGCTTGCAGTGGACCATAGTGTGGAGTGGCCTTAAGGATTGCTACAGACGTGAGTAACATTGCTCCCGCTGGGTCCACGTAATTTAGAAACGGGGACCAAGCAGATGAACTCTATGCTGACTTGCCACCTACACAGGTATTGTTTGACCTTAGAGATATTGTGACCACGAGCCTATTTTACGTGCCTCAGCCACAATTAATGAACACAGCGGATCTTTGGCAGGCTAAAAGAAAATATTATAGATCCGTGGGTTCATGAAGTATCTTAAAATAGATTAAAGGTAAGAATTTAGACAAAATAATACTTTTGTGTCCAAACCCCCAACCTTTCAGTGCGATGGCAGAGAGAAACCGAAACCAGACAGTTTTGTATAATTAGAAGATTTTAATCTGGTTTTATTGATCCATGAGCATTAAGCAAATGGTGCTATTGGCTGAATCACAGAACCTAAGATAAAACCAACTGTGAAAATTTTGACTCGAACTAAGAAAGCTGTTCGTCAGATTCCAAATATGGTTGCTGCTAGTAAAGCTCTTCAACGGGAATATGTCGCTTCATTCTATTTAATACGTGTTGAAACTCTTAAGATAACTATAAACTAAGGGGAAAACATTAGCCCTTTGGCAAAATTTCACAAAAACAGTAAAATGAACTCTGCAAGGAACTAGAGACCACTTAAATAGCATTAGAATGGTGTAGTGTTTAGCAATAGAAATTATTTTCTAAGTATCTAAGCGACTTGTGGTTTCAGAATCACCTGAATCTAAACTAGGATTTGGAAGACGAGAGGCTTAATTTATAAATCTCAGCATTAAAGTTATGCAAGGTTTAAATAGTAGACCATCTAGAGAGCGGAAGACTAGTCCTTAATAAGTGTCTGGGACAATACAATCTGTCTTCTTTTATGAGGAGCTGGAACAAGTCTAAAGAGAAATGGTAAAGACTTTATGATAATTGAATGGAAATATTTACTCTTCAACTATGGCAATATCTAAAAGTTAACCATAAAAAATATCTACAATGAGATATGATGAAGTTTCAATTACGAAAAGATAATCAAGAAAGAAGCTTAATTTTCACCTTTTTGTTCTTAAGACTTCTATAAATAACACAGGCCTGCGAAATTAAAATTTTTGAAAAATACAAGAGAAGTTTTTTCTTATTTTTAAGTTATTTGGTATGCTGATTTCGAAAATGACCTCCATTTTTTTGCATCACGTCAGGATTTTTTGTAAAATTGATGTACATATTACTGGTAATATCCTATATGGAAAAAATGCTCTCGAACTGTTAGCTTGTACTGACTGGCAACAGTGGGTTTTATCTATTCATATGAGTTTATTTAATCTGTTTATGATTAGGCATATTAATTTTTAAACAACAATTAAAATTAAAAATGTATACATTTTGTATATAAAGAATGAAAACCATCGCAACTAGAACGCATGAGCTGCACCAGGGCGAGACAAAAAGTTCCCTCGTTATTAAATTTTTTACATTAATTTTATAAGAAAAACAGTCCTAGAAAAACCCCAACTACCTGTTTTTACGTTTTATTAAGGTTTATATATAATAAATGTAAGTTTGAAATATATTTTAAACTCAATACGAAACAAAGACATTTAAATTTAGTTACGTACATTTTTTTCCGTTAAAATTTCTTTTTGACGTTCTTCTTTTATGTTCAATCTTCTCTTCATCTCTTGCTAACATCCAACAATAGTCGACAAGCATATTCTTATTCCATCTACCTTGATATTTTCTCTCCATATCCTTCATGTCTTGGTGGAACCTTCTCCCTGTTCTTCGCTGACTTATCCTAAATTTTCGGGAAATAAGTCCAAATGCGATTGGAGGAAATGTAATTTTACACACATGGAGCAGCCCAACACTTGAAATTTGTCTAGCATGTTGCCAACAATTCTTTTAAATTTAGGATCTTTGTGATTGCCCAGAAATTTTTCCACAACATCTTTGAAGGCAACCCAAGCTTCTCTTTCCTTTAATGCCATAGTTGTCTCAAATTTGTTATTCCTAATAAGTTTTCGGATGTCTGGTCCTACGAAGACTCCCTCTTTCAATTTGGCTTCAGAAAATCCAGGAAACTTTTTACACATATATTTTAAGCACTCACCATTCTTTTGGAAGAGCCTTAACAAACTGCTTCATAACACCTAATTTTATGTGCAGGGGGGTAGTAATATTTTTTTTTATCAACTAAGCTTTCTCGAATTACATTTTTGGTGCCTGGCGCAAGATTCTGCCTTTTGAGCCAATCTTTTCTGACCCAATATTGTGTTTTGTCACGGCTGTCTCACTCACAACTAAAACACGGAAATTTTGTATACCCGTTTTGTTGATCGAGAAGCATGGTGATCATTTTTAAATCACTGCAAATGATCCAGCCGTGGTTTCCATATTTTATTTTGTTGAGAACGAGAGCTAGGTTTTCATACCTTTCTTTTAAATGCACCGAGTATTCAAATGGCACAGACGCCCATTGGTTTCCTTGATGAAGTAGGACAGCTTTAAGGTTCCTTTTTCACGAATCTATAAAAAGCCTCCATTCATCTTTATTGTAGGGAATCTTAAATTTTCTCATCAATCCAGGAACATCTGAGCAATAAATGAGGTTCTCGTCTTCGTCAAAATACTGAATAAATTCCTTTTCACGTTTCCTGTACCAATAAAAAGTGGTTCCTTTGGCCAATAAGTTTTTTTCTTTCAATCTGGAGCCTAATAAATGAGTTGCCTCTTTTACAGACTAAGTACTGGTACTTACATGAGGTCACTGATAAGGATTCGAGCGTCGCTATAGGTTAAAGCGATTGCGACGGGAGGGAGGGATGATGAAGAGGGACATTGCGCATTCCCAGGCTCGCGCGCTTCCAGGAATCTGTCTAATTGGTGATCTGGATCAACATTGAAGCTTTAAAAGCTCTAAAATACTAACTGCGCTGTTGTAGTTTACCACAGAAGGGTAATTTTGAGGGTTTCATCACGGTAAAATGTCAAAACACGAAGGAAAGTAGGAAAGCAAAATACGTGAGAAATATTCATAAAAAACCACATAAAATTCAATTTTTCAAAAAAATGTGACGTGATAGACATTTTTAATGATTCTTTTCTAAATCAGTACTAAAAAATACGTTAAGTTTAGATGTCACATCCCTTGTATTTTTTTCATCGCAGGCCTGTGTAATCATCATCTAGAGTTTTACGTTTATTCCCGTGCTTCGTGATCTTTTTTCAAAGGACGTCATTGTATAATCATAATGCTAACTTCTATCTTACACATATGGAGGGTTGCTTCAATCTACATCTTCCTGAAACCATACAAATTAACATTCATAACTGTAATTTACAACATTATGTACATAAAGATAAATTAATATTGTTACGAATTTGTTTAGTGAACCTTAAATTTAGCATGGGACTCTAGGGGTATCTCGCCAAAAGATACCAGCTCGTTGGTGACAGCTTTGGCAACCAATTTTTGTCTCCAAGTGTTGTCAAGTGGGGCGATACGTGACAACTTCCGGTTCCGGTTTCTGGAATATTCCAGCAGTTTATTCGGACCTGTATAAGGCAGACTGAGTCCCAAAACCAGAGTAGTCGTTAAGTTTATCTCTCGTTTTGGTTTTCTACTTCCAAAAACAGATATCAAATTGTAAGATTAAATATCTCTTACCTGAAATTTTCCAGGTTCATAACGTGATCTCTATCTTGCCGTGGTGATTCCAAAAGATTCGTCTCTAAACAGGACTTTGAAATCAAAACTTGAGAATGTCTTTTAAAATATTTATTCTTTAGACAGCACAATTCAATATAAAACAAATAAAGATAAAAGAACAGATATCGTCAACTTTCAGGCGAACTAAGCCCATTTTCATAAGCTACATAGACATCACAAGATGCCCCCTTATTCTTAAAAAAACTGTTAACAAAAACTTACAGAACGAGAACTGGCTTGTTGCCACAACGTACAAATAAATATACTCATCATAATAAATATCGTTTTCAAAATCGTTCAGTTCACGGTGACAAAATAAAATTTAAATAATTGTTTTGCATAATAAACCGAGATTTATAAAGTGGATCTCACATCTCGGGTTTACAGAGTACGCACGGTGTGTTGTATTTTCCAACTGAATGCTAATAAATGATTGTTTTTGTGCTGTAATCTTTAAAGTCCATTCAATCCCCGAACAAAGCTTTGAAGTTCGTAACAATATGTAGAATAAATTTTATCCAGATATCTAGTTTTTCCTTAATAATAATTAAAACTATACGGTACTCCTACGTATTCAGTCAAATTCTAATTTAGTACACATACTAAATTCGTAGTGACAATTTCTGTCACCGAATAAATGGAAAATTAAAAGGTTTTAGGAGATACATAACCTTCTCTGTTTCCTATGAGTAACACGAATACAAAATAAAAAATGCAAAATTTGAAAAACTGCATTTTATTCTTTACTAAGAACTTATTTGAATTTTCATTTAAAATCAAGCTTTATGTGTCATTAATAGTTGTTCAGGACTGCTTTAAAAAGGAACTGTTTTAAAATAATCATTACTTTTTTTCTTAAGACTTCTATAAATAATCATCATCAGAGTTTTACTTTTATCCCCGTGTTTCTTAATCTTTCAAAGGACGTCATTGTATAATCACAATGCTGACTTGCATCTTCAACATATGAAGGGTTGCTTCAATCTACATCTTCCTGAAACCAAACAAATCAACATTCATAACTGTAATTTACAACATTATGTACATAGAGATAAATTAATATGTAGAATAAATTTTGTAAATCGTGTTCTAAATTCGTAGTGACAATTCCTATCTTCGAATAAATAGGAAGTTAAGGTACCCGTCTTCGTTGAAAACGTCATTTTTTTCGAAAAATCATAATTCTTTTTATTTCTCTATTGTAAAATTTCAACTTTTAGACTTCTAAATCTGCTTTTGTTTTGTCTCTAGGACATTTAAAAAAAAGTTACATATGTTTAAACATCAGTGATAGCTGTCAAAACAAAACAGAAGTAGCGACTTCGGAACCAGAAGTTGTGAATTTAGAGCCTTTTAAAGAGCATTTTTTGGACAAATTTTTTAAATTTTCATGAATATTAATTTAAACATTTTCCTAGTATTTTTAATAATTAGCAACTTAGCAATTAGAAGTTTTGAAACGAGAAAGTGTGGGGAATTTTAAACATGTATTTTAATTTTTTTAAGTTAAAGTTGCTTTCGTAAACTTTTTTCGTAAACTTTTCTCAGAACGGTATTTTTAATAAAATGTTGAAACTTGAAATGTGATTGCTCAAAAAGTCCTTAAAATATTTTGCTGAATTATTATGAATGCTTTTGATAGTATTTACTAGTAAATGCCCTAAAAGCTTTAAATTTGGATAATTTTTATTGATGTTAGACTCATAGTTAGATAAAAAGGTAATGAAAGTTCGTTAAAAATTCAATGTGTATGATTTTGAAGGACCAAATTTTTTTACCAAATATAAATTAAGCAAAGATTTTATGTGATTCACTAGTCCAGTGTATAAGAAATGTGTTGCATCAAAAAATATTGAAATAATTTAATTTAATAAAAAATTAGATCTTTAAAAAAAACAGATTTTTTTACTAAATTTTCTTCATATATTAGAAATTTTATAAAAACTTCTCCAGGAATAAATTTTTTAAGTGCAAATCTCTATGATAATATAAAAAATAAATATAAAAATATAAAAACATGAACTAGTTTCTACATTTAAAGAAAAAAGTTCTCCGAAAGTAGACGGATACCTTAAAAGGTTTTAGGAGATGCATAACCTTGTCTGTTTCCTATGAGAAACAAGTATACAGAAAAATATGGAAAATTGGAAAAACTGCATTTTACTCTAAGAACTTCTTTGAATTTTCATTGAAAATCCAGCTTTATGTGGCATTAATAGTTGTTCAGGACTGCTTTAAAAAGGAACTGTTTTAAAATAATTATTAGTAGTGTAAAAAAAACTTCAACACTTTTATTTTTATATCCCTATGCTTACAAAACGAAATCACTATTGAAAGAATATTTTATATTAAAACAGATGAGCTATTGTTTTATTTAATTGAATTTCTGCCTTTCATGAGATAATTTATCAGTTCCGTTTAATCTCAAGGGAGAGAAACTCTTTCAGAAAAATTTTAAGCTCAGAAAAATAACCTTTTACGCTCTCTTTCGGCACTTTATCTTTGTCGACAGTATGTAAACGAAGGTTATTTTGTTTCTACAAACATTTACTTTCGGTAGAGACACTATTTTAAACTCGTAAAGTCGTTCAGCTCTTAACTTTAAAAGGGTTTTATTAGATTAGAACTATCCGTGTATCTTTTTTTTAATTATAACACTATAATCAATTAAAAGGAATAAAACCTCTTAGAAAATATTTAAAAAGCAGTGCAAATTAAGCTTTTATAGTAAAGATTTATGTCATTTTAAATTTATCCGAACTAAAGCGTTGCTTGCACAGTATAAAAATATTTTTTCTGTAGAATATTGATGTCAGCCGATAGTATAGTAGTCTTTGAAATTTTTAAACCTATTTATTTATATTTTGGACATATGAATATCTGAGAACTATAGTTTCACAGTAAGATTGATATTGAACAAAAAACTGTGAAGTGACTAAACTTATATTATTTATTAAAACAAATGTTTGCTATAACAGGGTTCCCATTCTCTTTCCAGAACAAAAATTAAGGACTATTTAAGGACTTTCTAAGGACCAAAGTAACTTTTTATAAGGACCTACTTGAAACGCACAGCATAACGACATAAATCCTATTTCCTAAGGAACATATTTTAATAATTATGAACCAGACAAGGCATGTTCAATAAATGACCTATAATATTTCAGAATTAAGTTTTTAAAAATACTTAAAAATAAATATCAGATAAACCTATTTGACAAAGACATTTTGAAAAATGTACATCTAAATTTTTTGAGTGATCAAACTAAAAATAAGTTGTGAATAAAAACAATATTAAAAACAGCACTTTCTGATGGTTTAAAAATGACTCTGATATATATATATATATATATATATATATATATATATATATATTTATATATATATATATATATATATATATATATATATATATATATATATATATATATATATATATATATATATATATTTTTATATATTTATATATATGTATATGTATGTATGTGTGTGTGTGCAAGAAAAAACGCTTTATTGGACATATCAACAACTTTGCATATATTTCCAGACAATAATGTTTAAAACGTTCGATGCGCAGATCGCGTCATGCATGTGCGCGCGCCATGGAATGACGCTAAACCGCCGTTGAAGTGGTATTTAAAAAGCTGCATCTTGCAGCTACCGGTAGTCTTCGTTTGGTGGCCATGTATTCCGTTCGTGACTACTGCGACATATACCTGATGTACGGCCGATGTAATGGAAATGCCTTACGAACTGTTAGGGAGTATGTCCGTGCATATACTGCTGTTGATATGTTCAATAAAGTGTTTTTTCTTGCACTGGAATTGACGTCATACTTTGTTTTTCGTATTTTTCTCGTAAACTATGGATCGTACAGGAACGCTTCTTTGGGCAGTTTTTATGTACTCCCAACGAGGAATCTAGCTCTCTTTATGAGGTCGTTTTGGTACAAGTTGTATATATTATTAGATCTATCTATAAAATACTTCCTTCATACTTTTAACTGCAAGAAATTAAAACCTGAATGAACTGCCTTATTCTTTACAAAATAATGACTTCCATTTATCAATATGATAAGTATTCGTAAAACTCCTTAATCAAAAGGTGAGACATTTTAAAATTCGTACTATAAAAATTTGGAAGTTCAAAATAATAACAGAGACAGTTTAAAAATTAAAGTAACCCAAAACATAATTACTACACTCGCTGTAAAAATTAAGCTATAAATGCAGAAAAATCGATTTGTTCTGCTTTGATTGACACGAAATACTTCACGAAAGTAGTAAATATATTCTTGCATGAAAAGGTAGAGATATGTATGCCAAGATGAAAACGATAATGAATTTCCATAGGTTGTAAGATTAACTCATATTGGAATCTTTAACAAAAAGGTAAATTTTAAAAAACCTGACATTAAAGGGTATATAAGCCCTCCTTACCTGCATTCGAAGTTTAAGACTTGTGACTATGATTCCCATAAGGTAAACAACCACCACAAAGTAATCGTCATCCTTCCTGTACAGCTTCTTCTAACCAAACTGACCAAAAGTGAGAAACGTGTTCATACAGTACGGCTGTAGGTATCCAAAAGATTTTCGAAGACATAAAAGCTAGCCAATCCATATGCACGATGGCTTCACTCTCCAGGTATACGATGACAGCTCTATTGAAGCACACATTATCATCCATTGAAATGAAAGTAGCACCAACTGCTGCAGTGTGCAACTTAATAAGAGAGACTAGGACTTAATTCAGTACAGCTTTTATAAAACCCCTTCTAAAGACGTGCAGGTCATAACGATACCCAAACGAAAACTCTGCCTTCACCATGATGTTGTCATCTCAGAATTCGTGACGTTGTAATATTCTAAGGTTTATTTCGAGTGCATGTTTCTCTTCAGATTCCTACACATGTTTGTTATGTATTTTCAAGGCAAATCTTGACTCATCCATGAACATTATGTTGTTCCAATAAGACACATTGACATATTGGCGATACCATTTTATTCCTGCTCCTCTGGATTGAACGGATAGAGGAACACAAACAGGGCATACAGTCTATTCATGCGTAGCCTCCTGCACACATTAATGGAAAATTCCATCTTATCAATGGATGCTGTTGTCATAGATAATGTACATATGGAAGTATCTACAACAACAATACATCGATCTACAGCGGGAATCGTAAACCTTGGAAAACCTGTCGTAGATCTTCGGACAAGTGTTTAGCTGGTTAGGAACTATTTCCATACGCGTGAAATAACTGAAAAATAAACACAACAGAAAAAAAACAAATATCTCTGATTTATTGTCTCGCTTCAATGCATCCAACAGAAGACAGCGGTAGGAATCTTTCATTCGTCTTCCATTCATCAGCAGAAAATTAACCTTTTTCCCTGCGTATTGAATAGAAAGAATTTTACTTTGAATAAACATGAATCTTGAATTTTGGTTTTAAGTCAATTAATTAATTGAAATGTCCAGCAGTAATGATAACCAACAATTGAATAAGGTAATTGCTTACCTTCTTTTTATCCTTGTGATTTGCTATGAAGGATCTGTAGAAACCGAAATTATGGATGAAAACAGAAGTCTATTGTCGAACACAACTTTCTTTTAATTATGCAACACACCCCGCTGAATTCACAGTACACAAAATGAATTAAGAATTATGTTAGATTTTCAATGCATGTTTTCCAGATGAATATGAATAAAATACAGATTAAATGAATAGAATTAAAAACACACCGTATATCAAACTAACAGCCATTTTTTCCTGGCCTTGAATACTAAAAACAATAAAAGACGTTGCAGGGGATACCATCTGTTGAAATACAAACAATTAGAACAGAAACCACAGACAATAAAGATTAAGAATGAAACAACTATTATGAATTATTTAAAAATTAAAATTAAAATAGTAAGTCTTTTAAGAAGACTGAACACCCTGCGTTCTTAACATTTAACAGTGAGTGTAATTAACTTAAATAGTGAATTATTAATTTAGTAGCAGATCATTATTAACATTAATTTACAAGAAGGTTATTAATTACAAACATACTGACTTAGAAAAATATTTTTCAGTTTTACGGATTTGTTCAAAGATTTATTTTCCTTGATCACTTAATTCAACACAAGACAAATTCTTAAATATGCTTCACAGAGATTAAAGCTTTTGACTGTCACAATGTTAAGTCGGATTTTATCATTTTTCCAGACCGCATTAATTAACTAGAATACGCGTTAAACAGCTGCATTAGTGTCTGTCATTTCTTAGCAGAAACGAACTAGGCATTTAATATTCTTAGAACGTATACACTACTTTGAAAGATAAGCAAACGTTTCACACCTTTTCTCACTGACACTTTGATCTATAAGCTCATTTTTCCTGTTTTCACAATAAATTTTTCACAATATTTTTATTACACATAGAAATCCAAATTTCAAAAGTTCTTCTTTTAAAGTAAAACGTTAAATTAAAACATTTGCACAAAAAAATATGAGTAATTCGTAAAAAAAAGAAAAAAAGAAACAAATGAAAACCTTAAGCTACGTATATAGTTTTAATGCAGCTTCTATACAGTAAAAATAAATAAATATCTGTAGAACACTAAACTGTTTACAGAATATGCCCCAGAATATGTTGCAATTAATAACTCTTCAACTGTATGATTCATCATGGTTTGGACAAATACCAAAAATAACATAAACTATTCCTGACAATGGAACATAAAACTTCTGGATTCCTTTGCAATATCTTTATACTTTTCTTAAAATAGAGCTAAAAGTACTTAGCTTTCTAATACCAAAAATCTTTATAATAAGATTATGAATTGCACTGAGGTAGATTAATGTTATAGCGTTAATATTTTAAGGGGGTGAGAGATCTTAAGCATTAATATTTAAACATTCAGGCTGCATTCTTAATCCATTTTATCTCAATAAACCCAAAATAAAAAATTTTTTTTCAAGTGTTAGAAAACCTTATTTCAAACATGCAGAAAATAATTTTAAAAACTGAAAACACAAAAAAGGATAATAAATGGACAAAAATTGAGAAAGAAAGACAAAATATATTTTTTTTACAAAATAGTATATTTGCAAAATAAAATCGGGAGTAGCCTTCCCTCCAAATTTCTCGTATACTCAGGGAGAAGAAAAGTAACTATTTTCGTTAGTAATGGTTTAATAACTTTAAAATTTAAAACGAATACCCGGATTTGTATTAAGGTAAGACATATTAAGAGTGTTTGGTAAACATTTTGTAAGAATATATAACAAGTTTAGTCTCTAGAAGTATTTTAAAAAATAAGAAAATTTATTAAAAAATATCGTTTATAAGCACATTGGATTTTATACAGTCGAACTTCGATAACTCGACTTCCTATAAGTCGAATAATCCGCTAACTCGAACTTTTAATCAAGTCCCGAATCATTTCTATACTTTTCTTTAAAAAACTGTCTCGATAACTCGAAGTGAACATCTTCTAAGTCGAAGTTTTTGTGATAGATTTCCCCGGTAAAAAACACAATTCTGCTCAAAACTTCGAATGCCAGTCCACTCGTGACCTTCGAGAACGAATTCTCAAAGGTCACGACCTGGAGACCTACAACAATACCTGGAGACCACCGAAGGTACAGACAACACCCTATTTAACTGTGTTCAAAAATTAGGTGACTTTGTGAATGCCAACAACCTTAAAAATAACTGCTTTTTTCAAATGAGATTTACATGGTATGTATACTAATTAATATGTAATGAGGCCAAATTTCTTGAGTTTTAAACCTTTCGAACTCATTCTTCTCTTGTTGTTTGTTTACATAGGCTATTAAAAATTGAAATGCTTAAAACTATAGTATTATGACACATATCAAACCATTTAAACCATGTCGACCCATCTTAAGTGCCAGTTGAGAGGAATGGTAGGTAACTTCGATAACTCGAACTTCGGATAAGTCGAATGTCTTTGGGGGTCCCCTGGGACTTCGAGTTATCGAAGTTCGACTGTAATAAAAAAAATAGTTTTCAACTTTTCCTTATTTCTACTCGGAACGAGTAGTTCCCTTTAGGACCCCATTTTCTTCATGGTGCGGAGGCCCTAAGACTGATGCGCCCGTGGCAAATGCCACGCTTAGTTACGGCCCTGCTCTTGAGACATGTTCGCATGTGGCCGGAGTTTTTTGGATACTTATATTATCAATGCTCCTTGTATATAAATGTAAATCTATGATATAAAATGTACATAGCTGTGAATGCAGAAATAAAAACCAAATAAATCAAGATGTTTGTCTCGGCTTGCTTACTACGGCACAATTTGAAGATTATGTTCCCTTTTATATGTTATTTCTTGCGCCCGACCCAGCCGAAGCCATACGGAAAAGATGACTAATCGACGAGACAAGTATCGAACCCAGTACCTAAAACAAACAACATACCTAGCCCAATTTAGAATGACGACCGAAGCCAGACCACCAAGCTGGATCTACTGAAACATCCCTTTACAGAGGAGCCAACAGCTCTTTATTACAATCAATTTAATACATACAAAGTTTAAGTAACAATTTAACAATCATAGATAACAAAATTATACATCAATGGAAATATTAAAGAAAAAACTCCATAATGGCAAGAAGTCTAACCCTGGACTTCCGAGAAATACATAAATATTTGATAGGAACATTATTAAAGTTTCTTGGAAACCATTGTTTCCTAATATTTTCAACTTTCTTACATACATAAATTAAATGTTTCAGAGAGCCATCTTGGTCTCCACACCAACAGTTTGGACACTTTCCAAATAATCTTGCTTGATGTGCTGGAATGGCACCATGACCTGTGTTGTGGTGTAGTACATTGCTCTTGTTATTTCAAAGTCATTTATAACCCAAAGTTGCTTTATATCGTCTTTAATTATAGTATAATACCACTGATCTATATTACAATGTTCAAATATAGAACAAATGACAAGTAAATATGCAAAAAAATATATATATAAAAAATTAAAAAATAAAAGAAGCACTCCACGTGCTACGCCTTAATAAAATTGTCAATGTCCAAGAGAAAGCTGCATTATTTTCCTTCCTTCTTTCAGGAAACCTTATACTTTTTCCATTATCCTGTGCTGATGTGTTCGTTGTTCCATTGTCCTTTTTACAATGCGTCCTTTCCCGGCTCTGCCCAGAAGGACCGGCACTCCAAGGATGGTCCTGAATCGCCTCCTGGAGACCAATCACAATTCTCCAAAACTTGGTGAAGTTTAAGTGCAATTATTTTCACTGGCCACACCACACGCTTCCTGGAGTCACGAAAAAAACTTGGGCATTCAACCCACAACGTGTGAGTGCGGGGAGCAAATCAGTTTCGCAAACCTTATATCAAACATAGCTGCACTCTCACAACCTGTATAAATTTGGTTAATAAAGAAATTATCTTCTAGTCTGCTGATGCTCACGGACGGAAAGAAGTCGTATAGATGCCGACCCTTGTCTTCATTTGTCCATTCTTCTTGCCACTTATGAACCGCCTTGTCTAATAATAGAGTCTTGATCTGCTTAGTAGAGTATCCAAGTATAAAGTCCACATTTTTCTAACGAGTAGCTTCTTTAGCCAAGCCATCAATAAATTCATTTTATTCTTCTCCAACATGTGCTTGCACCCAATTCAAATGAATGACATGACTACTGCTCCTCAATCTACTGCTCAGTTTCATAATCAACGAATGGCTACTTTTCCCTGTAATCGCATATAATGCTAAAAGTGAATCTGTTCTAATATATACCTCTTTAAGATCATTCGCCATAATAAAGTCAATGGCTTTGCAGATAGCAAGAACTTCACACTTATAAACGGTGCCTCTATCACTTACTCTATATTGTGCCTTATAAACTATACAATTATCAATTACTACAATCAAGGCAAAGCCCAATTTATCCATTATTTTTTATCCATCTGTGTAGATCATTATACTTTTATTCAGATCTTGACCAATCAATGTCATAATCGTCCCAAGGAGGAAAAACAGAGTCAACCTCCCTGTTCCCTTTTATAAAGATTACACAACTTGATCTGAGAGAGTAGCACTTAGCCACTATAGTAAAAAAATCAATAACCAGTAACCGCGGGTTTCTAATGCTAACACGTAAACTCTACTCAGCTACTGCGCTTTTACCATTAATCTCCGTACAAGCCTTTGACAATTTGATGCTCACCTCTGTCGTTACTCTCTTGCATTGCTTTTCATCACAATATATCATTCACCGCGTACTCTCTGGAGGGCGTTAACAGCAACTTCCTCCAAATGGACGACGGTAACATTTAACTCGCTGCATTTATCTCTAGAAATGACAGTGGAATAACTGTTAATCTACTTATATCTCTCGCAAGTAGAGCTCTAACTCCTAGCTGATTATATCTCGAATGAAAACCTGATATTTATTCAGTGGCGTACCTGTAACTTTTGCCACCCTTTCCAAATCAATTAAACAGTGATTGTTTTAAAACACTTATGTATTATTTTATGAGATAAGCCATATACCTCCACTTGATTTACAGAAAAAACACGATTAAATATTGTTAATAAATTATCGTATTATACAATATGAAGGTGGAAGGTAAACTTAAATATTTATTTTTCTACCTTTCTTAATTGAAAATTTGTGTGTATCTTCAAAATTTATTTTATTTGTAATTTTTTGTTCTGTGATTAATATTGTTAGATAATGCTTCAATAAAAATCGAAATCTTTTAGCAATCGTCGTCGAATTGCTAAATACATTTGTAAGTAATAATCACAAGGAATGCTTAATGCCTTAATTTAATGCCCATTTTTGCATTTGGGTATTTGGATATGCCAAATTTTCGAAACGGTATTAGCTGAAGCTGAAACTATTCTTTATTCGGATAAACTAAAAATCTGAAACACTTCAAAAATACGTAATTACTATTATTAATTTTACACACATGATAATTATTGAAAAAAAAATAAAGATTATTCACTCCAACAACTTCTTATCTTTACCTTATCGATATTGCTAATTTCAACATTTTATTTTTCTTTTCAGCATACAATAAAAATTAAAATTTAAAATTTTCGTTTTGGACTAATATATAAAATCTGCCGCCCGGTGTGGACAGCACCCCCACCCATAGGCACGCCCCTGTATTTATTATAAACAGAAATTAAAAGCATATTGATATGAGAAATATTTTTGCAACTAATTCTGAATTTTAACAATTCTAGAATACCGCTCAAGGGATTACAAAGTATTCTTTTTTTAATTTTCAATCTCAGTCCCTATTTTCCAACCATAACCTTGACGTAAGTAGGTAGTAAAAGTTCTTGAGTTTGAAGGCGCATTTGTGTGAAAAAATTTACTCACAGAATGCAAAAAGTTAGCAACACCTGCTATTGACGCAGAAGTCAGCAGTAACATATGTCGACTGTAATATGGTAGCCTCCCAGAAAACATTGTAGAGCCCTCCATGTATCACCATAATGAACTAACACCAGTTTCAAAGAAAATGGTCCAACTGTTCGACGATGAGTTGATTAACCATATTTTACGTATCTATTTATAATTTCTATATTATTGAATATTTAACCGTGATAAACAGCCTTAAGTTACAAGAAAATAAAAAAAAATTAAGTACACATTTCAAAAACATTATTGGATTATTTCATCTTTTTCTTTCAAAATCTGACAGAAAAGAAATAATGCCAAACTTGATTTCACAAACTAAGCGATTAAAAAAATTGTAATGTGGGGAATATTTTTAAAGAATGTTTTTGGCCGACTCAACTTAAAAAAAAAGTTCTCAACTCAACTTTAATCAAAAGTTCGTTTGTCATAAAGTTTAGATTCTTATTAATTTTATGTTGCATAAATATTTATTTTTTTTTTATTGAGAATACGTTAAAAGTTCACTATTTTAAATATTCATATTTTAGACACCTTGTCACATTAAAAGAAAAAAAAAATTAAAGGGAGGAAAGCTGTGCTTTTATTGGTAAACACTTTTAGTTTTAAACCAACAAATACGGATAAATACAATATTCCACTGAATCGCTACAATATTTTATTGAGTACCAGCGAGAGATGGATATAGTTTTTTAATGAATAAACCCTTAACTACAATTAAGTACACATTTCAAAGACATTATTGGATTACTTCATCGTTTCCTTTTAAAATCTGACAGATAAGAAATAATGCCAAAAATGATTTCACAAACTACGTTATTAAAAAAAATTGTAATGTGGGGAATATTTTTAAAGAATGTCTTTGGCCGACTCAACTTTAATAAAGGTTTTCTATTTTAATCGAAAGTTCTTTTGTCATAAAGTTTAGATTCTTATTAATTTTATGTTATATAAATATTTATTTTTTTATTGAGAATACGTTAAAAGTTCACTATTTTAAATATTCAAATTTTAGACACCTTGTCACATTAAAAAAAAAAAAAGAAAAGAAAAGAAGAGAGAAAAGCTGTGCTTTTATTGGTAAGCGCTTTTAGTTTTAAATCAACAAATACGGATAAATACAATATTCCACTGAATAGCTACAATATTTTATTGAGTACCAGCGATAGATGGACATAGTTTTTTATTGAATAAACCCTTAACTTCAATTAAGTACACATTTCAAAGACATTATTGGATTACTTCATCGTTTTCTTTTAAAATCTGACAGAAACGAAATAATGCCAAAAATGATTTCACAAACTATGTAATTAAAAAAATTGTAATTTGGGGAATATTTTTAAAGAATGTCTTTGGCCGACTCAACTTTAATAAAGGTTTTCTATTTTAATCTAAAATTCTTTTGTCATAAAGACTAGATTCTTATTAATTTTATGCTATATAAATATTTATTTTTTTTATTGAAAATACGTTAAAAGTTCAGTATTTTAAATATTCAAATTTTAGACACCTTGTCACATTTAAAAAAGAAAAAAAGAAAAGGCGGGAGAAAGCTGTGCTTTTATTGGTAAGCGCTTTTAGTTTTAAACCAACAAATACGGATAAATACAATATTCCACTGAATAGCTACAATATTTTATTGAGTACCAGCGATAGATGGATATAGTTTTTTATTGAATAAACCCTTAACTCCTGTGTTTCTTAACAGCTCGAAACTGTCAGTGCGTGTAATATTAGAGCTGCAAAAGAAGTTTATGAGACGGAATTTGAAAAAATAAAACCTTTTCTTTTCGGACTAAAATCCCCAAAACTTTCTTCCTTTTCTTACTTTTTTGAAAGAGAATCGATATAAAGGAACTTCCATTTTCCTTTTATTTTTCAAAAGGATAAGCATCTACTACGACAAATTTTCTGAAAAGGAAAAGTACTTTCAGTAAAGAAGAAATAAAAGATTGTTTAAACTTAGATACTAGCTTTTATCTTGGTCGATTTATGTTTTTATTTACAAATTAATACTCCTAGCAGCAAAAGGAATTTTTCCTTTTTTTTTTTCAATTTAAGGGATTTCGAAGTTTTCTATCAATTTAGAACTACCAGAGTAGAATTTATTGTTCTTTGATGGCATCATGATTTTCAACTTCTCATGGCGTAATCTCATATTTTTTAGGGAATACTTTAGTTAGTAAGTTGAAAGTGATATGATCATTCTTTTAGAGAGGGGATTATTACATCGGCTTTAAGCAGTAATAACCTTGTCTAGCAACCAACATTTACTGCTAAAGGGCACAAACGAAAAAAAAAAATAATAATTCAAAATTTTGTATTTGAATTATGATCAAAATAAAAATTTATGAAAACTATTTCAAAAAAAAAAAAGGAAAGGGAAAAAAAAAAGATTCCTATAGAATTTAAATATATAAATTCAAAAGATAGGTCATAAAATGGGCTTTTGTCTCTTTCATTGCCTGAACTTCATTATCCTTAATTTATGGACATGAGTGTATATATATATATATATATATATATATATATATATATATATACACACACACACACAGAGTGTCCCAGAGCGACCGAATAAACTCTACACAATTAAATTCCTCGTTGGGAGCACATAAAAACTGCCCAAAGAAGCTTTTCTGTACAATCCATTGTTTACGAGAAAAATACGAAAAACAAAGTATGACATCACTGCCAGTGCTAGAAAAAAACACTGTATTGGACATATCAACAACAGTATTTGCATATCTTTCCAGACGATAATGTTTAAAACGCTAGCAGCACATATCGCGTCATGCATGCGCACAAGCCATGGAATGACGTTAAGCCGCCGTTGAACTGGTATTTAAAAGGCTGCATCTTGCAGCTGCTGGTAGTATTCACATGGTAGCCATGTATTCCATTCGTGAGTACTGCGGCATGTATTTGATGTACGGCCGATGAATGAAAATGAACTGTGTTCATTTTCAAATTCAATATGTGTTCAAATTCAATAGTGTTTTTTCTTACATCGGCAATGACGTCATACTTTGTTTTTCGTGTTTTTCTCGTAAACTATGGATCGTAAAAGATACGCTTCTTTAGGCAGTTTTTATGAACTCCCAACGAGAAATCTATCTGTGCAGAATTTATGCAGTTGTTTTGGGACACCCTGTATATTATGGTACAGCTAAGGAGGTCAAAGCCAAAGAGTTAAAATTTTCCTTTCTTTTTTAAACTTTTTAAATGCACAATCACTATTATACAAAATACTAGGTGTTTTAAAATTAAGCTTTTTTTTTCAAAAATAGGAATAAATTATTGCTTTGTTGGCAACAAGATAAAAAACGTGACCTTTTTTTAAATTTTAAATCGCTTTTATTTAACTATACTTGTGTATTAGTTCAAATTCTGTAACCAATTTTTAGCTATTTTCCTGACTATTTAGAGATCTAAAATTTTATACATAGGTTCATTTTCGACGACAAGACAATATTTATTAATAAAAATCTAGATTAGAGAAAAAAAGTTTGGTAAATGCAAAAATTTATTCAGATTCCCAATCTATCCCAATTGCAGATTTTAAACTAGTGTCCCCATCTATTTGCATATGCCATAGCTAAAAACTCAAACTTCAAAAGTGATTTGGGCAAAGTTAAAATAATGACACATCAGAAAAGAATAAACATACTTTTGCATGCTCTTGTAAAATTTTAGTTTTTTATCATATTAAGAATATTGTAACATCTTTTGGTATATTTGTGATTTTTTTTTGTGTAAATTGTAATTTAATAGTACTAAAATGGTCGGTTTCTTTTTTTGTTTTACTGTATGATGATGACTAATTTTGTAAGATAGAGCTTTACAAATTAATTCAAACAATTGACAGTCTATCTTAACATGCAAAATCTGTACTTAGTTAAAAAAAATAATAATAACAATGAGCAATGTCTAATAATTGATTTAATATAACTTGAAAATATAACGAATGGAAATTAATTACAAAATTTGAGATTAAAAAAGTTGAAAATAAAATTTTTTAAACTACTTTTATTTAACAAAAAAGTGATAAAGTGCATTAATAGATAAAAAATAATTTTAAAGCTATCCATTAAAGGAAAATTGTGTATGAAGCTCCTGTGTGAAAATTGGGATGTGCAGAGAAATTATATGAGGAACTTCTGTTCAATAAGGACCAGTTGTTATGATGGGTTATTTTCCTTGATAAATCTGAAAAGGTAAACTATGATATCAATGATAATCTAATTCAATGTCACACTCTTAACATATTTTGATAATCAACAGTTGAAGCTTAATGATATTCTCAAAAATTTCCTTTAAGTAGTCAACTATTTGAAACTTACATAGTAAAAAATACAGGAGTGAAATTTTTTTAGTTTCTTTTCCTAATGCAATAAATATGAAAAAATAATCTTGAACTATGTATAAGACACAGTTTGCCACCATAGCACATACAGATATCAGTTTGCTAACATTCTACTACTCTATACTAAAATTTTATTTTAAATATTAGAACTGAATATTTAAAAATTACACATGTAAGACCTTTAGTCACTTAAAAGCTTTAAAATAACATATAGAAGCTAACATATGAACTAGATTAAATTGCAAAATATAATTTTTCCAATGTTGTTTGTACTGAACTGGACTCAATTTTTATACATATACATAATTGGTAGTGTACCACAATTAAGTTTTAAGTACTTTGCAAGGTCAGCAGCTTCTAATAACCCCCATTACAGCAGTTTTCCCAGTTTGAGTCATCTTTGTCATAAACTACAACTAGTGATATATTTCTGCATATGATATTCTTTTTAGAAAGTAAATTCAAACATAAATAGTAATGTTTTTTACAATATATGCACTGGGAATTCATTTTGTTCCAGCAGACCCTGTTATATATACATATATAATGTATATAGATATATATATATATATATATAATGCACATATACAGATATAATATATTCAGTAATATTAAATTCATTTTTCTTTCTTATATCAATATATAAAGTTACTTTCAGGAATAGATATAGGGCACAATTTTTTCAGCATCTGTGCCAGTGGGTTTGAATCAATTTTTGACTTAGGTTTGTAAGTGGTTGGGTTTCGGAGCACTAGGGTGTACTTTTATGTTATGCAACGGCTAAAGACATTGGAATTTACTACTTAAAGCTTATTCTCAACAGCAACATGCAACTATGTCAGTAGCAGGTTTCGAATGCAGCAGCATCCTACCAATTCAGGTAGCATCCTATTATAACTGTTCGATTTTGTTAGGAGCTATACAGTGTACTTTAAGCTATGCGAAAGTAATGAGACCAGAGATTTTTGTTAAAAACTATTCCGAACGCTGGGAATGTCGATGCTACCAGTGGAATTCGAGCCCACAAATTTAGTACTAAAGAGCAGAATCAGTGAAAAGAACACTGGTTTTATTAGCCCTTCAATTTGGGAGAAGGAGAAAAGACAGATTTTAATGCCCTGAACCAAAGCTAAAATCCAAACTTAAAATACGCATAACACCACAATATCAATTTTTTAAACTTGCTCTCTCGTTCAACTCACTAACTCACCGAACATAAAGTTAGCTAATCCCAAATATTCAGAAAACTTCCCCTTCTGACCACTCAAATATACCTTCGATGATCACATAAATACAAATAGCGAGAATGTCATCCCAATGCCACACTTACACAAATCAATCAACACTCGTTCCAAGGTCAAACATTATAGTTCAGCGGATCACCTCTTTTCTACCACCCAAGGGGGCTTTAATGCAGACTGTAGTAGTACACTTGCATTCTGCTGCTGAAATACGAAACAAGTGATAAGGAAAGTTTTAATAGAAGACATTTTTATTTATTTAAAAATTTTTTTGATTCTTTGAATTTAAAACTACCAAACCAATCACCTGTGGAAGAATGGAGGAAAATTTCAACCTGGAAGGAATAAATATTTCTAAACCCAGAAGGATAATTAAATACACCCAAATTCGAGAGAACCCCTGGAGCACAATCACCAATGTATATTACAATAAACATTTAATTACTAAGTGATGATCATCTTAGAATGAATTAAAGGATTTTGCTCTCACCATAGATTGTGTGTGTGTGTCTTCATTGCCTGGATTTCATGCCTGGACTAAATATTCTCTGACATGTGTATATTATAACTCAGTAACCATAAAAAAAATCATTATATAAAAGATAAATTTATTTACAAGCAAATTTTTATATTTACAAAATGTTCTACTTTCTTGTACTAAAAACAAGACTTGATCACTTCTTCCTCTTTTTAGCAGATGGGCGGTCAAAGACTTGCTTCATACCACCAGCTTGATTGTGATGAAATTTGATATTTTGGGCAGTTTCAGCCATCCAGGGTGAGTCAAAAACTGTTGTATCTTGATCCACCAAGTGAGTATATTTCGTACGACCAGAGCGTCCAAAATTTTTTACCTGCAAAGAACAAAAATAGACTTTAATCAAAGTATACATTTATGCATATCATATCACCAGGCTTGCAACTGCTGAGGTACTTTCAAAAAGGTGAGAAAAGTGACAAATAATACAGAATAAGTGACAAACAAGTGACTAAACATTGAAAAAAAAAAAAAGTGATTTTTTTCTCCTCTTGATTACAGATGCTATTATTAAGATTTTTCCATTTATTTTAACTCGAAATCAAATGATTCATGCAAGACATGATTTTAGTGTCAAATACAAAATGGTTAAAAATTTTGTTTAACACAACTAAACATTGCTTTTCATTCAAGAAAATCTATAAATCAGATTTGAATACATATAATACATTAATTTTATAATCATAATTTTCTGCATATATTAATGATGTTTTGAAATATGTACATAGCTAGATTAGAGTATCTAAACAAAAACTGTGAAGTAAAAGAAAAAGAGAAATGTGTGCTTTGAGATAATTTACTTTAATGTATTAAATGTACATTTCAGTACAAATGTACATTTCAGGAATTTCTTTATGACTTTTTAAAATCACTAAATTCTGGAAACCATATGACTAATTACATTTTAATAAGAAAAATAAGATTAGAGCGTCACATTTTTGATCTTTTATTAAAATATTTTCTTATTAATTCAGATTTTCTTTTTTCAATAACACAGGCTTGCAACTAATGAGGTACTTTCAAAAAGGTCAGAAAAATGACAAATAATACAGAATAAGTGACTAAAAAGTGACTAAACATTGAAAAAAAAAAGCTATTTTTTTTTCTCATCTTGATTACAGATGCTATTAAAATTTTTCTATTTATTTTAACTCTAAATCAAATGATTCATGCAAGACATAATTTTAGCTTCAAATACAAAAAGGTTAAAAAATTTTTTAACACAACTCAACATTGCTTTTTATTCAAGAAAATCTATAAATTAGATATGAATACGTACAATACATTAATTTTATAATTACAATTTCCTGTATATATTAATGATGTTTTGAAATATGTACATAGAGTATCTAAATATATATATAGAGTATTTTGTTATCATAGAGTATAATATCAGAGTATTTTGTTTAGTACATTAGAGTATCTAAACAAAAATTGTGAAGAAAAATAAAAATAAAAATGTGTGCTTTGACATAAATTACTTTAATGTATTAAATGTACATTTCCACACAAATGTAGATTTTAGGAACTTCTTTACGACTCTTTAAAATCACTAAATTCTGGAAACCATATGACTAATTACATTTTAATAAGAAAAATAAGATTAGAGCATCACATTTTTGGTCTTTTATTAAAATATTTTGTTATTAATTCAGATTTTCTTTTTTCAACAACAGACTTTTGCTGTGTTACACCATGAAAAAAGTGACTGTTTACTTAAAAAAGTGACTAAAGGTGAGAATAGTGATGGAATTGCAAGCCTGAACAACAGAAAGTAAAGGAAACTAGATCAATGGGAAATCCAGGCAGGGTCCGAAATAGCCCCATGAGGGTGATGGTACTTTGAAAGAAATGTGTGTCCGAATAGCCAAGGGGTGATGTACTTGTACGACATTGCGTTTGCCAAGTTTTTTTCCTCCCAGTGGATGTAAAACCAACAATTCAATAATGTACTTTCCTAAGGTCATCTGCCAACCTACAAGAGCCACACATACAAATAGATTGCACATGCAAAATAATACAGAAAGTTTCAATTCTGTTGTGTCGATTGATCATAGTGTTTGTGCTAAAAACGAAAATCAGTACATTGTTGGACCCCATGATAGACCATGAAAAAGTGTCTAAAAGTGACTGTTTTCTTAAAAAAGTGACTAAAAGTGATCAATTGTACAAAAAGTGACCAAAGGTAAGAAAAATGACGGAATTGCAAACCTGTATCAACAACTAAACTTGAATAAGTTCTACGAGATGTGCAAAAGCTTTTGCACATCTTGTACAAGTATAAAAGTAGTTCTTGTGTACTTCAAAGAACCTAGTACATTAAATGATTTTGCAGAAAAATTACTTTATCAAATCAAATCACTTTTATGGGTAAAAAATACTGTCACAACAAGAACTACTCAGAGTGAAAATACACATCTCAGAATAATTTTCATGAAAAAAAAAGTCATAATTACCTGCATAACTTTAGGTAAAATAGTTTTATCAAAGTGATCTTCCAATGTTGGAGAGGAGAAATCTCTTTTAAATACATCCTCATCATTATCCTGAAACAAACAAAAAGTTTTGAGCAATCAGGCAATAGCAAATCATAGATCTATGAATATATAGCCAAAAGTTATACTTTTTACATATTAATTCTGAATAAAAAGAAACATACACTTCATTCTAAAAGAAATATAAAATTTTGATAATAGAAACAATGAATACATTTAGGTTTTATTTGATCTATCTATCTATCTATCTATCTATCTATCTATCTATCTCTATATATATATAATATATATATAAATATATATATATACATACAAATATTATATATATACATATATTTAAAGTAGACTGAAAGTAATGTCCCGGAAAAGAGGGGCTTTAAAATAATTTTATGCATATTATTTTCAATTTAAACATTTAGTCAATGTGCTATACATTTCACTACTTGATTCATAAAATATTTGAATAAAGGCAGTTTAAGACTAATTTTGTAGTAAAATTTAATACATTCTTATACACTTAATAGGTTTTTACATATTTAAAATAAAATTTGTACATCTATTTGCTTTAAAGTTAAATTTGATGAATATTGGAAAATATTTTGAGATTCAGTAAATGCTGGATCCGTAAGAGAGCTAGTATTTTATATATATATAACTCAACACTGGAAAGGAACTCATCATTTTCCTACAAGCTCAAATTTAATAAAAAGTCATTAAATTTTGGGTGAACTATAGTTTTTGTCAATGGACAGACCAAAAAATCTTGAAAAGTTATAGACATCTGGCTGAGATACAATTGGTAAATTAAACAGAAACAAAAAAATGCATTTCCTCTCATATAGAAATTAAACTGAGCATAATACTTTTGAAAAAGAAAAAAGGTCATTACCAAGAAAAATGCACCACGATGGTAATATTTTTGAAGAAATTTGTATTTTCCTTTGGCAGCTTTATTGGTGACAACCCGTGGATTAGCTCTCTGTTCAGCCCGCCTCTCTTCTTCTGTCATGTTATGTATTCTATCTATTTCCATTCTTTCTTTTTCATATCTGTCTCAAAGATAAATAGATGACACATAAGAATAAATATTTAAAATATATAAAAATGTACAATTCCAAAAGTGATTTATCAGAAAAGATGAAATAAAAATAACTTGTAAAAAAGGTAAATATATACACTTATTAAATATATCTTATTAACCCCTTCCTTCTCGCTCCCGTGAAAATGACGGGGTGAGGTTTCTCCCTGTATTTCTCGCTCCCGTGATATTTCCGGGCTGGGGTGTTCAGTAGTAACGCGTCAATAAGAATAAAATTAATTCATATCTTTTGCCCGGAAAATACTTTAATTCTGATTTTATACACCAGATGGCAGTACCACTAAATTTTTAAGGTTTATTTTAAACCAGATGTCAGCACTAATCAAATACGTCTGTTTGTGCTATATTATTTGTGATCTTAACCCAGTTACTTAGTTAGGCTCTTTGTGAATACACGTGGTTTGTGCTCAAGATAAAATTTGTTTCTCAATAGTGTGTTCAATATGGAGTCAGAGTCGGATAGTGAATTGGATTCCAACTTTAGTATAAATGGATCTGAGAGTGATTCTGAAATAACTGAATTCTATGAAAGTTCTGTTAGTGAATCTGAGAGCAGTGATGATGGATCTGCATTATTGCCTGGGTGAATGTGGACTAAAATTTTATCTACTTCAGTAGATCATGCACCTCCACGTTTTAAGTTTTTGGGATCACCAAAGGTAAATATAAATTTTGATCCAAGTTCTGGTGTCTTACAGTATTTTGAGTATTTTATAAATGACAATTTATTGGATCTCATCGTTTCGGAAACAAATAGATATGCTGAACAATGTCAAAATTTTCCAGGTTTCCGCCTATCCAAAAAAAGAAAACCTTGGATACCTGTCACCAAAGAAGAAATTCTTAAATTTATCGGTATTGTTATTTTACAAGGCATTGTAAGAAAGCCAGATACAAAAATGTATTGGAGCAAAAAACATTCAATTTCAACACCATTTTTCCGAAACATAATGCCTTGTAATAGATTTTATGAAATTCACAAGTTTCTGCATTTTGTAGATAATAAAACTTTTGATGCTAACATACATCCAAATCCTAAGCTTTATAAAATCTGGCCAGTGTTAGAGCACTTAAATGAATTGTTTCAAAAAGCAGTAACTCCTGGGCGTGATATTGTAATTGATGAAACCCTTATGCTCTTCAAAGGTCGTTTAGGATGGCGACAATATATGCCTAAAAAGAGATCCCGTTTTGGAGTAAAATCTTATTTATTATGTGAATCAAGTTCAGGGTACATATGGTCACAGATTATATACACTGGAAAAGGTACAATTTTTGATCAGAAATATAAAGATCTGCCCCATTCAATTCAAGTCGTGATGTCACTCATCAAGCCACTGCTAAGACAAGGTTATTTGTCTGATAACAGACAATTTTTATACCTCGCCAGAATTGGCCGACATACTTTTAAAGTTTCAAACAGACATTTATGGAACAGTAAAACTTAACAGAAAAGAAATGCCTCAAGAACTGGCGAAAAAGAAAATCGCAAAAGGTGAAAATGTTGCCTTTCGTCGAGGTAAAGTTCTTGCTATGAAGTGGAAAGATAGATAGATGTTACCATGTTATCTACAGTCCACACAAATGACATGGTAGATGTACAGTGTCGTAACAAAGTTGTCAGAAAACGTACGATTGCCACTGATTATAATAATATGGGAGCAGTAGATATTGTAAACGAATATTTGGGAGATTATTCTATTGATCGTAAAAGAGGAAAGAAATATTACAAGAAAATATTTTTTCATTTGGTGGATCAAACTATTTTGAAGTTTTACATTATTTAGTAAAAACAAGGTGGAAAAAATCCCATTTGATGCTCCGTTTATCTTTAGTAGATGAACTTATTGAAAAGTATCAGTTAACAGACACCATTCCAAAAAGAGGACGGCCAAGCTTTGAGGATAATCCCAGTCGTTTGATTGAAAGGCATTTTATTAAACAGATACCCCCAACTGATAAAAAACGGCAGCCATCTCGAGAATGCAAAGTTTGCTGCTCCAGAAGAGATGAAAATAATAAGAGATATAGGAAGGAAACTAGATACTATTGCCCAGATTGTGACGTTGGCCTCTGTATTTCATGCTTTGAAATATATCATACAAGAAAAAATTACTAATAATTATTTATATTAAACGTATGTTTAATAAAATTATTTTTAATGTTTAAAACACATAATTTTAAAATTTTCTTTTATTGCTGGAAAACCAACATTAAGTCATAGTAAACCTAAATGTTGGCTTTTCCTACCGATTTAATTTCTTTTAAATTTCAAGCTAAAAACAAATCAAAAATTAAAAATGGAACTATATATTGTTCATACACATATTTTTATATAATTTTCAGGGATAAAAAAATAGGCACTTTTATGATCATTTTCATGGAAATCAACGCATTAATGGGTTAAATATAAATAAACGAAAACGTCAAAATGGAAGCAATTGATGCTTTTCAATAGCACTAAATCCATCAGAAAATACTTTGTCAATCCCTTGGTTATAAAATAAAATAGATTAAAATACACTACTTGAATAAATAAAATGTTTGTAGTTTTCAAACAGTTTAACACCTAATAAAATAGTTTATATAAACTAAAACCAATGCAAGCAAATACCTTTTATAATTCAAACGATTCTAATCTAATCAATACCTTTAAAAGACATACAAACAACACTTCCATCTACAATATAAATTGCCAACATAATATACACAGTAAATCATTTATGAAATATGATTTATCCTCAAAATTATTTTCAATTTAAAAAGGCCATACAAGTAAAATTACCTGGCATATAGATAAATAGTACAGCCCCCACTCTCACCCCTGTGTGTCATTAAACGCAATAAATGGAACCCATACCCAGGATTATAACCAGGTTGGGTAATTGGCTAATCAACCATTTCTGTTAAAATTTCGAATTACAATACAGAATATGCACAACATTTTAAAAGAATTACACTTTTCTAGAAAATTTTGCACTGAGTTACATATTCTCCTAAATAAAGATTATTCTGTGAGACCAAAGGACACATATTGTCCTTATACCTTTAAAAGACATATCTCAATTTTTTTCATTTTCATGTTTATTATTGCTTATAATGTTTATGTTTTAAAAAATGTTAAATTAGAAGAGAATAATTAAATAATTAATAAAAACTATAAAAAACTAATTCTTACACCATTTAACAGTTTCATGATGTACATTTATATAATATCTGATACTCAAAAATTTTAAGATTATCAAGATACACCATTTATGTTTAGGATAGCAGAATAGTTATTTATAGAGCAGAGAAATTCATTTAGGTGTTGAGATGTAGGTCTCAACATTTACAATAAATGGGCCAAAATCATGTATAGTAAAATGAGTACAATATAATGTTTCTTTAAAGAAATATTTAATTTGTGCTGACTGATCATTTGGCTAACTGATGCCATTTATTTATTTATCAATTAAGATTTTATTTATTTTATTTCATTAAAAAGAATTCTTTTAACTTTTTAAGAATCAATTTTTGAATATCAACATCATGAGTGAGAAAAAGAAATACAACTCAAACTGAAAAAAGAAACGTATTCATAAAATACACAATTTCTAAGGATTTTTACTCACTAGAAAACCCTAGCCCAATCAGTTAACCCCTATTGACCAATGAAAATAAAAGAGTTTTGGTCTTTGAAATGTGGGGGTGATTTTTGCGAAAGAGTTGTAGAGCCGTCCTGGATAAAAGTAAAAATAATTGCTAGAGAAATTTTCTTTAAATGGCCAGCTGAAAAGTGACTTCTAAAGAATGATATGCTTGATTGGTACTGTATCTACTGCTTTGCAGATGAATGGGCTGGAATTCTATGGAGTCAAGAATGCACATGTTTCCATCTCCAAAACACATGTTTATACATTGTAGCTTTTTTATAAAATTTTTTTAGGGTCAGTCACCCAAGTTTATCCTCAATAATTATATAATTATATTTTAATAAGTAATTTGAACTTTATGAAGTATTAAAAATATTTTTTGAGATACTGTAAGTTGAATTTTCTTAATTTTGTAAAAAAAAATATTTTGCCAAAATATGATCATTATCACTTTGCTAATGTCTGAGGCAATTTAAACGTGATTTAATTACACAAAGTGTTCATGCCTCAAGCTATAAATTATATTCTATTGATTGAACACCCTAGTCATTATGTTTCAGAGATTTCTGCTTGTCAAAGAAAAACTTAAGAGATTTTGCAGTTTAAATATTAATTTTAATAACATTTGGAAGTTACTAGAACAATTTTTTATACAAATGTAGCATTTTCATACATAATTTGAATTTACATTTTTTTGTATATTTTTAATGCATCATTTTGGTCTGATAACTGTCTACCTTAATTAAATTTAGTGTTTTTATTATAACTTAATAATTTAAAAAATTCTATAAATAAATTCTTACTACTAATAGAGAAAAGTAATCTTTAACACTAAATTACAGAAATATTTAGGGGACAGTGTTAGACCAAATAAATAAGTATGAAGTTGCTGTAGACTTATGCAACAGCAGTTTGGTGTAAAGAGAATTAATGATAATAATGATAAAAGCAAACATGTCTTGCCAGGGTTCCCACTGTTTTTCTAGAACAAAAATTAATTACTTTTTAAGGACTTTCTAAGGACCAAAGTAACATTTTATAAGGACCTACTTGAAATACACGGCAAAATGACATAAACCCTATTTCCTGAGGAACCTATTTTAATGATTATGATCCAGACAAGGAAAGTTCAATAAATGCCCTACAATATTTCAGAATTAAGTTTTTAAAAATGCCTAAAAATTAATATAAGATAAATCTATTTGACAAAAACTAATTTTGAAAAATGTACATCTAAAGCTTTTTGAGTGATCAAACTAGAAATAAGTTGTGAATAAAAACAATATTATAAACAGTGCTTTCTGAGGGTTTAAAAATGACTCTCTCTCTCTCTCTCTCTCTCTCTCTCATATATATATATATATATATATATATATATATATATATATATATACATACATACATACATATATATATATATTATAATGTATATATATATATATATATATATATATTATATATATATATATATGTATATATATATATATATATATATATATATATATAATATATATATGTATATATATATATATATATATATATATATATATATATATATATATATATATATATATATATATATATATATATATATATATATATATATATATGTATGTATGTATGTATATACAAGCTGATTATACCCTGTGTTCCCTGGGAAAGAAGAAAGTTTTAGACTTTTCTATTACATTCAATGCAAGAAAAAATAAACTTCTATAAGTAACTGAAATATCTGCAACCCCCCCTCCAACCTCCATGCTTTGTTTAGTTAAAATCTACCTGACTGTTAACTATTAGGAAATGGCAGTTGACTTTAAACTTTTTCAGTATGCGAAAGATTATTTATTGGTAAATAATAAGTAACTAAAAAAACTGTCCCATAAGAAAACTTATAGGAAATCATGTGATGACAGTGGATTGCATTGATGGAGAAATTGATCACATTCCAATTTAAAAATTAAGGAGTTTTTAAGGACCTTTGACAAAAATTAAGGAGTTTTAAAGGCTCTTAAAAATGAAAGCTAAAATTAAGGAGTTCTTAAGGACTTTTATGGACCGTAGGAACCCTGCTTGCTTAATAATATTGAAACACATTTCATGACTTCACTTGATCACTTATAAATCCTTCTAAATAAATAAATAAATAAAATGGTTGAATGAACTGTTATTGCAGTTATTGGAAATCTTAACATAATTATGGATTAATCATAACAACATAATTATGTATTTTGTTTCTTGTCAAGAAATCTATGCAATCGCATCAAGCCACTGAATTAATTTAATTATATATTTAGAAAAGCTTATCACATACAATTATTTTTTATAATCAACACATACTCTACACAAAAGGGAGAATTAACAAATAAAGAATAATTATGGTAGAAATGTTAAAGCATGTATTTTTATTCAGTTCTGTACAGTTGGTAACATTTTAAGATGAATTTTTTTACTTAATTTTATGAACCTAAAAATTAAACTAAAAACTTAAACAATTGAAATAAATTTACCTTGAGTGTCTGACGTCTACGTTCTTCAGCTTGTTTTTTAGCTAGCAATTCTTGCTCTTTTTCCTTCTGAGCTTGCTGTTCTTTATCTTGTACTGTAACACGATCACTCCTATAGGAAACAAATCAATTATCTCTAGAACAATACAAAAAATACAAAGAATTTTTTCACTAGACATATTAAAAGCAATTTTAATATACAATTCTTAACAAAAGAAAAAGGATGCATTATGAATTTTAAATCCAGAAATAAAGCATATGAGTTTTTTCTCTACAGTATATTCTCTTTCTATACTTTAAAACCAAATAAAATTATCCTGATTGTTCGTAATTGATAAAATTTCATAGCAGTATTTAATTAAACCCCCCTTAACATTTATAGGAATTTTATTAAATTACCATTAAAAATTTAAAAATTAATTATATGTTCTGCATAATTATAATAATATTTTTTTCTATAAACAGGGATGCAAGTGATTGATGCTTAACATCCTTTCTTTTAAACCTTTTTCAATCAGAGTAGTCAATTACTTTTATAAAGTTCATACAATATTTATTTTTAAAAAATATTGAACACCATAATTTGCAGTTTCATTAAACAAGTATGTAAAATCTTGAAACTATATACTTATTTAATACTAAAAATACTCATCTGTTTTACAAATTAATTTGCATAAAATATGCAACACATTAAGATGATTTATTCAGAATTCTCTATCTATGAAAATATAAATTACAAATTAAATGTAACACAAACTCAAATTATATTGATGTGCTTAAGCAACTTTTTTATTTCACAATATTTTCATCTTTTAACAATATCAACAGTGGTGCAACCCACACCTCAAATGTAGACTACTACTTCCAACCAATAAGTTATACATTTCTTGTTAAAATTTTTTGTTTAAGTGAAAAAGAATGATGAATGAGAAATCACGCTTTTTCTACCCATTTTACCCCACCAGACTATACTGTTTTGTTATTCCTAATATAGAATGGACTATACAAAGATGCAAATGAGTAAATAGGCTGAATTACTACAGCATTATTTATTATTTGTTAAGCACTTAGTAATCATTGCAGGAGGTAAAATAAAATAGGATTAGTTACACTTTAGTTGCACCCCTTGGTGACAAAACATTTTCTGCAATAATGAATAAAATGTAGCAGACATGTTCTTGTAAACTCCTTATAACAATAAAGGCAGTGAAAATCACTATGGCTGTTTCAGGAAACATGCTGTAGCAAAGTGCCAAATTGGCTTGTTCTTGATATTGTGCAAAAGAGTGGTCTAAACTGCCTTTTAACAAACACTCTGACTTATACTGAACTCCCAGTAAGACTTGAAAATTTTAATAAGCTTTGCAGTAAATAAAAATTGGCATATTTTCGGTGCAATTTTCACAAAAATAAGTGTTTTACAGCAGCATGGATGGTGGCACATGCCTTGCATCCCTGGATAAATAAAAATTGCAGTTTAATTTTATTTTCACAGTCACTTCTAGGTTTAAAACATTCACTCATCAAACATAGTGAAAATGTAGAAAATTATAATAAAAGAAAACTACATATTAATCAATTGCGATTATATTAACACATATAGAATATCAATGTGGGATCAATCTATACTTATGTTCGAACTTTTATAAGAAGAAAATACATACTTTCGAACAAACACTGGTTTCAATCTCTGTTCAGTTTCTTCCTCAGAATCAGTATATTCTTCATATTCTGAATCATCAGTCTGTTCTGGTTCAGATCTGTTTTCATCATCTTCCAAATCTAACAGTTCCTAGCAACAGAAAAAAATTTTCTTTTCTTAAATTGGAAAAAAAAAATATCACAGATTTTAATTGTATAAATATAATATTAAAATGAAAAAAATATTAATCAGGCTTATAAATGGATTTTAACACATTTTTATTCTGTAACTTCTGATAACTAGGTAATTACATAAATAAAGTTTTATTCACATAGAACAGTAACGGACAAACTATGGCCTGCCATATGTGCCCCACTTAGTGTTCAATCCATCCTGACACAAACTTTATAAATATTATATTAATATTTATAGACAAAATTTAGATTTTCCCCACTGTTAACAATATTTGACTCATAAAATACACTAATGTATGTAATCTAATGTATACACTAATGTAATGTACTTTTGTATTATTAAACTTATCATTGCTTTTTAAGTACTCTAGCAAGCAAATATAATGTAAAACTCAAAGATGTAGTAAAAATATTGAAATCCTAAATTAAAAAGTACAATTATTAGGTTCAAGGTTATTGAAAAGAGAGTAACAATAAATTTTAAAAATAAGCATTTATCATAAAAATGAGAAAATCAGATTTTTATAGCATATCTCCAGAACTACAATATATATGCCACTTATGTAAATACAGGTAGGTATTTAATTTTAAAAAAATTTAACTGTCATCTGATGTGAGCTCATCTATTAATATTAAATGCAACAATATGATTCAAATAAAGTGCAGAATGTTTTATCATTAGTGCTCTCACATTAAAAAAAAGTTTTGAGTTTTCCAATGGAACATTTGCATCGGAAAATCAGGGACAGCACATAACTGAAACTTTTGCACCATATAAACAGAACACTTTTTCATTACCATCATAATAAATACATCAAAAGTCTTGATAAAACATTGTAAAAATAAAGACAGATAACTGAAAAATATATAAAGGATGCTTAACTATACTTTGATTGATAGAACTAAAAAAAATTCAGATGCCTTCTATTTTTCTCTATCTGAATGAATTAATTTTAAATGAATTTATATGTATGTACTGTAATATTCACTAACACTATATGTATTGCTATTTAAATCAAAAAAATTAGTAACCAGAATCTCAAAAAATAAAATTACCTCTTCCTCTTGAACCTTTTCTTGGGCTTTCAACTTTAGTAATTTCCTTCTCCTTTCTATTTCCTGAAAAACATTGAAATGATAAATTTAAAACTGTTACAAAAAATGTGTATGTTGAGTCATACAGTATATAGGGATTAAGAATTCATTTAACCCTCATGGGTGCCTTGGGTCAATGGAATTTCTGTTTAATATACTTTGTTTACCCACCATTTGTTTATAACTGCATTTTTAACTTTTATTATTTTAGTTTTTTATATAAAAAATGCTTTGATATTGTTTCATTCTAAAACATTATAATTAAATTGCATTATTTCAGACATGCCAACATTAAGGCACTGTGTCCGGAGCAATAGCGTGGTTTGAAATTTTAACATGATAATTGCAGATTACACATAAGTAGATATCTTATTAGTTTCTACATTAAAATTAAATTTAAAATATTTACACAGTAGTAAATTGTAAAAAGTAAATTAAAATGTATGCATTTAAAAATTTATGAATAGCTTTGATAGCTTTAGCAACTTATTTTTCAGAACAGTGTTTCTTATAGTAACATTGACCCTGATTTAAAATATTTCCATTTTTCTATCATCAGGGATTCTAAAGTTTGTTTACTCAAATATCACCTAAATTCAGTTTGGTTTTTAAGAACAGTACTGAAAACTTTTAATATGCAGCATTACTGTGTAAACAGAGTAATCAGTATATTTTTTTGCAAAACTTTGTATTTAACTGCTGAATTGTAATCTTTAAGCTGTTCAAAAGTTTTATTTTCCCGAGCAATCTGAGGAGTTTCCAGAGTTACCAAATTTTCTAATTTCTCCGGAGGATCCACAGTAGTTGGCTTGTCTTATTTTATATTAACATGATTCATTAACAATTAAAAATTAATTAATTTTATACATCAAAAACATCAAACAATTTTTAATTAAAATATAATTATACTATTATAATTTAAAAACATTTAAATTATTTTTATTTTAAATTTAATTAATATTTTTTAACATTTTATGTTATTTGTTTTATTGTTTTATATCTTCACATTTTCTTATTTGTCAAATTTACCCTTTTTACAAACAAGATCATTGGACAAACTAGTAGCCCAAGAAATATTTTTTATTTATTTATTACATTCCCACATACTATACCCAACATCATAAGATCAACCAAAGTAAGACCATCTGGGATTAGTAATAACTACATCTAGTTAACAGGAAAGTATTTTTTATGAGTAAAAAGTATAACAGAAAATGTGTTTTATGAGATAAGCAGACCCATATTTAAGCTGAAAACTACATCATGCCCTTTGAGATTTAGTAAAAATTCTCAGCTTATACACAAAAACATACAGTAGTATAAAAAAGAGAATATAAATCTCATCCTCCTAGTCAGTTCCTTAAATTGTAAATTTGTATGCATAAATTATTCTGATAAATTTTACAGAGCTTTAAAATAAAACGTTAAATGATACTGTGAGAGTGCAGCTACGTTTTTGTTGAATGTCGGTCAAAGGGACTTGAAGAAACGACAACAATGCACAGCCACCATAACAGATATGATAAATAATAAATAACAGATTAAATATAAAAACTCCTTGTAAAAAGCTATTGTCATTACAAATAATTAAAACAACACTACGAAAGGGTATCACAAAATTTTTTTATGATTATATAATATAAATTTTGACTAACTTCATCATCTAATTCTTCTTCATCACTACTTTCCTCTTCATCACGCCATCTTCTTGGAACATCACCTTCAACTTCTTCAGGTTCACTCAGTTCCTCAGTAACAACAGGTTCATGTATATGACGATGGCGTTCAATCCTGAGAGCAAATATGATTGAACAGAAATTAAATCAAAATAAAGTAAATGACTAAGTTTAGAAAAAAATTTAAATACACAACAGAAATTTTGGTTATTTTTCTTAAACAATTTCTTTTAAAAAAGTACTTGAAAAATTTAATACATAGCTCATTCAGTAAGCAAAAAATAAATAAATAATTTTTAACTATCTATCATTAAAAAATATATTCAAGTATAAGCTTATGAATCTGACATAGTATTTCAAACCTAAGGTACAGTTTAATTTAATATAAAAATTTCAATACTATGAGTTCTTATTTTGTTTGAGGGAGATCAATCATAAAATTCTGTTCATAACACACTTGGATGAATTTTTGTCTCTTTTATAGTATTTAAGTATTCATTCAAATCACTTAACTACAGGAATAATGTTTTAATTTTTTTTAAAAATACACACACTAAAGCATTTCTAAAGTTATAACGTTAAAACATTTATATAAAAGTGAACTAACTCTTTATTAGCAAAATTTAAATAGGAAACGGTACAAAACTGTAGCAATATATATATTTACTATTAAATATAATGTAAAATAAATGTATATCAAAAATTAAAAATCAGTTTTTAAGACTATGATTATCTTTAGTTAAATATAATTAATCTCTAATCAGAAAAATAAATGGCTTTAAAAAATTAAAAAACCATAAAATACTTACTAAAATAAAAACTAATCAGGAATTTTTGCTGTTAACAAATTCAATTATGAAACAATTTTAGTCATTAAAAATAATTAGTCAAAGAAAATTATTTTCAGTCTTTTATCACTTGTATAATGATTTTACATCATTTATAATGAATTTAGTAACTTGATGGTCATTAAAAATTATAAAAAAAATATATTAAATTCTTATGTAAATTAAAATAACATGATAAAATTACCTGTCTTCTTCATCCTCTTCTTCCTGATCTCTTTTTAATAATCGACGCAACCTAGGGTCTAATTTTAATGCTTCTTCTTCATCAATAACTGGAGGCTCTGGAGCAGCTGCAGCAGCAGCAGCTTGCTTTTTTTCAAAAGGAAACTCATCTTCACTCTCTTCTTCACTACTTTCTTCAGGAGCATATTTTGGTCTAAAAATTAAAACTAATATATAATCCAATTCACACAATGCTTTAAAAAGAAAAAAAAAAGGGGGGGACACTTGCCTGTTAAGCATTCACCCATACAATGCTGCAGAATTTATTGACTATTTCATTATTTGAACACCATATAGGTGGTCAACATGGGTTCTCATAATTTAGAAGCAGGACCAAGAAAAAGACTTCCAGGTTTAGCCTGCCACCTCCATAGGTATTTTTTGAGGATTTGGAGAACATTACAACCTTGTACCTATTTTACATGCACCAATAGTCATTAATGAATGAACACAGGGAATGTTTGGTTGTCTCAAGCCCTGAATTCACAACCCTTTCAGTCAAATCATAAAATCCTTTATGTGAATGTATGTAAACACAATTATGTGTAAAGGCTACAACCTACAAATATGAAATTTAGTACAGAAGTTCTTTGTGTGTGATACTTTACAAAGCCTTTTTTTAGTTTCTTAGTTATTTAATTGATTTAATGTGAGATTGATCACATTCTTTTATTTCTGGTAACATGAATCATCATTACATATTTAATTTTTACTTGCTTTTACATGCTTTTTTTTACTCATTTTAAAATGTGCATTTTGTATTAATATAACTTATGTATTTTTAAAGTTATACTTCAATTTCCATTTTTAATGCTTATTGATGTTTTTAAATATATTAGTTTTTGTGAGTTTTATAATTTGAAGGTGAGAGTTCTATTTTTATACATTTAATTTTATTAACTTAGCTGGTTCTGTTCACCTCATTAGTTTATTGGTTTATTACTAAGTACTAAATAATTATAATTTAAATTTTGATTTGTAAACAAAATAATTATAAAAATTTGATTCCAGAAATTTTGACTTTCATGTTCCCATTTCAAATATGATAGATTCATTAATACTTTCCTGCTTTCAGTGAAAGCAATTAGTATAAAATCTATATGGACAGTTATAGTGGAAAACTGAAACTAATTCCTGTTTTATTTGACAATGCTTTGACCACGGGGGGGGGGGGGGGGGGGGGATAAAGGGGAAAAAAAAAATAAAAAAAAAAAAAAAAAAAAAAAAAAAAAAACAAGGAAAAAAAAAAAAAAAAAAAAGACTATGATTATCTTTAGTTAAATGTAATTAATTTGTAATCAGAAAATAAATTGCTTTAAAATTTAAAAAGCTATAAAATACTTATTAAAATAAAAACTAATCAGGAATTTTTGCCGTTAACAAATTCAATTATGAAACAATTTTAGTCATTAAAAATAATTAGTCAAAGAAAATTATTTTCAGTCTTTTATCACTTGTATAATGATTTTACATCATTTATAATGAATTTAGTAACTTGATGGTCATTAAAAATTATATAAAAAATATATTTAATTCTTATGTAAATTAAAATAACATAATAAAATTACCTGTCTTCTTCATCCTCTTCTTCCTGATCTCTTTTTAATAATCGACGCAACCTAGGGTCTAATTTTAATGCTTCTTCTTCATCAATAGCTGGAGGCTCTGGAGCAGCTGCAGCAGCAGCAGCTTGCTTTTTTTCAAAAGGAAACTCATCTTCACTCTCTTCTTCACTACTTTCTTCAGGAGCATATTTTGGTCTAAAAATTAAAACTAATATATAATCCAATTCATACAATGCTTAAAAAAGAAAAAAAAAAGGGGCACTTGCCTGTTAAGCATTCACCCATACAATGCTGCAGAATTTATTGACTATTTCATTATTTGAACACCATATAGGTGGTCAACATGGGTTCTCATAATTTAGATGCAGGACCAAGCAAAAGACTTCCAGGCTTAGCCTGCCACCTCCATAGGTATTTTTTGAAAATTTGGAGAACATTGCACTCTTGTACCTATTTTACATGCATCAATAGTCATTAATGAATGAACACATTGAATTTTTGGTTGTCTCGAGCCCTGAATTCACAACCCTTTCAGTCAAATCATAAAATGCTTTATGTGGATGTATGTAAACACAATTATTTGTAAAGGCTACAACCTACAAATATGAAATTTAGTACAGAAGTTCTTTGTGTGTGATACTTTACAAAGCCCTTTTTTAGTTTCTTAGTTATTTAATTGATTTAATGTGAGATTGATTACATTCTTTTATTTCTGGTAACATAAATCATGATTACGTATTTAATTTTTCTTGCTTTTTCTTTTTTAACTCATTTTAAAATGTGCATTTTGTATTCGTATAACTTAGGTATTTTTAAAGTTATCCTTCAATTTCCATTTTTAATGCTCATTGTATTATGTTTTTAAATATATTAGTTTTTGAGAGACAGTTTTATAATTTGATGGTGAGAGTTCTATTTTTATACATTTATTTTTATTAACTTAGCTGGTTCTGTTCACATCATTAGTTTATTGGTTTATTACTAAGTACTACATAATTATAATTTAAATTTTGATTTGTAAACAAAATAATTATAAAAATTTAATTCCAAAAAATTTTGACTTTCATGTTCACATTTAAAATATGATAGATTTATTAATACTTTCCTGCTTTCATTGAAAGCGAATTGATATAAAATCTATATGGACAGTTATAGTGGAAAACTGAAACTAATTCCTGTTTTATTTGACAATGCTTTGACCACTCAAAACGAAGCATATTTCCCAAAAGAGAAACATGAAATATAAAAGTTTATGTAATGAACGGATCTATAGATCACCTCTGGTCAGAGTGACCTGCTCTTCAGTTACCGCTCAAGAGTTGCCCTAAAGATGATTTCATTCAATTAATGGATAGGCAAAACAAGATGTACTGATAAGTAAACAGTTGAGCCTACTTCAGCAAAAATTTTCTAGACAACAAAATCTTAAGAGGTTTAGATTATTTGTTTAACCATATCTCTTTTAAAAATCAAACTGCACATTTTCTTTTTTAATTACTAACTTTATTCCTTATTTCTTAGCTGTTGTGCTGATACTTTAGCCTTCTTTTACACGTTTATTTCAAAATACAATTTAAAAAAATCTAGCAAAATGAATCTGAAATTTCTTTGTTTTTCTTATGTGTCTATCAAATGTTAACTTGCTTTCATGCACGAACTCCAGGATGTAACCTTTCCTTTTAAAGAGTGGAACATGGATCTATATACTGTGGTAATTATGAGACAATACCAATAATGTAAAATAATCTCAAAACACTCAGTTTTTAATATTTTTTAGGGAGGCAAAAACAGAAGCTAAATATTAAATCCTATTAGGAAAAGTATGAAAAAAAATCTGACTAATATTTTTAATGTTAAAGAAAGTACAATGGATATAAAATGAAATAATACATACAGAAATAAAATTAATGCACTCTTGTTTTAACAATATATATATATATATATATATACCGGGTGGCCATAATTAAAGTGACAGTGCTCACAGCGTTCTGTAGCGCGATCTATTTGCGAGAATGATGCTATATTTTGTAGGAAGATTAAACAAGAAGGGGGATGAAAAAACAAATTAGTTCCAAAAGTCACCACTATGGGAATATTTGGTGTTGTGTAATAGAAAATAGAGTGTTAATAAATACATATCAATACGGAAGTTAATTTCTTAATTGTGCCAATGGATGTAATGTGATATTTGAGTAAAGAACTACTTTTGCTCAGCGTACGTGATATTGCAGATCACGAGACTTTATCGGTGTTTATGTAGATTTTACGCTTTTTTAAAAGTGTTGCCATATTGCACTTGAACTAAATCAGAAAATGTGCATAATAAAAGGTAATTTTATTCCGTATTAATTTGCACTTGTTAACACTCTATTTTCTATAACACAGCACCAAATATTTCCCTAGTGGTGACTTTTGTAACTAATTTGTTTTTTCGCAGAATCTTTTGCCCCCCTCCCCCCGTCTTGTGTAATCTTCCTACAAAATGTGGCATCATTCTCGCAAATAGATTGCACTATAAAACACTGTGAGTACTGTCAGTTTAATTATGGCCACCCAGTAAACTGCCAAAAATTTTTACCATTTGACATTTTTAACCATTATGTGAAAAACCCCTTTCTGATATAGTTTTTGATTACTACTGTCAAAAACTAAAATTGTGTGCAAAAATTGTTTGAAATTATTTCTGAAAAAAAAAATTAAATTTGCCAATTTTATAATATTTAGTTTTAAACAATTGAGTAAACTGTCTGACAGTTTTTAAACATAAACCATATACCTTATATTAAAAACAAGTTCAAAACATAGTTTTGGTCAACAGATTGCTCATAAAAGGAAAAATAATTGTAAAAAAACTAAATCATTACTTTAAAAAATAGTTATTTATTTTAGAAATACCAAACAATTAGAACCTAAGCCATTAGTTCACAGGCTCTCCAATACATTTTAACAATGTGCACATACTGAGAAAGTGCAACACAATTATTTAAATGTTCAAAAGTCATTCAATGATTAGTCACACAAAACACAGACTGGTGAATCCACCACCCCAATACATTAAAAAATGTAAACAAATCAAACCACTTTTCATATATATTAATTTTTAAACTTAATATAATAAAATGTGAAGACTTTATGTGAAAATACTGAAAATAACAAGCCACTTTAAGTGATTGGTATAAAGAATAATTAATTGTAATGCTTTCAAATTATAATTCATTTTATTACAAGGAGAATGTATTGAAACTGTGGTTTCTATCTAATATTTATAAATAACAAAACATAAGAATCATTAAAAATATTGATAAATTAGGATCAGACATTGGATAGTGACTGCTTTATTGTTATTTATTTTAGCATAAATTTAGATTATTAAAATTTTTATAACAAGCTGAACACATTACATATTATATCTATAAATTACATATGATATATATACATTATTATATATTCAATTTAATTACAGTACAATTAATATGATTTTATATTTAGTATAAAAATTATCCATCAGTTAGTTGTTCAATTTAATATTCAATTTAATCTCAGTAAAACTGATATGATTTTATATATAGTATATAAATTATCCATCAGTTAGTTAATTCAATTTAATATTAAATATTACTAAAAAAAATTGTGTAACATTCTTTACTGGATTTTGACATGTTAGGTAAAAACTGTTTTGATTTCAAAAGCCTCATCTTATGTTAATTATTAGTTAAAATTGTAAGGAAAATTGAGTAATTTTCCTAACTGACCAACATCAATTAAAATAATTTTGAGTAGAAAAAAAATTTTAAGTTATTTTGACTTCCCTAATTTTATTGCCAAGTATTAAAATTTTTATCTATAAAAATATCCACAAAAAAAAAGAGAGAAAACTAAATACCTTCTTCCAGATACATAACGAAATACTTTCACTTTTTGCATAGACACTTCACCTAAAAGAAGAAAATGACAATGAAGTTACAGAAATATTAAAAAATTACACATGCAGTAATATTAAGCCAGTACCCATTTCAGTTACCATAATTATTTGAATTTCTAATAAAATACTAAAACTATCATCTTTTTATAAACCATGAATTTAGAGATAAATTTTATGTTGGCATATATAATAAACTATGGCTTTTTCATCATTTCACAGAAATCTAATTATATTTATAGAATCACTATATAATGTTATATTTAGCAAGTTTGGTAGTATTTTTTTCCTTAAGATTCAATTTAAGTTCAAAATTTCCAAAATTAACCATTACATAGCATGTGAAAATTTTATACATAATTTACATTGCAGTGATATTTTATTCTAATCTAATGTAAACCACAAAAACATTCTTTAAAAACACTATGGAATTTTTATAAGACTACAATTATCAGTTGACTAAATCAGTAAATATATTAGATAATTTAATTATTTTTTTATCAAATGGCCATTTATTGACTCTCATTTCAAATAAACTGAAAAAATATATCTGAAACATGGGTTGTAAACAACAACGTCAAATGCAAGAGGTCATAGCAAAAAAGATGAACCAGGTCAAACCATTTCCAAAGCTGATATTCACCAAAAAAAGGTGATGCTGTTTGTTTGGTGGGATTTTAAAGGAATCTTTTTTTTTTTAACTTTTACTGGATAACACAACGATTAATTTGGACGTCTACTGTCATGAGCTGGATAAACTGAATGATACACTTCAACAGAAAAGGTCAGAACTAATCAACAGGAAAGGTGTAGTGTTTCACCAAGACAACGCGAGACCTCACACAAGTTTGGTCACTCACCAAAAGCTTTTACAGCTTGAATGGGATACAATACGACACCCACCATATTCTCCAGACCTGGCACCATCGGATTATTATTTGTTCCGGTCACTCCAAAATTTTTTAGACAGTAAAACCTTCACCTCAAATGAGGAGGTCAAAAACCACTTCAATCAGTTTTTTGCAAGCAAAAACCAAAAATTTTATGAGCATGGAATTATGCTACTACCAGAAAGATGGCAAATGGTGTTGGACCAGAACGGCCAATATATAATTTAATAAAGTATTTGTTTATTATATGAAAACTGTCATTTCCACGAAAAAAAATGAAATTACCAATATTTTTAAGTACGTCTAATAAGCATAAATAAAATTTTAAAAAATTGAAAGCATTCCACAAAAGTAACATTTTATTAAATGGGTACATTTAAATCAGAGCTTCCTAAAGACACTCAGGTATCAGTACAATCTGAATGAAGCTGTGTTAGATAAAAATTAATTTGAAGATTTGTTTGTTTTGGAGCACTACGGTCTACTTTTATGCAACACAAGGGCTAATGAGACTAGGACCTACTGCTTATAGCCAATTCTGAATGGCTATGAACATCCATAACATAGTGGAATTCTCACGAACTATGGTACTGAAGGCTAGCACCCTAACCATTCGGTCATTGCTCAGCTATTAATTTGATTTTAGAGAGGTATGCACATTTTGAATATACATCGCTTTATGACAATTAATACATTATTGACCAATTTTTCATTTTTATGAAAATTGAAATTAATAGCGATAAGCAAATTAGTTGGCATTTTCCTGCCATTCACATATTTTATTTCTTTTTCATCCTATATTGTCAGGAAAGAGACATGAATTCAACACACCTTTGCATTAGAATTGAACTCCTGTGTGTCCCAAATAACATCTGTAGATGGTATGTGGATCTGATTCTATCTCTTTCTCCCTCCCTAGTTTTTAATAAGAACTTCTTTCTCGTTTTCAAATACTATGTCTTGTTACTTACGATCATAGAATAAAACATAAATATCACACTAATATATCAAGCTCATCTAACTCATTAACAGCATTTAAATATATTATTTCTATAATTTTAAGTTGTAAATCCAATATAGATTATTTAAAACATCCAAACATTATATTTCACAATCAAAAACAAAGTTTTGTTACATAGTTATTTCACTGGGTAGTTCATGATTAGGTATCTGTCATGATAAAGGGTCTGTGTGAATAAACAGTTTGGAGAACACTGAATAAAATGTTTAAGATAATATATTTCATGTGGAAAAGAAGAACAGAGGTATTATACAGAGGTATAAAGTTACAAGCATGATTGTGTATGATAGAATAAATGGTCATATCACCATATAGTGGTACTTAAAATGTGGCCCTGCAAATGGCTGTTTTCTTTTTGATAGGGATGAGGAAGGCTGTAGCAACTTCGATAAGCCAAACAATATATAATTAAGAAAAATTCCAAAAAGGTGCCAGTAGGTCAAGTGCATCAATAGGGATTAAAGAACGGACCAGGGTTGCCACAACAAAGCACCGACGCCACTTACTGACAGGCAACAAGGAGGAAAAGACTCATCACCCGGAAAAATGCAGGAAAAGGGTGCCAAATTTGGCAAGAAAGCCAGAGCGTAAATATCGAATATGTATTACAATCAGGGTTGGAAAAGAAATCATGATTTTTTTTTTTAAATCAAAAAAAATCAGATTTATTTGATTTAAATCAGATTTTTTTTATTTAAATCGGATTTCTTTGGTTTTTTTCTAAATACTAATTTTAATTGTTGTTTTTATGTTTTTTGCAATACACATAGAATAGTTTATTTTAAGAAGTAACATCTTATCTAATTAGTATATTCTACACACTGATTACCTAAAATTAAATATATAAATTTTAATCTAAATACATTTTATTATTTTGTAATTGGATAGTGCAAACAAAATAAAATGTAAATTTAAAGAAGAAATTAAATATTCTTTTAATGCAAGCTATTTATTTAAAAAAACAAATCACAATTATTTCAATATTTTTTAAGCACTGAATTATTGATTTAATTGTTTCAATAAAAACACTAGCTTTGATGCTTTTTCCATTCCTAATTGGTTATGAAGGCTAGAATGAATAATACCAAAAGAAGAAAACTGTCTTTCCATTCCAGCAGACAAAGCCACACTGTTTGGTAGACAAATTGGATTTCAAATTCTGTAATACTCTTTACCTCCCACTGCATAAAATGAATTCCACCAGTCATAATCAATCATTGTACTACCCCTACTACATACTTTCTGATAACAACTCCTAAATTCTTGGAAAGCACATGCTATCTATTTACACTTATTTACTTATTGGTATTACTGTGCTGACTGATTCCCAATTCTCTTGTCTTTGGAATATAGGTTTTAAAAGAAGTAAAAAAAAAATTATTTAAATCAATGATTTTTTTCAAAAAAATCAACTGATTTAAATCATGCCAACCCTGACCACAATAACACCTCTTTAAACCTCCTCTCAACATTTATTGCATGGACATACTCAGAAGACATACATATTGATAATACCAGACCATATAAAGCTTGTTGTGCAACTGATCATCATATTTTTAAAAACTTTTGTAAAACAAGTTATCAACATTCAAGGATGACAATTTATGAGGAGCTTGAAGCAATTACAAACCATGTCTTGATGAGCTAATCAAAAAGTTCATTAAAGATTAATGCTAAAACACATTGTTGTTAAATAACTATTTCCTCGAAAAATCTTTGTGCTACATTTTGTGTATACTGCAACTCGAACACGATATTTAAAATGTAAATATGGCCCGTGAACACAATGTTTTTCCTACAGATGACATAAACGAAAACTTTCTGTGGTAATTTACTAATCTCAGTTACTTGATCATTAAAAGGTGAACTAACTCTCAATCCTGAATAGTATTTAAACAATCACTAAGTCTGATATTTATCTAATATTATAAGATAAAAATTTTAAAGACAAAATAATTAACTTACCCTTTTCATTTAGAACCGGAATAGCACCAGCAGTAGATTGAATTTGGCTCTGAAGAAGAGCCAAGTTTGCTGCGTTCGACATGTTTGTGAACTTTAGCTTGAACTGCGAAAAAAAATTGAAATAAAATTATATAAGATTTATAGCGTTTAAGTTTATAAATTTAACGTACAATATAAGAGTACAATTTATAGCAGTAATAATCATATTTCACTGGGTATAGAAAAACATCAAGCAAAATAAAATTATAAGAGTACACAATCTAAAATTGCACCAGTAACGAAAACCTCAAATATATACATCATAAAAACAAATGTACCTTCAAATACTTACTAAATCAATTTTTTTAAATAAAAAGATTTCAATTTAAAACTTACACTTAATTAAAAGATCAAATAAACAATATAGACTTCTTTATCATGTAAACAGTGTTGAATCCTGAAACATTGCTGCAGTTGTTGCCAAACAGTAAACAAAAAAAGCTATAAAATATAGACCATGGTCTAAATTATTACAACTTACGGAATCATTCAAACGGCCCAATCGCTGATAGCTGTCTGCTGTATCACTGATCTAAAAAATAGCGATCCTAGTCACCTCATTCAAATTGTCCATAGATTACTTGAATCCTGAAAATCAGAAATAAAATAAATAGAACATAAAAATTGGTATAAAGCATCACTTAGAGAACATGTACTTTTAAAACGACTTTCAGCGATTGAAAGGTGAAAGTGTTAGCTTATTCTGATTGACTCTAAGTTCGCTTTCGTTTCATTTGGAACATGGATTATCCACAGTCCAGAGAGAAGGATCAGAAATCAGAGCAGTTCAAGCAATGAAATTATTCAGTAAAAGAAATAAATTTTAACTTTCTCATTTGTTATAAATTTTTAAAAAGTATAATTTTTTCAATAATTACAAAATCAAAATAATAAAGATACCATCTGGATATCATCAAACAGAAATGAGGTAAATTTGAGGACCGAAAGGACGGAAAAAGAAGCAGTAAATAGAAAGTAAAATTAAATGCAACATTATTATTGTACAATTTTGTAATTAATATTTTTATAAAAGAAATGATTATCAATGCATGAAAAAATTCTTATAGATATTCTAATATCTGACAGAAAAATATTTTATGCAGATTTTGTATAAGATCAGGTGTGTACCGTACTATAAGGCAGAGATAGGACACCGTATTACCTCAATGTAGCATCATTTGATTACAACATTCAATCTATCATTGTGAAGCGTTTCTTGACCCTTCGTCTTTGCTTTAGCCACTTCTTCAATTTTGTTTGAGCTATAAGATTATTTAATTAAAAAAACAGTGATACTTTTCACTGTTCCCAATGAAAAGCTAAGCTTTAGATTAGTTTTCCATTCGTTCTACTAACCCAAATCCCACACCCCTTCCAAAACAATAACGTATACAGTAGAATCTTTCATCGGTAGTGCATTCGTTTCCTCATTAATCATTTCATTAATTTGGATTCAGAAGAGTTCTCTTAGGATTAATGTTATTATTACTTAATTTATTGTTTCCGTGATTGATTGTTTTATCATATTCATTGTTTCTCAGATTAATCGCATTCTGTGATACATCATTGAGGTATAAAATGGTAGATAAAACTTCAGTGAGCTTCTAAAAGGAGAGAAAAATCATACCAATTAATCTTATAGATGAAGTCCTTTTCCTTTACTGCTTTAGTATGTGAATGGATAGGCTATTTTTGTCTCCACTCAAAGTTATACAAACAAATCTAGCATAGAGGACGGCAGACACCTTCGAAGCAATTGTACAATGCATCTGTGCATCTGCATGGTTCTTTGTTTCTGAGACGTCAAAGTGTATGAAGCCCTCCAAAATTAGCTTAGGTGTCTGTCAGGCTCTGAGAAACACACCAATAGGTAAGCCAGCATTGCAGAAGATGCATAAGCAATAAAAACATTAATCAGTTCTCCCGAAGAAGCCCATGTAGTTTCAGTTAAATGAGAGTCCTTTTTATATGCACAAAGTAATTATGTACTTGCAAAGGTGGAGGGAAAGAATATTGTTACACATCAATCTTTATAAAAGATAACGGGTAGTGTTTAACCCAATGGACTGTCTTCTATTGAGAGATTAACAATTCACATACAAAGCAAGAAAGGAATGTTGACTTATGTTTTTTTGTATATTTTATTTACCTAAACACTTTAACGACACACTATATATACATTATTTATTTGAAACACTGAAAATTTCGCTAATTTGTCCGGAACATGATTGAGGTATCCCTACAGAGATACTACACTTTCAAGTTCTATCATAGCAAAAACAATGTCTCAGTATAGTGACATGTATTGGTAAGGTTTGGAACAAACACGTTTTGACGACAGGTGCTTCATTAACAATAAAAAAATAAAAGTAACAATAATTTTAATGTTAAAAATCATATTTTACATTAAAATAAAAAATCTTAAACGTTATTACTGTCGTCATCTAGTCTAACGAAAATGTTGTAACGAGTTCTCATGATTTTCGACCCGTTTACGTCCAGTGACTTTATTTTAAGGAGTACGCCGAACTTTTAATTTTTCTTGGAACAATGTTTTTTTGAGCAGTAACACTTTAAACAATCCTACATTGATTCAAGTATCTGCTGATGTTTATAATTTTGTGGTTTGGATCGACCTTAGGATTTTTCAAGACTACTTTTTTGAGCAGATACATCGTCTAACATCTGTATAAATCATCGTGCCGTTTTTCACTTTTCAGTAACGTGCTTACATGTGAAAACAATTTCATCTGTTATAACAAAATTTACCTTTTTATAAAGATCATTCAGTGATGTTTAAAATTATAATTCATCTACTAATGAGGACGGACTGTAAATCTAAAACAAAAGAGTTACTTGTATTTTCATTTTTTTTCTGCTCGCAAGTGTCGAATCATAATTTTTAAAATTTCAAAAAATCGGTTTTTCAAATTTTATTTTATTTGATATCGATTTTGTTACTCCATGTTATGCCACAAACATCATAAAAATATTCTCAGAACTAAAATTTTAATGAATAGAAAGCTATAACGAATCTAATTGTATTCCACTACAAAATGTGGCTAAAAATTGATATTGCTCAAAATAATAGTTTTCTCCACTTATGCGCATGACATCTCACTGTACGTAAATTTTGATATTAGAAACATCTGTTCCTTATAAACTGACGGCGATAATAATGGAAATTGTGAAAATATATCAATTTCAAAAGATTTAAAATCTAATGTAGCCTTAACACTATGGCCAATTGTTTACCACTTCCTGATGGTGAACTTGAACGATGGTTCACGGGTTGTATTCACACGCCGGGCCACTAAATGAGCCAAACACGTGGATTCGTCCATAGGGTCTACTGCGCACTTTAGTTGCGCATCAGGCTGCCTTTGATCTTTGGAGAAAAACCGCCTCGGAAGCCATCGTTCGCTAAGTCTATTATATCATCTGCCACCATCAACCTAAACCATACCACCTACAGACGGTAGTGATGGCTTGCAGAGGACCATAGTGTGCAGGGGCCTTTAGTTTTCCTGGAGGAATAAAAAGGAAATGATTTTTCATCATTATCCAATATCTGTCCAAAATTTCGAAGAAAAATATTTGATAAAATATAGTAAATTCTGTGCACTTGCAATATGCTTCATGATGTCATTTGACAACAGCATTAATAGTTAGGATTTTTTTACAAAATTATTTTTAAATTCTATGACATTTAAATAGTATAATTATAGTGCTCCGTTCTGTAGACTGCAAGGAATCCAAGTATACTACTTGAATAATCAGTGTGTGAGAAGGAATCAAAAACATTAACTTTTAGAAGAGTACTTGAATGTCTAAAGGTCATGCATGCTATTAAAATGTTCATCAATATGAATTAAGCAGAAATTATGTAGTCGTTAATAGGTTAAGGAAACATAGTACTATCTCAGCTAAAATTCATCATTATAATAGTATTCATTTGATTGAATATAAAGGAAAAAGCTCTGCTTTGATTAAAATAAATTTCTTCTCTAACCATTACTAAGGGTCTAAATTTCTGAAAAATTAGTTTTTTATGTGAAGCAACACATTAAAAAGAAACATAAAATAGGCACAATAAGCGAAGAAGGAAAAAACCCATTTATCCGCAAAACTAATTTTGAAATTTTCAAATTAGAAACTAAACTCCCCGGCCCAACAGCCTAAATTGGGAGCCATGGCCTAAGGCGCCAATCTCTCTTTTCGAGATCAGAGGCCCTGGGGTGGGAAGCATATGTCCCGGTTATGGGGTCAACCTTTCGCAAAACCCCCAGTGTTTAGTTCCCAACCATGTTTGGTCCTCATTTTGTCTACCCATTGTAGGAATGAAAGGCTGAGTAAAAGTTGCACAGCCCGAGATCGAATCTCGGATCTGTGTTATGGTAGCGCAGTGCCACTGGCTTCAAATTAGAAACTAATTTCTTATAGCAAATAGAAGTTAATTATGTTTTTTTATTCTGAGAACCACAATTATATTAAAATAAGGGCTATATTTTATTTTATAACTAAACGTATAACACTTTTTTGAATTTTCAATTTCTTAACAGTTTTTAAGTTTTTAAAATTTAAAATGTCAGATAACTTTGAAATTTTAACTTTTAAAGCTCTGCTTTGATTAAAATAAATTTCTTCTCTAACCATTACTAAGGGTCTAAATTTCTGAAAAATTAGTTTTTTATGTGAAGCAACACATTAAAAAGAAACATAAAATAGGCACAATAAGCGAAGAAGGAAAAAACCCATTTATCCGCAAAACTAATTTTGAAATTTTCAAATTAGAAACTAAACTCCCCGGCCCAACAGCCTAAATTGGGAGCCATGGCCTAAGGCGCCAATCTCTCTTTTCGAGATCAGAGGCCCTGGGGTGGGAAGCATATGTCCCGGTTATGGGGTCAACCTTTCGCAAAACCCCCAGTGTTTAGTTCCCAACCATGTTTGGTCCTCATTTTGTCTACCCATTGTAGGAATGAAAGGCTGAGTAAAAGTTGCACAGCCCGAGATCGAATCTCGGATCTGTGTTATGGTAGCGCAGTGCCACTGGCTTCAAATTAGAAACTAATTTCTTATAGCAAATAGAAGTTAATTATGTTTTTTTATTCTGAGAACCACAATTATATTAAAATAAGGGCTATATTTTATTTTATAACTAAACGTATAACACTTTTTTGAATTTTCAATTTCTTAACAGTTTTTAAGTTTTTAAAATTTAAAATGTCAGATAACTTTGAAATTTTAACTTTAAAGCAGCGATTCTAAAATTATAGGGTGCTCCCCAGCTTAAAAACCGTACGTGAGAAGGGGTGTGAGCATAGCTAAAAGTCGAAAATAAAAGATTATTAAAAAAATACTAGCAGAAAGCAAAAAAACCATTCTGACATAATAAAAAATAAAATACACATTGGCACTGTTATAATATACTTATAAATACTGAGCAAAGTATTTGATGATTAATTTATCAATACTAAATTAAGAACAAGTTTAATAATTACTAGTAACTCCCATAAACTTGTCTTGCAGAGGAAAGATTTTCAAAGGAAGGTTCAATATTAGAAATTGATACTCTTTTGAAGTTCTTTTTCAATATTTAACTGAAATCAATATTTTGTTTTCAAAGAATGATTTATTTCTAAATTGCCGTCTAATTTTGCCATTTTACATGAAATCAGTGAACTTATTATTATGTATGGTTTATAATATGGTATGATTGTATTGTAGCGTCAAGTACGTTATTATTGTATTCAATTAATTACTATTGTATGGGGGGAGGAACGCGATGGAAATTAAGAATTTGAAATTACTTCAATCTGACATAAAGGTTTAATTTCTAAAGTACACATTTCAAAAATTATTTTGCTGTTAATTGAATATCATTTTTATCTTTTGGCGTATATTTTTTGTTCAAAATATACTACATGAAATAGTAGGATCGACTACTTGGAAAAGTAGACTGTATAATTTTTTTCACAGCTAGAGTGTTATTCAAAAACTTGTAAAAGATTCATTCTAAAAAGAGCAGAACTTTTATTTTAGGCTAAATCGAAGAAAAGGCAGTTATATAACGAAGATTTCAAGTTCGGAAGGTCTTATGTCCCCTTAAAAACTGTTTTGAAGTTTAAAGACAGAATAAAAAAAAACAGTCTTGGTCAATCTTTTATCCATTCCAGTTTACTTTGAAATTTTAAAGCGAAATATTAGATAAGTATGCAACTCCTGCGTCACACGTTGTTTTGTTGCAACATATTCCTTTCCCCTCAGATTGGAAATAACTTTCTTGAAATGAGGAAGTACGCTACGGAGTAAATCGTAATCTGTAAAGAAGATAATACTCAGTAGTAACATCCTTTACATTTGATAATTCTAGCATGCGTTAAAAATGCATCAAAGTTAAAAAGTGCTAATAATTAAAAATCATCTTTAATAATGTATTAACAAAATTTTAAGTTCGTTGGTTATATTTAAATTATATTTTTGGGAGATATTTTATGGAAATAAAGAAAGTGTAGCATTTAAAATTATGCTCACGAAAAAATATTTTTCCTGTGCACTTCCTTCAAACTTTACTAAATACTTTTCACTCTAGTCAAACGATGGTCGAATGGGTAGAGCGTTGCTCTTCAGTACCGGAGTATGTGCTATTCAAATCCAGAAACTACAGCACCGAAGGTTTAAATTCCGCTTCTGGCGGGGATGTTCGTTTGCCTTCGGTAATCGCTATTAGGTCCAGGTCTTACTAGTCGTCGTGGAGCAAAATAGTAGAATATAGCGTTCTATAAAGATAATGTTACGTTGGCCTAGTCACGGCCCAAAAAATGTAAACATAATGTTACGTTGACTTAGTGTTTGAGAAAGAAGAAATCTAAACTCATTAATAAACACATGGACAAAAATGTCTTGACTAAATGATTTTATACAATTAAATAAATGCCTAAGCAATACAACCGGAATCATCTTATCATTTGTAGATATCGGAGACTGCTCTCGAGTTGGCGTCGACCCTAAAAAACAATATGGCGATGATTTTTCACAAAAGGTCTATCCCGCAAGTCGCGGATGCCAGCAGCGTTCACCTTCTACTCTCCCCTGCTCACAACCTTGTTCTCTAAAAACATCAGACTCTCTCCCGGAGAAAAGACAAGGGTCCACTCCAGAACGACGGGGGAGGGGTCATCAGAATCCCCCGAACCAACGGACCCTTCTATTGGTTGAGAGAAGTCCGAAGTTTCTTTCTAGTTCAAACCGGTCGTGCTCTGGTATGTTTTTGACGATGACTCACGGGAAGAGGTAAAAAAAGCTGAACCGAATGTAAATTATTGTTACACTTTCCAAACCAACATGCCTTTTCCCCTAAAAATATTACTAAATTAAATGTGTAATTTTTGTCAGTTTTATTTAAAAAATACGGTAACCTTTTTTCCCTGTTCGTTTACAAGAGGACAAATTACGCCGAAAGCTTCATAACTTGATAACTCCCAACGGGCTACTTATCGTGACGTGTATAACGTTCGTAAATGCCCCGGAGGTGATTTGACTGAGTTTTAATCATCCTGAGAAGAAGAATTTTTGTCCCTGATTCCGTATCCCTCTCCCACTGCCATCCTCCCAGAACCAATAAGCATTTCATCCAAAAGATTACCAAACTAAATATGTAATTTTTGTCAGTTTTATTTAAAAAATACGGTAATTTTTTTCCTTTTTGTTTACACGAGGACAAATTACAAAGAAAGCTTCATAACTTGATAACTCACAACAAGCTTCTTATCGTGAAGTGTATAAGGCGTTCGTAATACCCTGGAGGCGATTTGACTGAATTTTAATCATCCCGAGAAGAAGAATTTTTGTCCCTGACACTGTATCCCTCTCCCACTGCCATCCACAAAGCGACAGAAAATTCAGGCCCAGATATTTATCCTACATATTGATTGAAAGCTTCTTAAAACAGACTTTAAACGGGTAAATCTGTCCATGACAGTATGGGAATAGACAAGAGTCCAGTGTCGAAAAATGGCGAAATTCCTGTTCGATCTGTTTTTATTATTTGTACAAATTCTTCGTGATTTTATGAATCTTTCTGGATTGTTTTCCCGAGTTTATATTTTTCAATGCTGAATATTCTACATTGGTCAATTGTGGCTTAACACGGCAAAAACGAACGGAATTACAAGAGAAAGGTCTTTCATACCCAGCGGTGTTTCTTCATATTTCCTACCACAAAATCAATACACTGCTGACAAAAGAAAGTAAAAAAGAAAGCAAAAAACATTTATAAGCATATTCGAAAATAATTCGTATTAATTTTCACATTTTTTGGAAACATAGGCCGTGTATTCCAAACACAATTTTTTGTCACACTTTTCACAAAAAAATTAGTTTTTCTATTCGTTTTTATACTTTATCTTTTGTATACTTCTTACTATATGTTGATTTTCTCTCTCAAAAGAAATCATTTTGTTATTGAGTCAATGAAAATGTTAGTGAATTTTCTAAACTATGTATCATTTCAGGAGATATCAGTAGATTCCAATCTTTTAAAGGAGAAGTAATACTTTATGAAACTCATGTATTTTGCAAGGAACTTTATAATATTGTTTTTCTCAGAAGTCACTAACATTTATTTATTTATTCATTTTTTTTTTCTATGGCTAGGATATTGAAATGAATGCAAACATGAAAAATCAAAGATAACAGCAATAACATTGTAAAACAACAAAAAAGTAGCATCAAAACAGTTCAAATCAGGGGCGTACGCAAAGGGGGGGGGTTAGGGGTTTAAATTCCCCCTTGAGTTCAGACAAAATGGCAAAAATAAAAATTTTAGTAGAAATTAAGCGGGCTATTATATTTTAGAATTATGAACCCCCCCCCCCCCTTGAAAAAATTCTGCTTACGCCACTGGTTCAAATATCGTAGGTTATCGAACAAAAGTCCTCTGGTTTCCTAATATCTTAATGATTTTTTTCTCCATGGAGAACTCCACAAGTAGTTGGTGGTATTTGTCCATTGGTTAGTTTTTATAATCACACAGGAGGCAAGTAGCCTCGGGGAGAACGCCAAGTCGATATAGATGGTCATCAAACCAATCACTTCATGATTGCTTTGCTGAACCTGTGATTAGACTATAAATATCCTCTGCCTTCTTTCTAGGTTTGTCAGGTATAATTTCTGAAAATCATTTATTTTTATAGTATTTCTTTCTATTTTAGAAAAAAGTTCATTCTGGTGACTTCACTTCATATTTTGCTTAATTTAATGAGGAATTTGCACATGTGGGGGATTCGAACAACTTAGTGTTTTTCTGATAATTTCAGACTCGTAGATTCCAAAAATGTTCTCAAAAATGTAAAAAACTGGGTCCATCATTTAAAAAATTAATTTTAAAGTTAAGCGAAAATCACGTGACATCAAAACGCTCCGTGATTGGTTGTGATGTCATCGTTCATGCAGAATAATATTTTTGTATTGCTTTTAAGCGCGCACTATTTTCCGATTTTGTTTTTGCAAGTTCCTGAAATTTTCTAGCTATCAAAATTTATTTTTATTTAAACCTGAAGGTTATTTTATTTATCTAGATAGCTTAGTTATCTCAATTTGTCATAAATGTCTCTTCTACCTGGATTTACCAAAGCACAATCAGACAACCTCACGAAAATTGACAGCATGTCAATGTTTTCTTTCTTGGCAAAAAACCCGGATTTTATGGGAGCAGAAATACGAGGATTTAAAACTCAAAGGTATGTAAAATCATTTATATTTTTTCCAATTTTACTTAACATGTATTAATACTTTATTCATGCTAAACACAGCTCTTTTGTTTTTAAACACAAACAAGTCAAATAAATATACATATATCATATACACACACATTTGTAGTAGCATAGTTTTTTATAAATAGAGACGGATGTAATATTAAAATAAAAATTACAGGAGTTATTTATTGTGAGACCGGTCTCATTAGCCTTCGTGTTGCAAAAAGTAGACCGTAGCACTCCAAAACCAAACCAATTCTTAGATATTTTAAATATGATGAAAAGAAATTTAAAATCTTTAAACGGCTTTACTTAATTATTTATACATTTTTAAATAGCAATACAATTTTATTGCCTTTAATATTAATGTCAAATTTAAAAATGTATAAAATTTCTCAAATTAAATTTAATTTTTAAAGTAATATCATTATTAAGTATTTTAAAAATATTATACTTTTTTTCAAATTAGTCACCAATTTAATCGAAAAGTATCACTGTGATTTGATACACAAGAAAGTATGCATCTCTGAAGAAAATATTTATAATACCTTGAAAATACATAACCTTCCCCTCCCCCGAGTTATTTATTAGATAATTATATGCTTTAGATATTTATATGTTTTTCGATATTTATATGCTTTATAAAATATTTATTGTACTTGAACTCTTTGATAATACTCGAAAATTAGCAGTTTTAAAAGTTAAATAGCAGTGGTTGATCAATAATCCTTTTAAAGGTATAGATGTATTTTTATATACTTTAATTGTTCTAAATTAGTAATATTCAAACAAAAGCAAGCATTTACTTACCGAGAAATGGTCTTCACAAACCCATAAAGATGATTTATATGATAATTTGGGATTTAATTTCTCATCCCTTTTCATCCCAGTTGTTCAGATTTTACGTGTATGTGGGTCTTTCAGGACGCTGAAAAATATCTTCTCATTGCAATTAGTTGTTGTATTTTTACAGTGGCACAATACAATATTTAGAGTATGATTTTTTAATGCCAGACATAACAAAAAAAATTCTATTATATGTGATACTTTACACAAAAACAAATCAAAAACAATTTAAAAGTCGCCTTTTAACATGTAAACAGCATAGGCGCACGGTGTCTGCATGAACGATGACGTCACAAACTCGGAGGAGAAAAAGTATCGTTTTTGAGAGACGTTAAAGAGTCCGCTATAAAACCCATTAGAAATTACTCATTAGGCCCCCAAATGAAAGAAAAATAGCTACTGTCCTGCTTGCTTACTTTTTTGTCTTCTATCGTTTAAAATCAAAATTAGAAAACGTGAAAATTCCTCATTGATCATAAAAAAGATTTGCCTCCATTATTGTAAAGACATTAATATCCAATTTTAAAAGAGTTTCCTGAAGGTAGACTGGAACAAACTACCCGCATTCCACTATAGGACACAAAGATCCAAAGATTTACTTCGGGTGCATCCGAAATGGGTAGTACAAGATACTGAAACTGTAGATTACTTTGCTGTCAAAAAATGTTGCTGAACATCCCTAACATTATAACTGAATTTTTTGTTTGATCTATTTTGACAAGTGTCATTTCCTTAACAATTTTTTTCATTTGAATCAGTCTTCCATTTCTTCATCCACTCCGATTACAATTAATGGTTCATAATTATTTTTCTCATCCAGTGGCGTGAGGTAGGTTTTCATGCAAGGTGTGCAGAGAACATGAATTTTCCGATAAATCTTTAATTGAGACATCTGAGTTCTCCATTCTGAAACGAATTATTTATTATGAATATAAATTTAAAGATTACAATACATAAAATATTTATCTACCAGTAGTCGAGTTATAACTATAAAAACAGCTAAACTTATGAGAATTCTACTAGCACTGAAGCAAAAATCATGTCATGTGTTGTATGGTGTCATATCGGCCTCGAAAAAGCAACACTTTGGGCTCCCACGAAAAACTTATATGTTCAGCAAACGTAGCACCACATGGCTCCCGCCGCTGCGGTGCCTTATCCGGATGCTCATTGGTGCCGACAAACCAAAAGTCTATTCCAAGTGCAGAGGATTTCACTGCACGCTGGCACAATAGAACTAACTGTTTCTTGTTCGGTCAATGTATTAAATTATATTTATCAATTGTTTTTAACGTTTTTAAATCATACATTCTGCGAAAAACATTTTGACAATTTTAAAAACAAAACCAGGGATATGGTGATACAGATATAACTTATATACTGTCTGTAAGACACAATGAATGGTAAAATTTGGACTGTTCTGTTAAAATTCGTTTCTTTTTGTCTAAGAAAACAACATTGTTTTTCAGCGAATTATTTCAATAAATATAATACATCACCGAAATTACTTTACCACACTAAAACACTTCCCTATATATTGATGAAATACTTCTTTTATATTTCCATGAAAACAAAATCTTACAATATATAAATTTAAACATTAACAGTCTTCAAAATCGTATGGCCAGTTAATCAGTTAAAAAACCAAAAGCGGTTTAGTACGTAAGTCCCCCTCTAATACAACGCTTAATGAACCGTACCTTCGGATCATTCTGAATGCCAAGTGTAGGGAAAATAGCTGCACTTGTCTCAGTGCTATAGTATGATGTGCTTCTAAAATAGCCCATACATATAAAGCGTGATTTTCTATTAGTGCGCAGTGCGTACACATCAAAACTTCCTATGTTCGTTTGCGCGCTACGTAGTGCAGCATCTAGTACCGCATGAACTGCGGGAATACAAGCAAGCAAATCAACATGATATTTGAATATATTATAAATAATATTTATTATATACCATATAAAGATAGGTAGACATAGGTGCAGAAAATTATTGTCTCTCATAATTTTGCCAGGGTGTGCAGTACACACCCTGCACATATGGACCGCACGCCACTGTTCTCATCATATAGTTATTCATCTTCGTTGGAAATATCTTCACCCAACGAAACAGTATCCTAGAAACTTCTTAAATATTGAATTTCTTCATCATAACTGCAATAACGCGTAATTAAAAAATGTCTTTTTCTTTTTACGAAATGCATCAGAAATGCTCGCGCATTTCTGATGACTTATGACTTGCCCGGTAGAGGCTATTCTGAAATTTAAATTTTCTGAAATTAGAATTTCTCAGGTGATCCTCCACATCAAAAGTAATAATCAAAGTCAGCTACACCGGAAATGATCTATTTTCAAAGCATGGTTGAGAAGGAACATTGGATGAAAGTGAGGTGATGGATATGTCATAATCTGTGCAAGTATTCCCATGTTAAAAGATATTATTTTCTGTTTTATAAATACAAATAGTTGTAAAATTCATATAGATAATCATAGACAAGTCGATAAAATAATCTAATACCGTTATGATGTTTCGAAGAAAAGAAAATTTGTATTCACTTTACAAAATTGAACAAATATTTTTAATAAATTTTACTCTCTGGAAATAGGATGGCGGCAACGTAAATGAAGTTACCTATTCATAAACATTGATAGCTAAATACTTTTCTCTGGAAAAGTATTCTTTAGATATGAGCCTGTGAACTAAACAGTGTTTTAAAGTCCGGTTTTGATACACGCGTAACCAGTCCGTGGGAAACGATCCAAATGTTGTGCTAAAAAATCTACAATCATTGGATGAAAGTTATTTTCTGATTATAAGGAAACCCCATAAAAACCACCTCACATAAGATCGTTTTACTCATTTTTTTTCTGGGATACCACCTTCTGTGATTGTCAAACGAATTTTGCACCATGAAGGCTGCTTTGATTCTTCTCGTCTTTGGCGTCTGCGTAGCTTTGAGCGTGGTAAGTTAAGAGCTTTTTGCCTTTTCATTTGTTATAGTCACTCCATGGATGTACTGAATAATTAACCCAGGCCAAGGATGACGAACTTTCTCCGATTAGAGTGCCAGTTAAATTAAGGTTTATTATTTTCTGGTATCCAGTGTTGCCACTTGTCACATTTCTTTTAAAAATCATCTTTAAAACCCTATAATGTAGATAACAGTATTTCACGTTTGATTTTATCCTCACAATATAAGAATTTGCTCTAATATAAAGATTTTTAAGTGACATTTATTTTAAAATTAAATTTTTGTTCGGTATAGAAGTATTTTACCTTGCCATCCTTTTAGACTATTATATATAGAAAATCAAATAAACTGAATCAATAAAAAAAGACATTAGCGTTCACAGGTCCTCTCATTCACAAAAAATCATTCTACTATGTATATGTTTATATATATATATATATACATATATATACATACATATATATACATATACATATACATATACATATATATATACATACATACATACATACATACATATATATATATATATATATACATATATATATACATACATACATACATACATACATATATATATATATATATATATATATATATATATATATATGTGTGTGTGTGTGCGTGTATGTATGTAATATATCAAAATTATTTAACTTTAATGTTTCCTTAAACACCTCCTCTCTCCCATTCTAATTCCTTAAAATCTTTTTCCCAGCCTCTAAATGTCTAAATCAAAAGAGTGTCTTCGACTTCAAATTCTTCCCAAAGCTTTCTATCCTAAAGATGTAAATTTTCTGTTTATTCAACACGTTTCCCACCTGTCGCCGGCAAATGGCTCTGCGATTTTCCTGATCTTGCACTTAAATTTGCTGAGTAAGTGGGAAAATTCTTTCTGTCTTCGCTCTTGGGTGCACCTCTGCTCGAGCAGAGTGATTTTTGTGTTTTTCTCTTGTTTCTCGTTGACACGTAAAGATGTCCGTTTTAACATCTCTGAAATAAAGTTTTAATTCGACTTGTGCCGTTCTCTTCAATGTCGGCCGACTGCATTTTTATTACTTCTAGCTGTTTAGGTTTCTCCTTGCCCAGTAGCCCGGGCAAGTAAATACAATAGTGGCTACATAATTATTGTGACCAGAGGAAATATAGTTATCCCATGTATGTATGTTTGTATGTTTTTGCTTTGCTGTTGGGTACCGCTGAAAAAATTCATAAGGTGAAAGCGATACGTTTAACAATACACTTCTGGTTAAAGACAGAGGCAATGTGAAACGTGTAGTTTAGACCGATTAAAGGAATAAGTAACTGTAATAAATTTAAAGATTTTGAGTACAATGCGAATGAAAGTGTGAAAAAAAATATCTGTTGAAATGACAGAATCTCATTTTTTACGTGTTATATGCTAAAGATGGCAAAAACCCCTGTAGCTGATTATGTTACGATAGTAATAATAATTAAAATTTAGTCCTAAAATTGATTTTTTTTTTGTGTCAGTGAAAAAAAAATGTTTATCAAATTGAAACAGTAAGTATAATTTTCGATTACCAATAAGATTTATTACCCCAATAAATAACATATTTTTTTAGATAAAAAGTTATTAATATTAAATTAAAAAACATATTTATGGCATTAAATTTTGTCTTCTAATTTATAAGAACTTAAATTTTTTGGAAAATAAAACTCAATTGCAACTGAATATTGTCCTCTTTCCCGAAAATTCTATATTTAAAACAGTGTCAGATGCCATATGCAGGAGAGGGAGGGAAGCAGCAAATTTCTCAAAAATTAAGACTAATCCACTGTCGCCTTTAGAACCTCGTTATTTATTTGAAATAAACTTATTCTTCCGTTCAGAGCGCATTATATTATTATAAACACATTTTCTTTTGAGGATCATCCGTACTGTGTTAAATCATTAAAAAAAAAGAATTAGTATCAATCATATTATATGCAAGTTCTAAAAAAGAAAACGAAAAAAAAACTTCTTATGAAAGTTTTTGCAAACGTCGTTATAATTACTAAAGAAATTTTAAATTATGTACCATAAAATACGTGAATCTTAACCTTTTGAAGTACTGATAAGATACGCCATCTATTGGTAAGAAACTAAACCTAACAGTTTATTAAATTATTTATCCATTTTATATATTTAAACTTATTTTCTATTATTTTGGCTAAGTTCAATCCTCAAATAGTATAAATAACATTTAGAAATGTTGAAACTAGATATAATAAAATAAAAACAAAATTTGCTTTGGATATGAAATAAAAAAATTCTTCAAAATAAAATAATCAATAAAGTGTTGCGAGAAACAAAAGACACTTTCCTTTATAGTTGTAGTTGGTTAAGAAAGAGTCTAAGAAAGTAGTTCTAATGTTTTGAACATCATTATTCTCAGAAGTATAGTTAGTGAAAAGTGATATTTAATTTAACCCTTTGCACTCTAGTTTAGGCACTGTTACTTTGAAATATCAAAATATTTGCTACAACGGAGTGCAAAATATTAATAAACTTTTCAAACTAATTTATGCATATGAAAGTTCAAACATGCGAATGTTATTCATTCTGTAAATTCATAATGTTTAGAAAAGTTAAAAATATGAGAGTTATTTTATTCAGGATAGGAAAAAATCAGTATTTAAAGAAAATAATATATGAAATTTGTAATAATTATAATATATATATATATATATATATATATATATATATATATATATATATATATATATATATATATATATATATATATATATATATATATATATATATATATATATATATATATATATATATATATATATATATATATATATATATATATATATATATATATATATATATATATATATATATTTAATTTGGGAGGATTTTCATATGAAAAGAAATGGTAAGATTTATCGGAGATAGCTAGGAGATCAAACAGAATTTTCTTATTTCAACCTTGTACCTTTTTTTGTTCATCTCTAAAATACTAACAATTAGTTTCACATTTGCTCAATAGATGGCCATAGCTCCAAAGTCGAACAATAATTGGATTGTTCTGTGGCTGTATTCTTCAGAGTAATCTTAAATTTCTGTGTGCTTAAAAACTGACAATGTTTAATGTGGAGAAGAACATGTATTATGTTTAAGACAATTGAAAAAAAAAGAAACAGTAGCATTGTTTAAATTCCGTTTGTAACTTTTAACATGTTATCAATACGCTTTTAAAAAAGTCAAATTAATGTCATTTTGCATTTACGTGTATTATCTGAATTATATAATTTGTAACTGCATTAAAAAAAATTAAACCAAAAAATTTAGAACTTGCATCGATGATCAAATACTTGCTAAATGTCAAGAATACAGGTTATTTTTTTTAAATTAAGCATGCTACAAATTAGTTCCAAAGCATTAGCAAGTTTAATTTCTTTTCATAGGATTGAGTTTGTACAAGAAATTTAACATTAATAATTAAACTCAAATAGAACTAATCATCATAAATAACAGCAGATGATTGAAAATTTGTAGGTACATTTAAAGTATTGTCATATGTTTTGACTAAAAGGGAAAAAAAATAACAAATATAAAGATTCTTTATACTATATTGTTAAGGGAACGGTTAACTTTCAGCTCGACAAAATTTAACACAGAGTACTACTCTTATCTCATCAAATCGAATATAGCTAAGAATAACAACCAAATAGAGCGTTCCAACCTCTATCATTCTATATATAGGATGATAGATATTGGAACTTTCTCTGGTGAGTCTATTGTAATCATTATAATGAATATAATTATTACTGCATCACACAAAACAAATTTATCTAAATAACATTAAATCTTTTCTTCGAAACCTTTTTTTTTTTTTTTTTTTTTTTTTTTTTTTTGTATTTTATGAATATTTGAAACACTTTAGGTGCATTTCTTACTATCATATCAAATTGAAATTTACCAGTTATTTAATAATAGAATGTAAAACAAAATTTAGTTTAAATTCATAGGTTTCAAATCACATTATTTGTCAATTCTATGTTTAAGAAGATCTATTATAAACATTTTGTAGATTAAAAATGGGTAATTTCCCTAAAATTATATTTTTTAATTAATATTTCCCATGAAAGTACAGGATGATAATTAACTTTTGTTCAAAGATCTAAAAGGTGTTTTTTAAATAAAAAAAGCCTCATTATAAGCAGAAGAGATGAGCAAGGGGCATTTTGATTTATGATGCTTTTGAAACGGTTAAAGATGAGAATCAGAAAAAAAAATAACTGATGGGAATACATTATTTTATAGCTAAATTAAGAATTTATTAAATGTGTCAATTTTTTTATAAAAGTTTTACATATTCTTAAAAGGGATTAAAAAATAAATTCTGTCTCACTAACCATCGTTCTTGCGTAACGTATGTCCTTTTCCTCCGCATATAAACACATGTCGTCATTAAATTGCTTTCTAATCAACCATTTCCCCAACCATATTCTGGGATTTTTTTAATTTTTGATTTGAGAAGAGTGTGAGACACCGTTTATGCACATAGAGTTTCTTTCCCTTTTTTTAAATTTTTAAAAGCTTTCTTTATTATGTGTTGTAAATAGGAATATTTACAACATATAATAAAGAAATTTTTTTCCTTCCATTTTTTGCTTAACTTTCTTTTTGCACTTCAATTAATTACCGTCGGTTAAAAGGGAAATCTGGTTAGACAGAAACAGGTTAAGAGTGAGTCAACTGTAATCAGTAATTTAAATCAAATTTGGGACTACTTAAGAATTGGGTTCCCTTTGGCAAATTTGGCGAAATTATTGGCGATATTTTCTAAAACACAAAGGTAATCCATCCAAACATTGTATTTTTTGCTTTTTCTGGCGACTTTAATTAATCACAGTGTGCTATCGTTATAGAATTATATACTCTTACTTAATTAAAGAAAACGACTTGAAAACTGGACATTTATATTTATGGGCAATTAATCCCTTAGCAGTTTACAAACGCAAAAGCTCCAAATTATTAAAAATCATCCATAGTGAATCATTAATGGTTTGTTATATCTAATTTTTTAAGCATTCTGCACTTTTAATTTGTAAAAAAGAGTTACACAAGGAGAGATGGATGCAAATATCATACAAATTATAACATAGATACAGATTTTCTGGACACGATGAGATCAGGAGAAAATGTTTGGCGACCATACTTAAACCATTATCGCCAAGTTGGCGGTTGAACCCAGTTCTTTAGTCAAGCCAAATACATTATTTGAAACATGTAAAGGGTTGCATGGAAAGTTGAAAAATAAAAACAAAATTTATTGGTAAAAATATATATTTTCAAAAGAAAAAAAGAATTCTTATAAATATTGTAAATTATATTGCACACAAATCATCTTTACATAAAGAATTTGAAACTCTCCTTGTGCGAAATCAAATTTTGATGTTTCAATTAAAAAAATACTAAACATCTAATCTTCCATCTGATCAAATGATAAATGAATCATTGATATGAAAATTAAACTTATGATTGCCATGTGGTACGGAATTAAACTTATTCCGTTTTATTACTATAGAGTTTATTCGAAGTCACTAAATTTCTCAATAGTAAAAAATGGTGGTACTCCCTTTTTATGTGATAAAAACATTATAAATCACACACAAACACTCAAAAATCTCAGTTAAAAAATTTGAAAAGTGTCCTTTAGTCTTGATGTACAGATAGCCCCTATATAATAATAGCCTAAGTTATCTGTCCGTCTGTCTTCCAATTTATGAAGCGGTTGGACCTGGAATAGATAGAGGCATCCATTCAAAGCGAATAAAGTTTATCTTCTCCTAAACTATCGATCCGATTCTAACATAAATTTGTATAAATATGCTTCATGTCACAGCAAAAAATACTGTCGTCTTTAAAACGTTCGAAATTCAACCCTTCCTCCCTTTTAGAGAGTTTAATGCCATTATTTCGAGCCCTATTTTCCCCGGTTAAGAGCAGGCGATTAAATTTATTTCTCACTTAATAAATAGGTAAAAATAGCAATATTTTCTAGCATTCTGACGTCATTCCTTTAAATATCTCATTTAATCATTTCATATTTTAATTTATTTAAATATCGTCTACACTATTTTAATATCTTTTATCACTGAACTTAGATATTACGTAAATGATTTTCTTTTATATTTGGCTTAAATAATAGATTAGGTACATATGTGATAATTTTAAATTTATCATCGATTATTTGTTGTAATGAAAATTTTATGACCTTTATTAACACTAGATTGCCCAAGGCAGTCATTTTGACTGTTTTTAATTTCAATTAGAAAAACAATTATGAAATATAATGACACAATTTCTTAGAATTTGGTGACTTTTTCTATAACATATAAATGGGTTTATGAATAATTGTAGTTTTTTCCGCCCTCCTTTATTATATAATATTAAAAATTAATTTTAAACAAATTTCTTTACATATTTGTTATTTTTTCATAATGCAGTCATTTTGACTGTTTTTGGGCAATATAGGTATACAAGAAATCTCGGGCAATCTAGTGTTAACAACAAATTCTTTTCATATAAGTCTAGGAGTCTATTTCCCGGACTAATAAATATCAAACTTTTAATTTATATGTATTTGGAAATTAAGAAGTTTGTTCTTTTCCGTGTTTGTTTATTATACATAACTACACGGTTTGACTAAATGAATTCAATGTGATTCTAAACTGCATTCACAAGATCGGAAGACTCTAGAGGAGTATGAATATAAATTATTGAGAGTGAACCAGATAATTCTCTGACAAAAAACAAACCAGTTTTTACCTGCATCATAGGGTACTTAACAGTTCTGGAATATTAAAAATTTTGCTAATCCCGTCATATGATGGGCTATATGCTAGTAATTAAATATTAATTAATACTAGAGCTAGCTTTTATGAAGGCTTCACGTTCCCTACCTACTTGTGTAAAGCTTAAAGGTTTGTGACCCTTTAAAATTCATTGTGTAATTTATAGCAGTTTTGGGGGATGTGGCAGATCTGCAAGATACAAAGGGTTAAGCATCCTTATATAAAGGCGTTCAGCGTTAATGGGTTAACTAAAATAATATATCATGATCTAGTGAAGAATTTAATTGATAAACAGTTATAGACAAAAAATAAATTAGTGCGGTTATGATAGGATTAACGCAAGTAGAAATTTTTCAATTGATCAAGCTTGAAATTTTTTTTATAGACTTTCTTCTTTAACCCTCTAAGTGGTTCGCACGTACAATTCTGCCAAGCCGATGATGACTTCAAAGCGGTTGTCACATTCAATTTTCGACCTTCTAAAACGTTCTGAAAATGAATGTAATGTACATTTCAGCCAGTGTTACAGGTAGGAGGGTCAGATCGATTGTTTAATAACTGCACCCCTCTTTGACTGACATTTATTGAGGGATGCACCCCTATTCCCCGAGGCACAAAGACGCTGATCGCTTTTCATGGCTTTATAAATCTCTATTTCGAAGTATTTCGTTTGCGGTTACAGACGTATCTCTAATTGCACCACTTAAATATCATGGATGACTTTCGTAAATAAATATAAATAATTCTCTTAAAGAATATTTTTATTTGTACTTTTAGAATCCATAATTTCTTATGGGATAATCTTCGAGACTTGATGAGCTTTATGTGTATTAAAAATTAACAGTCTATAATATCTATTTATATACCTATTTATAACCGACAGTAAAGGGACAATAACGAGGGTTGGTTTCCCGTATTCCATTCTAGTCGACAAAGGTTGAAGTAAAAAATCATAGAACGCTTTGGCCACTGACACAATAAACTTTTAGCGTATTTTTTGGAGACTTTTTTTCCTCGGTGTGATCCACTCGGAGGGTTAATGATACATTTTTAATGCATTTCTCAATTTGTTTTGCAGGGTATGGATAACTGTTGGACCAAACATGAGTGTGAAGAGGATGAATGCTGTGTAAAAATCACAAACTTTATTGGAAAATGCAAAAAACGCAAGACAGAAGGTAAAGTAATCCCCTATATAATAATAGCCTAGTTCTTTTAGCCTTAGTCTTTCTAAGTTCTATTTCTATATTTAGCTGAGATCTATATTTTGTTTTCAAAGAGTGTGTTGTAATGTACATACAACCTATACACCAGTATTCGTTACAAGGGGGAAACACAGAATGAATATAATACTTTATATAGATTCAGACATTTATTCTATACATTTATTTACAAATAGATCCTTGGTTATCATAACGATCAATCATTTATATCTTCTATTTACACTATAATTATCCCACATCTCTTTATAAGGAATTATTATTATTAACAGAGGCCTAAGTCAAATGACTGTAAATATTATTTTATAAATTACCACCATTAAAGTCACAGGGGAGCAGCCAGGGGCTTTCCTCATGGGCGTACGGGACGAGTTGGTGATGGTGAGCGGGGCGGTGTCGGTCCGGGCGCACGGGACGAGCTGGTGCCAGTGGATCCTTGTCACACTTCTCTCGACTGCCCACTTCTTCCAACTCTTCGCTCTCACTACGTTTCCAAACTCCTCACCTCGGTCCCAACGCCCCTTTTTTCTTCTTATCCAATCCCTTGTCTTCGGAAAATTTTCCCACATCAAATGCCCTTCGGGAGTGCAGGTGGGCTCATTAAAGTAGCCCCTTTTTGTTCAAGCTGACATTACTTTTTAGCCCCTGCTCCCATAACTCACGCTTACAGCTCTGTGCGAGCTTGACCGTTATGCTGCCATTCTGTGATCTATCTTCTCTGCAGGGGTCCCTAAACTGGACGTAAATAATTGGGGTCCTAAATTCCTCAAGGAAAATCCTCCCACGGCTATGCATGCACGTGCAAATCACCGTGAGAAAGTACCTCGGTACAGAGTGATTTATTACCAAATTGCCTTGCCACTTTACATGAAATCTGTGAATTTATTATTATGTAGAGTTTATAATAGGGCTATGATTATACTGTGGCTTTTGAGTCAAGTACATTATTATTACCTTCAATACGTTGTTACTACACGGGGGGGGGCGCTATGGAAATTATGAATGAAAATTGTGCCACAAATAGTGAGATTTTGAAAAACAATGCCTTAAAAAATCCCCTATATAATAATAGCCTAAGTTATCTGTCCTTCTGTCCTCGAATTTATGAAGCGGTTGTACCTAGAATGTATAGATTCATCCATATTGGATTTTTGATGAGTTAGGGTTAGCAACGTTCGAAATCCACTGCTTTCCCCTTTTTCTAGCATTTAATGCCATTATTTCAAGCTCTATTTTCCTCGGTTTAGAGCAGGCGATTAAAGTCATCAATTTGTCACATGATAAATAGGTAAAAGTAACATTTTTTTTCTAGGATTATGACGTCATTCCTTTAGCCATATCATTTAATCATTTCTTATTTAAAATTACTTAAATATCGTCTGTATTATTTTCATACGCTTTATCACAAAACTTATATAATACGCAAATAATTTTCTTTTATATTTGGCTTAAATAATAGATTAGGTATATATGTGATATTTTAAATTTAATCATCGATTATTTTTGTTGCAATGAAAATTTTATCGCAGTTATTAACAACAAATTCTATCTACCTCCAGGGTATAGTAGAAATGATAGTTTCATTATTTTACTTCCATTAAATACTGTGGTAAAAAAAGAAAAAAAAATTGGGAAGAACTGAAAGATAATTTCGGCTTAGTTAAGAAGAGTTAGCTTTTTGAATCAATTCCACTTGATTCTAAACTTCATTCACAGTATCGGGAGACTTTAGAGGAGTATGAAGATAAACAAATTATTGAGCGTGTACCAGACAATTCTGAGCCAAAAAAACAAATATTTTTTTTTTACCTGCCTCATAAAGTACTTTACAAGTGTGAAAAATTAAAAATTTTACTGATCCCGTCATATGAAGGGCTATATGCTAGTTAACTTGATAATAATATGGAGTCGATATGTATCTTCTGTCATGAATTAACGGTTCTTCTTATTCATTGTTGATGCATTTCCCAGAAAAAACACACGCGAGTAGAACATAACACTCCACAATTCATATTTTAAAACACACTAAGTATTCATTAAAACTAATACAGATTTACGATAATTATTATCTCCTATATAATAATAGCCTAAGTTATCTGTCCGCAAATTTATGAAGCGGTTACACCTGGAATGAATAGAGGCAAAATTCAAAGCGAGTAAAGTTTATCTTCTCCTAAACGATCGATCCAAATCTAAAATAAATTGGTATAAATATGCTTCATATCACAGCAAAAAATACTGTCGTCTTTAAA
>CM063504.1:48923932-48976432 GCA_032207245.1 Pardosa pseudoannulata | reverse complement strand
CCTTAACACTGGACCATTACACACACATATTTATATATTTATACTATCAAAAATTTTTGAAATTGCATCGTAAATTGTGTTCCAACCGAATAACGAATAATCAGATTGCATTAATTATTATATCACAATTAATTTTTCTTCTGTCGTTTTATAACAGCAACAGCCAATTCGTAATTACATTAATATTTTACTGAGCTTTTAACATTCAAACAAATATTAATATTATTTCAGGTGAGAACTGCGGCATGAAGGATCTTAAACAACCCTTTAAGGACAACGTCTATTTGGTGCAATGCCCATGTCTAGAAGGTCTGAAATGCGTCAAGAAAGAAGGCATTATTGGAGTAAGTGTGCATATTTTCTTTTTTATGTTATATCTCGTATAATGATTTTAATCAAAGGTAACATGTTGCATTATTTGCTTTATATATATATATATATATATATATATATATATATATATATATATATATATATATATATATATATATACAACTTAGATACAATGCATTGTGGCTATCCTTCATTTATACAATGGGTTCGTTCAGGTACAAAACCACTGCGTGAGTGGCTGATGTTCGAGTATATAAAGCAGCTATGTATTGTCTTTACAAGCATAGCGCGATTAGCATCACAATGCAAAAAAAGCAGCTGATTTATAGGACTTCGATAAAAGACAAATCGTTATGGCTTGACGACTGGGAATATCAGTATAAGATACGGCGCGTTTAGTGCGCTGTTCACATGCAGCTGTTGAGAGCACATCTTGAAAGAAGTGTATGGATGGTAAAACGACAAGTCACTGGCCAGCTTTGTGTCGTCCAAGGCTAATTGATTTCAGAGAATAGCCGAGATTGCTACTCATTGTTCACTGTGATCGAAGAGCAACTACAACCGAAATCACTATCAGTTACCACAGTGGCGACCCAGACAGTGTTTCTGAATCCACTATGCAGGGTACATTACTGCGCATGTGTCTACGCAGCAGGAGGCTGAAGCATGTCCCTGGACTGACGGCACGTCATATCCAGCTGCATCTGGATTGGGCCAAAAAGCATCGGAATTGGACATTAAAAGAATGGAAGAAAGTTGCCTGGTCCAACGAATCACGTTTTCTGGTCCTCACATCGACAGATGTATGTGATACCCAAAGGAAATCCATGCTCCTGGATGCACAGTTGGACGGAGACAAGCCGGCGGGGGTTGTATTATTTTGTGGGCAATGTTTTCATGGATTACATTAAGACCCATAATCCCCACAGAACATTCCTAACGTCCGTGCGATACGTGAACATCGTTGCAGACCAGGCTCATCTATTCAATGACAACAGTATTTTCGACCGGGGAGGGTGTATACCAACAGGATAATGAACCATGTCATGAAGGTCGAAGCTTCAGGAAGTGGTCGAGGAATCATCCAGTGACTATCAAGTCATGTATTGGCCTCCAAAACTATCTTATATTAATTCAATTGATCCTTTGTAGTCCCACCTGGAAAACCAAATTCGTGCTGCCCCGCAACCCCCTCGCAATGCGTGAGAATTGCAAGATCAGTTAGTGAGCGCTTGGTAACAGTTACCTAAGACTACCTATCAACACCTTGGAGTTATTGCCCCACTGAGTGGTGGCGGTTTTGAAGGCTAAAGGTGGTCCTATATGTTTTAATAGGGTGGTCATAATGTGTTGTTCGATATATATATATATATATATATATATATATATATATATATATATATATATATATATATATATATATATATATATATATATATATGTATATATAAATATATATATATATATATATATATATATATATATATATGTATATATATATGTATATATATATGTATATATATGTATATATATGTATATATATATATATATATATGTACATATATAGTATATATATAATATATATGTATAATGTATGTAAATATATGATAGGTATATATATGTATGTATATATATGTATATATATATGTATATATATGTACATATATAGTATATATATAATATATATGTATAATGTATGTAAATATATGATAGGTATATATATGTATGTATATATATGTATATATATATATGTATATATATATGTATATATATGTATATATATATATGTATATGTATATATATATATATATATATATATATATATGTATATATATATATATATATATATATGTATATATATATATGTATATATATATATATATATATATATATATATATGTATATATATGTATATATATATATATATATATATATATATATATATATGTATATATATGCATACATATATATATATATATATATATATATATATATATATATATATATATATATATATATATATATATATATATATATATATATATATATATATATATATATATATATATATATATATATATGTATATATATATATGTATATATATATATATATATATATATATATATATATATATATATATGTATATATATATATATGTATATATATGTATATATATATATGTATATATATATATATATATATATATATCTATATATATATATATATATATATATATATATATATATATATATATATATATATATATATATATATTTATATGAATATGTATGCATTCATATGCATATAGTTGCATTCATATATATACATTTGTTTGTTTAGATATATATATATATATATATATATATATATATATATATATCTTTTAAATTTCTAATTGACGAGAAAGTCTAAAGCGTGGCAGAGGTTTGTTGGTTTATATTAATAAACTAATTAATATCCTAAATTTTACAGGTTGCCCTTGGAACTTGCCAAGCAGGATCCGGAGAAGTAACTCCTAAAGACAATGGAGAGGAATAAATGCTAATGCTATGATTAATTGTAAACGAGCCCTTAAGGAATAGGAAATAAATAAAAAAATAAATTTTCTTTTAAAGTATTGTTTTATTTTCCACATTATGAATACATACATACATGGAGTTAAATATGAATGTAAGAACAGCTAAATATCCTTTCATTTACTGGGACTACTTAAGAATTAAGTTTCCCTTGGCAAATTTGGTGAAAATATTGGCGATATTTACTAAAATACAAAGGTAATCTATCCAAACATTGTATTTCTTGCTTTTCTGGCAACTTTAATTACTGCGCAGTGCGCCATCGTAATAGAAGTATATACTCTTACTTAATTAAAGAAAACCGACTTGAAAACCGCACATTTATATTTATGGGCAATCAATCCCTTAACAGTTTACAAACGCAACAGCTCCGAATTATTAAAAATCAGCCACAGTGAACCATTAATGGCTTGTTAAATCTAATTTTTTAATCATTGCTCACTTTTAATATATAAAAAAAGTGTTATACAAGGAGAGTTGGATGTAAATATCATATAATTATAATATAGAAACAGATTAATTGGGAATAGTGAGATCAGGAGAAAATGTTAGGCTACCATACTTAAACCCTTATCGCCAAGTTGGCGGGTCAACCCAGTTCTTTAGTCAAGCCAATTTACTTACAGCTTGAATGCTGTGTGAAATGAGGTAGATAAGAGAACAAGAAAATTTTAAGTTAACGGATTAAATGCGAGGGTTTAATTTTAAATTTTCAACCACCTACCTGGTTTAGGCTATCGGCGTTGGAGATAGCAAACTGTTGGTGGAGAATAATGGAAGATGCATAATACCACAATGCTTCTGTCCTTTAGTTAATGATCTGAAATCAATACTAAACAATATTTATCTACGCTTAAATGATAATCAGTACAACTATCCAACATGGTTGCAGGAGAAAGTAATTCTCACTCAAAGAAATGATTCTACTCTGAAAAGGGCATGAAAAAATGTGTTCGTCCGATGACTGCCGTGGGTCTGGAGAAAATGAATCAGAAATTCGAAAAGACAGGCTCATTTGATGTTTAATCTAGTAGATGGAGGAAAATACTTGATTTGACGGTAGTTTTTTTTCTTTCTTTCTTTGGATCGCGTAAGTCGAGGTTAGACTCTTGGGGCTAAACATCGCTGCAAACTCAGGAAAACCCACTCTTCATAGGAAACTTTTTTTTATACATATATTTTTTTTGTTTGGTTCGCATAAGTCGAGACCAGACCCCTGGCCATCGCTGCAAACCCAGGAAGACCCATTCTTACTGAAAATCACGTTTTTTTGGTTGGTTGGCTCGCTTAAGTCGACGCCAGACCTCTGGGGCTGGCCGCAGCCGCAATCTCAGAAAGTCCTTAACTTCCTGGGAACCACCACCTCTCCCTTTCCTCCTCTCTCTGGCACTCAAGTTCTGTTTTTGTTTTCTTTTTTTTTGGTTTGTTTGATGACTCATTGGTTAAGGTTTTTTTCTTCTTTTTTTTTTGGCTCCTGGAAGAATACGAAGTTCCAGCGTTTCCTTTTTCGAGCACGTCGAGTCACGGGAGTTCCGCATGGTGGGCCAAAGTTCCGTAACAATGACTCTTTGAGTTATGGTCCTGAGGCCCAGTGTCACCTCTTAAAATTTCCTGTTTCTCTCTTTCGGCCCCCTTCGGTTTCCCATCCTGCTTGGAGCAACGAGCAAAATTCCCTCTCTCGTTTTCTCTTCTCTCGGCCCGCGTGGTTCTCTCCACTCTCATTAATTCTGGCGTCAGGAGGTCCGCTAAGCATCCAGTAGTTTTCCAAATTTCTGCCCATCAGTAACGCGTCTTCTGTGTTCGCTCGTGGATAGCTCCTGCGGCGTGACGGGCGGGGCCGGGTACTTCGAAGGGCCTACTAAGAGTGGGGTAGCCCAATACTTGCGATCTGCCCACCGCCGCCGGGATCATCCTGGAGGGCTCCATATGGGCCCGGTTTGGCTCATGATTGATTGATTGATTTGACGGTAGTTGAACCAGCGGCCATGGTAACGCAGGAGGTGTCGAGCGGTGATGTGCAACTATGTACTGCATGATGAATTGCCCGAACAATGGACAGGCTTGCGAGTGTTCTGATAAAATTCTACGAAACATCTTGCATTGCTATCCTTACAAAATTTGCCATTTGCAGGAGTAGCTTCCTTCTAACCTTCAGCAAGAGAGACTTTTGTTTTAGAATTTCTTGCTCGCATGGAAGTGGACAATAATTGGCCGGGGTACATTTTGTGAACAGGCAAAGCCCATTTTCATCTGACAGGATATATCAATACACATAATTGCTAAAGAGCTATTCTAAAAGAAACAGAAAATTTATTTTCCGATGAATCGAAAAATGATTGTTGCAATCAAAATTTTAATCCTCGAATGGTACTATGTCCTCTTAAGGATAAAGCAGTATAGTCAATTTCTTAGAAAGTTTAGGTATGCATACGATTAAAAAGGACCAAGAATACAGCTAGTTGAAACGAAGTTTGTGAATAGTAAATGGACAGTTGATATTAGGAATGGAAATTTCTTAAACGTTTTAATAATATGCCATCTAAAAATAAGCAGTAACACAAAAAACCCAATTTATACAAATTTATCTTTTGAATTTCTTTTATCTTGTCATGTTCATAAAATGTTATGATTTATTACATTCTGATGACATCGTATGTTGGACTATCTCCAACAGTTTTCCGATGGAAGTTGTAAGGGATATGGTTTTTAAGGAATTTTGTGATAAAGAAAAATAGCTAAGCATTTCCATCACGAATATTTAAATGTTCTCAAAATGTACTTTTTTTGATTCACTGTACTCAAAATGTTCTTTTTTTTCATGTCAAGAACTTTTCCTACTTTATCGTGTTGGTTTATAGCACAGAAATAAGTTTCTTCTTTTCAAAAACAGGTTTCTAATATTTTTCTAGATATAATAGTATGTAAAATACATAACTCCCATTTTTTATGTAGCTATAGTTGAGTAATATAAAATAAAGTTATACCATGTTCTTTACTGTATTCAAAGATTGTTTTGGTTGTTTTAAGAGATAAAATAAAATTTAATATAAAGTGCCTGTTAACCAAACAACTAACTGCGGACTGGATGTAGCAACTACAATGAAATGTAGTAGACGTGAAAATGTTTAATCATGATTACATGTAATTTAAATTTCAAACTTAAAATTAGTCAAAGAAAGAATAGCAATACACTTTACATAACAGCCACCTCTAAACATTAGTCATACTTTAATGTAGTCTAACACCCATCAAACATATTTACAAAAGATAACTCGCACGAGATGTTTTACTACAAAATATCATTTAGAAAAGTAGAACCCCGAAGAATCAATTGCATTTCTTGCACTAAATAAATGTTGTTAGAGAAGTAATTGTAATTGTTGCAGTTAAGTGTGATTTTATATAAAATAACTTTCACTGTATATCATAAACATCATTTAAAATTACAGGAACTTTGAAAATAGTAGGAACAAGCTGGAGAAAACATATTCGTTACTGACATTTATTTTAAGGCTATACTCACGTAAACATTTATAAAATAAGCATAAACACATATGCATGCACTTTATATGTATACATACACACATTATATATATATATATATATATATATATATATATATATATATATATATATATAATTCTTGTGTCCTTGTGTTTGTAATAGAACTCTTCCTAAATGTTGGACTGATTTTGATGAAATTTTGTGTACGTAATATGTTGAGTCGAAAATGGTTTAGATGCATAATTTGATCTGTAGGAGGTAATATTGAAGCAGAACAAACTAATCTTCATCATAAGCTTTTATCAAAACGTTTATTAAAAGAAAGTAAATAAATAGTAAAAAAGGTAAAGTATAAGGCATCAGTGCGTTGATTACAGCTTGCGGCTTGCAAGTTAATAACAGGCGAAAAGTTGTTTCACACAAGCCTGATGATTCCAAAGCCGAGAGTGATTTCCCCTCTCTTACTGAACTGTGCCGCTCACTTTATATACCGCGACAAGCTCGCGCGCGCAGCATCGAGGGAAATTTGCATCCATGCAATTTGCATTTGCGGTAGCTTCTTCGATGATATTATCAGAACGCTACAGGACTCCCCCACCAGTCCGCAACATCAGGAGACAGGAAATCTGAACCTGACGCGTCTGCCGTAACGAGTCGTTGTGGACGTTTTTAAAACTGGCTTGGGCGGTCGAAGTACCGGCATAGCGACTGTAGAGTCTTTAAGCGTTGCTTGATGCAGTAAGTGGGCAGGTTTCAGTCTGTCTATGGAGATCCATTTTTGGACACTTCCAACTTGGACCTGGAAAAACTTAGGTTTACGTTGCAGCACGACATATGGGCCAGCGTATGGTGACTGGAGAGGCCGACGAACTGAATCCTGGCGTACGAAGACGTGGGAAGCGTCATTCAGTGCACTATGGAGGAACGTCGCTAAGGAACCATGAGTTGATGTAGGTACTGGACGAATCTGTCTGAAGTGTTCACGCAAAGCGAGCAGTAAATGCTGTTGGGACTTTGAACCTGCAACAGAAGAAAAAAATTCGCCTGGCAAGCGAAGATTACAGCCGTAGACAAGCTCTGCGGACGACGTGTTGATGTCCTCTTTTAATGCTGTGCGGATACCCAGTAGTACGATAGGCAGTTTCTCCATCCATCTTTCGTTATCCACAAGGCTGCACCTCAAAGCTCCCTTAAGTTGCCGATGAAAACGCTCAACCAATCCGTTTGCGGATGGGTGGTACGCTGTGGTTCTGTTACGTTTAGTACCCAGAAACTTTGTAAAGGCTGAGAATAGATCGCTCTCAAAATTACGACCTTGATCAGTAACGATGGTTTCTGGGACGCCGAATCTAGCTATCCAACCTGAAAGAAAGGCATTAGCTATGGTGTCAGCAGTTTGGTCTCTTAAGGGAATTACTTCCGGCCAACGGGTAAAACGGTCGACACACGTGAGAACGTAATTATAACCTTGTGATGGAGGTAGAGGTCCAACAATGTCTAGATGAACATGTTGAAATCTATCGGTTGGGGTGGGAAATCGACCCAGGGGAGATTTAATGTGACGAGAAACCTTTGATTTCTGACACTGTAAGCAGCTTTTGCACCACTCCATGCAGTCTTTCTTTAACGACTTCCAGATGAAACGTCGCCTTACAGCATCGGTAGTTGGTCTGGGACCAGCGTGAGTCAAATTATGAATAGAATCGAATATACTACGTCTAAATAATTCAGGAACATATGGACGTATGCTACCTGTAGAGGTGTCACAGTATAGGGGACGTTGGTTTGATAGTAAAATAGGTTTAATAGTTAAGGAAGAGTTGTCTTGCAGTTCTTTAAGCTCATGATCTTTCACCTGTTCCTCAGCCATAGCCTCGTAATCTATATTAGTAGGCATGTTAATCTCCTCTAAACGAGAAAACGCATCAGCAACACAATTATCATTACCGGAAATGTATCTGATGTCCGTAGTGTACTGGCTTATAAAGTCTAAATGTCTAAGCTGACGGGGAGAAATTTTTTCATGTTTTTGACTAAATGCGTAAATTAGTGGTTTATGATCGGTAAACACGGTAAATGATCTACCTTCCAAAGCATAATGGAAGTGTTTAATCGCACTGTAGATAGCAAGCAATTCTCTATCATATGTACTGTATTTAGTCTCAGCGGCAGTTAACCGACGAGAGAAAAATGCAAGAGGTTCCGTTTTCCGAGAAACATGCTGATGTAAGGCAGCACCGATACCGATGTCTGAAGCATCGACGGAGAGTGAAATTTCAGCATTAGGATCAGGATGAACCAAGAGTGCGGCATTTGCTATAGCTTGTTTACAAGTATCAAAGGCTTTGTCGGTTGCATCAGACCATTGAATCATGGTAGAAGCATTTTTCTTTCTATCTTTTATTAGATCATAGAGCATTGCTTGTTGACTAGCCGCCTGGGGTATAAATCGGCGGTAGAAATTAACCATCGCTAAAAATCGCCTTAAAGAACGAACTGTTGTTGGTTTAGGGTAATTACAGAGAACAGAAACCTTTTCAGGATCCGGTTTAATTCCCTGCTTGGAAATCAAGCATCCTAAAAAACACAAGCTTTCTTGCCCAAAAACGCATTTATCTAGATTTAACACGAGTCCTTTGGCATTTAAACGCGTAAATAGCTCTTCCAACTCTCGTAAGTGAGATTCGACATCGCTAGATGCTACGAGAATATCGTCGATATAGGCAAAGCATTTCATCCCCCTCAGAGTTTCGTCTATAAATCGCTGGAAAGTCTGGGCAGCGTTTCTCAACCCGAAAGGCATATACTTAAATTCGAACAAACCTATCGGTGTAATTACAGCTGTTTTTGGAATATCGGAAGGCTCCACTGGTATCTGGTGATACGCTCGCTTAAGATCAATTTTTGTAAATATTGATTTGCCATGTAATTCAGCAGCAAAATCTTGGACGTGCGGGATCGGGTACCTGTCTGGCTCAGTGACAGAGTTCAAGCGTCTGTAATCCCCGCAGATTCTCCAATTACCTTTGCTGTTCGGAACTAAGTGAATTGGACTACTCCACGGACTACAAGAGGGACGACAGATTCCTTGTTCAATCAGCTCTTTAAATTGCTCTTTAACAGTAGACAATTTATCAGGCGACAATCTCCGAGCACGAGAACACAGAGGAGGACCCTTTGTAATTATACAATGTGTAGTACCATGATACTTTTTTAAGATATTAATTGACGGGTTTATCAAATTTGGAAATTTTGAAAGCAATTTATGATATTTAGAATTAGAGGCTATTGCTGTAACACTAGTTATTGGCAGAGAGCTGCAAGAACCACGAATGTATTTTGTAGAAGTGCTATCAATTAACTGACGATTTTTAATATCCAAAACAAGACCGAATCTTTCGAGGAAATCGGCACCTAATATCGGCCGCTCGACGTCGGCTAGAATAAAAGTCCATGTAAAGGTTCGAGGATATCCAAGGTCCAACGTGAGCACTTTTTTTCCATAAGCCAGAATTTTAGAACCATTAGCAGCAAACAATTGTATGTCCTTATCAACATGTTTTGAAGAGCACTTAAAAGGAAACACAGAAACGGTAGACCCACTATCTACCAGAAAATTCTTACCGGAATTTTGGTCTTTAATTAGCAAGCGACTACGGTCATTACTCGCTATAGCCGTCGCTAAAACTTGCGAGTGTTTTAGTTTCCCTGATAATTACATGGTTGTTTACATTTCAGTGCTTTTTCACCGAATCTAAAATGGTACCAGCATTTCGCATATTGTTTTTTTACAGGGGATTTACTACGAGACCGAAGCCTTCGATTTCTAAATCTGTAGGAAAAATTCTGTATTGTTCGATGAAGTTCCGCTACAGTTTCCTCTAACTTTTTTAATCTATCAGCATCATTAGAAACTTCTAAAACGGTCGGGTGAAAGCTAGTAACTTCAGAAATTTTGTCGGCTATTTGAGCCAAACCCTCCGTTTTTTCTGAGCTAACTGATAAAATCTGTTGTATATTCGGCGGCAAACGCTGAAGCCAGAGCATTTTCAACACATCATCTGTTATTTTATTATCAGAAAGTTGGGTCATTTTGTGAAGAAGCTGAGACGGCTTTAAATCGCCTAAAGACATATCAGACAATAAAGTTCTTATACGAGAGCTTTCGGAATCAGTAAACTGAGTAACGAGGCGTTTTTTAAGCTTTTCATAACTATCTTCAGCTGGGGAAGATTTTATTATATCTGCCACATACGAGGAAAGTTCACTGTCTAATGCAGAAACAGCGTAATGAAATTTAGTGTCATTTGCCTTTATGTTTGAAAGCGCAAACTGGGATTCAATATTCACAAACCATAACTCTATGTTGTCGCGCCACACAGGAGGCAATTTAATTGCGACACGCATTACCTCACTTGCAACAGCCATTGCACAATTAAAATAAACAATACTGAGGACTATGGCAGAGAACAGAGAAATGAATCAAAATAAGCTTACGTACCCAATACCTTGAACACTGTCTTCTGATTTCTTGAAAGTCCTTAGGTCACCAATTGTAGGAGGTAATATTGAAGCAGAACAAACTAATCTTCATCATAAGCTTTTATCAAAACGTTTATTAAAAGAAAGTAAATAAATAGTAAAAAAGGTAAAGTATAAGGCATCAGTGCGTTGATTACAGCTTGCGGCTTGCAAGTTAATAACAGGCGAAAAGTTGTTTCACACAAGCCTGATGATTCCAAAGCCGAGAGTGATTTCCCCTCTTTTCACTGAACTGTGCCGCTCACTTTATATACCGCGACAAGCTCGCGCGCGCAGCATCGAGGGAAATTTGCATCCATGCAATTTGCATTTGCGGTAGCTTCTTCGATGATATTATCAGAACGCTACAGATCCTATAGAAAATGTTTTTTTTTTTATTAAAAATCCAAAATGGTGCAGTGGTCAGCGCAATGGGCTTTAGTACGAAAAGCCTTACTTTTCCATCAAAATGGTCCAATTTATAATTTATTTGAAAACATTTTAGAGTTTTTGGATTTACAGCTTTGAAACAAGAGAACGTCTGTCGGGTCGTCTAGTATATATCTATATATCTATATCTCTTTCTATATCTATATATATATATATATATATATATATATATATATATATATATATATATATATATATATATATATAATACACGCACAGTTATATGTACGTGCGTGTCTAAAATGAAAAGCAAAAATATTTGAAACAGTCCGTAATATCCTAATAAATAATATTTCTTACTAGAGAATCTATAATTGCTAAAATACGGGGATGTTAGGCTTCTACAAAAGTCATACAGAAAGAAAAGTCCGAAGGCCTATAAAATGAAATTAGACATTATTAGCTGGAAAGATTTATTGTAAAAGACACAGTAATGTTCCGGCTTCTATCAAACATATAAAGACTGGAATTGTAATATTTGTAATACAATCTACGATTAGTAGTCCAGTATTCCAATTCTGTCGATTTGAAATGAAGACAGCATGTCACAATTGTCTGCGGGTTTTTGCCTTTGTGTCCGAACATGGAATTTTTCAGTTGTAATAACAGTTGAAAGTCACTGTAAGAAAGATAAGGACTGTAAGGCTCTGATAATGACAAATAACCCGCCACACCGATGGACATTTTGCTTACCTCTGGAAAAATCCCGACATCAAAGACGAATCATCTGCTTTCTCTTCACATTCGGTTCACACACTGAACATAATTGACGACAAATTTTAGTCGACGAAACTTTCTGTTATTTCAATAAGTATCGGGGGGAATGAAAAAAAAAGGGCCGATATCTTAGCGCACGGTAACGACTTTGATGTGAGCCATAGGCAATGCAAAACTGCTGCATGCATTATACACACTCATAATCTACCCCATTTATGCCACCGAAATAGAGCAGTTTGTAGCAACTTCACGAACTACTATAATCTCCTTCCCATTCATTTTTAGTTTTAAACAGCCAATAGACAAACAATAAACTGCCCTTCCGTTCGAAACTAAAGCCAGAATTGTCATAATTTGAGAATTTGCCCTACTGTGGGAAATCGCCTTATTCACAACGTTTGTAACGCCATATGTTAGCGATGTGCTCATAATACTGAATTACCTTCGTATAATTCCCATAACTGCAATTTTTTTCTGTAACTTCTGATTATGGGTCATCTATCCTTCATTAGTGTATTTGTATCTCATCGGTGATTTCCTAACTTTTCTGGCTCATTACTTTTATACCGACATGTCTGAGTTTTAATATTGTTTATTCTACTTTTTACTGCCGGAAATGCTTCCATAAACCGGAAAGTATTTTGTTGAGTGTAAAGCACTGTGAATTAACGCAAAAAAAAACTTGCTAATAAACTGTACAAGTATAATTAAAAATTTTTAAATAAATTTTGTTTACCGTAAGTGAAATTCGATGCCCAATTACTTTTCTTTTCAATTGAATCCTGCCGAACGCTGGCTGATTGGTTAGGGCACTGATTGTTGGTATCGGAGTTCGTGGGTTTGAATCTCAATATGGCATGATGTTCTTAGCCGTTTGGAATCGGCTTTAAGCAGTAGGTCCTAGCCTCATTAACCCTTGTGTGCAAAACAGTAGACCGTAGCACTCCAAACCAAACTTAAATTGAATCCTAAAATACAAAGCAATTACAGTGTTTACAGTAATATTTAAGCACATTTTTACATAGTACTCTGTCTTCTTAAATAACATTTATAGAATTCTACTATGGTAACTATAGGGGATTACTTCACCGTCAATTGAAATTCTAAGCAACGTTTTATTTCATACATACCCCACATATACTGTTTGTTTTTAGCGTATTTCTATGTAGTATCAGAGAGACAAACATTGTCAGGAGCATTTTATTGCATGTTATCTTCGAAATTTCAGACAATATCAGGACAGTACTCCACTTCAGATTTTATTGGGCTTCTAACATATTGTTATTATTTTGAGCCAACAACTTTATTTAATTGCTTTTAGGTATATTCGAGAGGGCTATCAGATATTATCTAACTTATTCTTTCCTGGGTCTTGGGAAGATTACTTCCCACCTACATTATTTTACAAAACGCACAAAACCCAGCAAGAACTATCTACCATCTCCTATCGTATTAAGTTGTTAGCTAATAGACGGATATTTCTAAAAAAAGAAAAAAATTAAACGCTTTTTTTCTTTTAAAGTTTTTTAACAAAGAAGTGTTCGATTTCAGATGATGTTGGCTGATCTACACTGTAGAAGATGTAGGAACTGTAGAATAGGGGCCCAAGTGAAGTGCAGTCGCTAAGTGTGTATGGAAAGTTTGATGTATCCTTGGGCATTAAAATATGCTTTTCATCTTTCTGTGGTAAAAAATCGCCTTTAAACTGAATTTCCAATATGACTGTGAATCAGTTCATTGGAAGTATACTTTCAATCATAGAATTTAAGTAAAGAAATGTAGAATAGGGGCCCAAGTGAAGTGCACTCGCTAAGTGTATATGGAAAGTGTGATGTACCCTTGGGCATTAAAACATGCTTTTCAACTTTCCATGGGAAATAGCCACTATTAAATTGAATTTTCGATATGACTGTGAATCCGTCCAGAGGAAGTATACTTCTAACCCTAAAATTTAAGTAAAGACATAACATTTGAAGAAATTAAATACATACCATTTAATGCTTTTATTTTATTGATAATAAAACACAAACAGGGAGGAATTGAAAAAGGAAATAAATGGCCTACGACAGGGTTAAATACTATTTAATGTACGACACTTAGGTAAATTATGAACTGTTACCGCAATGTCAAGTGAAGTCATAAGCAATATTTCACTTCATAGATCACCATGTAATGCCCTTTCTGTTGCTATTAAACGTGTTTTCAATGTCACGATTAACATAATCTGCATAAAGTGCTGTAGACATGTATTTTATTTAAAACATTATTGGGGTAGCATTTTACTGTAGATTTTATTAAGAATTTATGAAACAATTTTAACACATTGCGTTCGGGTACACTTCGCAGCGGAATTGTACCGTTAGCGGCGTTTTGTGCGAAAATTTAGTTATGCAGTTAATTCCCAATAGATTGAAAATTATTTAATTTTTAATCAACTTTTCGTATTTTATATTGAAATATATAAACAAATATATAAATAGACAAATAAACAAATATATTAATACGAATATATATATATAATATATAAATATACATATATAATATCATTTTCGCAAGGATAAATAAAAAGTTAATTTTAAATCTAAATTGATTTTTTTAATCAACCTTTCCGTTCTGTGGTTCCGCATCGACTGACGTAAAAACTAGTTTTTATTTGTCTAAATGTTTCCAGAATCTATGTAGTAGACAAGAACATTCGGCTTCGTTTTCCTGTATATACCGTTATTTTTGTACCCACAAACAAACCATGTTGTTACACTAACCCGTACTAGTACGTGACCCGCGCTCAAGTATCAATCGTCAGAAAACGTACTAGTACGTGTCCCGAGATCAAGTATCAATTGTCAAAAAACGTACTAGTACGTGTCCCGCGCTCAAGTATTAATCGTCATAAAACGTACTAGAACGTGTTCCCTATACAATGTGTTAAGACAAAATATTCTGTATATACTTTATAAATTCGTCAACCAATTTTTTTACAACTGCAGATATTTCGCAGCAGTGCTTTCAGCAATTTTAAGCAAAAAGAAGAAATTTTGAAATGCTTTATCTAATCTATCGAAAATTTTATTGATGCTAGTATGAACAAAAGATGGTTTAAATAACTAAGTTTTTTTAACCCAAAATTTTAACGCGGAAATGAAATAGATGTTATTAACTGCAGCTGTAACTAAGAAATACATACCAGTAATGAAATATATAATGAACATTTCAGTTTCTTATTTATATCTGTAAACGATTCCTAATTTACAATGATAATAAAGAAAAGCGATTCGATACTTGAAGGCATTTGTTTGGCTGGAATGTTCCTAGTTGCTTATTGGGAAAGTATTAATTATCTTTATTCAAATAATGGATTTCCATTACGTCGCTTAATAAAGGGTGTGTTTAGAGTTTCTCACGCTTTATCAAAAACACTTTGAAAATGATTTAATATTTGAATTTTAAATTTCATATTGATCGTCCCCTCATTTGCAGGGTGATTAATTTCATTCAGCAGTACTTGTTGTTTAAAATTTTACCTTAGGGTAAGGGAAGAGAATTTACTGTAAACGGAAAACAATCCTTCTTTCGGTGTTATTTGATATTGTATTATTTGTTTTATATAATTTAGTTTAGAGTATATTTATTTAGTGATGTATAAGGAATTAACACTAGAATTACGGAAGGGGTCATTTTGACACCTAGCGAACTTTTATCTCTGACAGCTCTTCTATTTTTTTGCAAATATCTTAATCCTTTCTTGACTTTTCCTAAATCATTGTGATTTACGAAATAGTAAAGATTTCAAGAAAATTGTATTTTTATTTTAGCCCTAACAAATGATTATAGAAATACGGCAGGCTATATACTGATGTTGAAGACAAGTGATGTTGAAGACTTCATAATGACTCACTATTTTATTAGCAGAATTGGGAGCATTCATAGCGTTGTTGTACGTAAGGGGGCATTAGCCGCCAATGGGCTTACCAATTCTTAGTTTGTGGTCCAAGACTTGGGGACCAAAGTTTTTTCATGAAACTATGAGTAGAGATAGGTTTCCGGAAGTTATGAAATTTCTTCGTTTTGAAAATAAACTAACAAGGTCTTCACGTTTGCAGTGTGATAAATTTGCACTAATATATGAGGTATGGAATACTTTTATAGAAAACTGTAAGCTTTGCTACAAACCAAATGAAAATATTACTTTTGATGAACAGTTATTCCCTACAAAAACAAGAGGCCGTTTTTTGCAGTATATACCTAACAAGCTCGGTAAATTAGGAACAAAATTTTGGCTAGAAGTAGATGTTAGGACAAAATACTTATTAAAGGGATTTCCATATTTAGGAAAAGATGAAATGAGACCAAGTGATCAAAGTTTAGGAGAGAACGTAGTAAATCGTTTAATTGATCCTACATACCTGCAAAGTCTGTATATTTTTAAAAACAAACTGTAGTTGTCATAATTTGCGTTATTTTAATTTATTTTTCACAAATATATTATATCATATAGAGAAATATGCATATATCTTATCAAGGGGTCAAAATGACACCCGCCGTAATTCTAGGTATACAAAGACAACCGTAATTCTAGTGTTAAAGAATTTTCTTACAAGTCAATACAAATGAATACCTATTATAAAGACTAGCACATAGCCCGTCATATGACGAAATCAGTAAAATTTTTAATTTTTCAGGATTTTAAAGTACCATACCAGGCTGGTAAAAAAATGGTTGTTTCTGGCTGAGAATTATCTGGTACACGCTCAATAATTTGTTCATCTTTATACTCCTGTAAAGTCTCCCGATACTGTGAATGCAGTTTAGAATCCCGTTGAATTCATTTAGTCAAATAGTGTGGTTATGTATAAAATACAAACACTCAAACGAACAAACTTCTTAATTTTCAAAGATATATAATTTAAAATCTCGATATTTATTAGTCCGTGAAATAGACTGCTAGACTTTTATGAAAAGAATTTGTTGTTAATACTGGTGATAAAATTTTCGGTGCAACAAAAAATAATCGATGATTAAATTTAAAACTATCACTTATGTACCTAATTTATTATTTAAGCCAAATATAAAGGAAAATTATTTACGTAATATCTAAGTTCAGTGATGAAACGTTTCAAAATAATGCAGACGATATTTAACAATTTAAAATAAGAAATTATTAAATGAGATGGTTAAAGGAATGACGTCATAATACTAGAAAAAAAGTTTTTTTTTACCTATTTATTATGTGATAAATTGATAAATTTAATCACCTGCTGTTAACCGGGGAAAATAGGGCTTAAAATAATGGCATTGAACGATTAAAAAGTGGGAAAAAGGTAGATTTCGAACGTTTTAAAAACGACAGTATTGATATGAAGCATATATGTACATATATATACCAATTTATTTTAGAATAGGATTGATAGTTTAGGAGAAGATAAACTTTACTAGCTTTGAATTTTGCCAACCAGAACTCACCAAGAATCCAATACAGATGCCTCTATCCATTCCAGGTTCAACCGCTTCATAAATTCGAGGATAGACAGACAGATAATTTAGGCTATTATTATATAGGGGATTTTAAAAGCACCTCTATGTCAGTTGTAAAGAAGATTTTATTCTCTAGATGGGCTTATATTAGATCTTTACTTTTGTCGGAAGATCAACATTTAATAACCTTATATCCTTTTCTAACATGATTTGTTTCAAAGTTTATTTTATCATTATTGAAAAGAGATTTGGAAAGCAATGTTATGACCATGTATTAATCTTAATATGTCATTTTACATTTTTTTATCATCTATATTACAGCTTACAAATGGTCTTACACTTTGCAAATTGATTATATTTGTAGTAAAATTCCACCTTTTCTTTGCTTGGTTTGGTTTACTTTCGAGCACCAGGGTCTAATGTTTTTCAAACACGAGGTTAATGAGATCGGGAACTACTGCTTAAAACCGATTCCGAACGGCTACGAAAATCCATGACACACTGGGTCACAAATCCCCGAACTCCGGTTCTGAAGGTCAGCTCTCTAACCATTCGGCTATCGTTCAGTCCTTTTCTTTGCTAGGAAAGAAATTAGGTAATGAACTTTGTATGGGATTGACAAAATTCGAATGATTATACAGGGGAACACAAGACTTATCGATTTTATTGGTAGCTTAACACATTGTTGACCTGTCACGAGTTAACTCGTGATGCGTTTGTTTTCGCATCGCTGTTGTTTTCTCTCTTGGCGACCATACATTGCAAGTGTTGGTCAGTATAACAAGCTGTTTTGATCACTTATAAAACCCGCCAAATCTTTTGTTGTAAAAATATTTAATAATTAAAAAATTAAAAAAAAAACCTCTGACGGAACGTAACGAAGAATCTTTCAATGTATTATACGTGGATGCTTTATCTGATTGTCCGAGTGATTACGAATCAAATTGTGCTAATAGCTGGTGACATGAGATAAATTTTCAGTAAAATTACCGGTCAACAATGTGTTAAGAAATGTATTAAATATATATGTGTATAGTCAGTTGTGTACTTAATTCAGTTGATAAATTCCTAAAGAAGTTCGTCATATGAAAAACTTGTGAAATAGAGATTCACCTTTTAATATACGTAAAAAAATTTAATAACACTAGCAGACTTTATAAGCACTAAATATTATTAAAAATAATTATTAAGCATATTTTTGTATAAATTATATCTGTTTCATTTAATTACTGTGCCCATCTAAAAGAAAGCTGCAAAGAAAACAAAAATTAAGCAAAGTATTTTCCAGAAATACACTATATTTTAAGTTAAAAACTTTTACATAACAATTTTGATATCATTATCGTATTTTTTACAACAATTAGATGCACTAAAAAATTAAAACACCCAGAAATAGTTTTAGAAATTGAGTGAGCAAAAATAAGATAGCCGAAAAGAGATTGTTAAAAATACACTTCGCTATTTGGAGGTTATTTTGCTAAGAAATTTTAGAAAAATGCAACACAAAGGTATCGACGTATTCATATGCAGTTGTAGCAGTGATTTCAAACGTTTCTTTTAATGTTTATTTTTAGAAAATAAAGAATAAAATTGTATTATTTGAAAAGAATAATTTTGAATTTTTGTTGCTAATTGCTTGTTTGTGCGGAGTAAAGTAAATATTGAAATAAAGAAATATTTCGATTTAGAACGAACTATATATAAAACGAAAAACTTCAATAAAACTAATATTTAGCCGAACGATGGCCGATTGGTTAGGGTGCTGGCCTTCGGTACCGGAGTTCGTGGGTTCGAGTCCCACTGTAGCATGGATGTTCGTAGCCGTTCGGAATCGGCTTTAAGCTGTAGGTCCCGGTCTAATTAACCCTCGTTCCTGAACTAACAGTCGCAAAAGAGTAGACTGTTGCACTCCAAACCAAACCAAACCAACTAATATTAACGCTGCGGATTGCCACCAGATAGCAGCTGTTGAGTTCTACTGAGACAACGTCATGACTTTGAGAAACGAAACTAACTTTGAATTTTGAACAGAATGCACAAATAATAATTCTTATGACGCATTGCACAAAGTATTAATATGTTTAATTTAATATACAATAAAGTCATGTGATGCTACCATCAAATTTTTTAACTTTCAGTAATTTATAATAGCTAAGATTTCATATATTTATTTCAAATGATTTAAGCTGTACTTGCTTAGTTAAATAAAAAAAATCTTGAAGTGTTACATGAGCAAATGTTAAAAAAGGCAAATGCCTCCATTAAATATCTTCTTTCGTTTTGGAAAACAAACAAACATACAAACAGCAAAGAACAGGATAAATATAACCATTCTTTTCTTTTGAATTTTTTTTTCTTCAAAGCATATTTATCCTTTGAAATACAAGTAGTGTAATCGAGAAAGTAAAGTTATGCAGTGATGCCGCATCGTATCCGAAAATGGATTGAAGAGCCTGATATTCCTCAAAGTAAATGACATCAGCTTTTGAATACTGCAAGTCTGAAATCCGATTTATTGCTGCAAATATTCTGTGTCCAATCGATTGGAAAAAACGATAATCTGGTTTTGCGCAGCCGCACTTTAATAACGATTTTTTAAAATAGGAACATTGCCTTCGCTATATACACCCGATTATGCATCATTAAAAATGGGAAGTAAATACCCGGATCTACTTCAAAAAAGCCTTTACTTTTTCAGCTCTTTTATTCCTGTTATTAAATATCTGTTATAAAAGATATTAAAGTCAATGTAATAATTTGAATTAATTTTTTTATGGGAATGTATTCTTATGAAATGATTGAAAACATCTTTGCAATTTTATAATTATAAAATATGTAAATAAATGGTTTCTTATTTTCCCCTGTTTATTGAGATTAAAGTTTTGAAGGCATAACAACAGATTTTCACATAGACTAAATTGGTATATACTCACTGTTGATATTAGAATTTTGAAGGCTGACAAAGCAAAGGATTTTCACATCGATAAAATTGGTATATACTCATTGTTGAGATTAGAATTTTGAAGTCTGACAAAGCAAAGGATTTTCACACTGAGCTAATTGTATATATTTATTGTTAAAGTTATCCACATTTAGAAAAACATATTAGTGAACTGTTTTTTAGCATTATCTGAAATTTCAGAAAAAATATCACAGCAGATATTTTAATAAACTAGTATTATAAGATAAGCTTAAGCTTTAACATAGTCAATCATTTTTCTGATATGATCAAAAACAATACCTATGATATATTATAAGAAATGTAATGCCGTTTTCTAAACATCCCAATGATTAATTTAGATTTCTGTTGAATAACCAAAGATGTTAAATTGATTCTAAAACTAAATGTTTTGTTCAGAATTAAATATTTAGTGTACATCCATAAATTTAAGGTTAGAGCATATTTAATTTCTTTAAAGGGAAAAAGCATCTAATAAACCTTTTAGTATAGCTGTTCTATTTAAATAATTTAAAGTTTTTTAATTTAACAATTCATGTTTTTTCACACAAAATTCTGATTTATTATATAAATCTTTTCTTTTAACCCTTGATGGTAAACACTTTTCAAAAGCATTAGGCATTGAGATATTTACCACAAAAGAGTTCACTCCGCAACATTAAAACAAAAAATATCATATATAAAACAACCAAAGCTGTTATAAGATTGATTCTAAAATTAAATGTTTTGTTCAGAATTAAATATTTAGTATATATCCATAAATGTGAGGTTGGAGCATGTTTCATTTCTTTCAAGGGAAAAAGCATCTAATGAACAGTTTAGTATAGCTATTATATTTAAATAATTTAAAATTTTAAAATTTAACAATTTATATATTTTCACACAAAATTCTGATTTATTATATATTTTTTCTTTTAACCCTCGGTGGTAAATAGCCTTTCCTAAGGATTAGGCTTTGAGATATTTATCACTGAACATTTCACTCCGCAACAGTAAAGCAAAAAAAATATGTATCAAATAACCAAAGCTGTTATAAGATTGATTCTAAAACTAAATGTTTTGCTCAGAATTAAATATTTAGTGTACATACACAAGTTTAAAGTTAGAGCGTGTTTCTCTTCTTTCAATGGAAAAAGCGTCTATTGAACATTTTAGTGTAGCTATTATATTTAAATAATTTAAAGTTTTTTAATTTAACAATTCATATTTTTTTCACACAAAATTCTGATTTATTACATATATTTTTCTTTTAACCCTCTGTGGTAAACAGCCTTCCCTAAGGATTAGGCTTTGAGATATTTACCACGAAACAGTTCACTCCGCAATAGTAAAACAACAAGAATAAAAAATCAAGAACTATTAATGAATGATGTTCGACTGTTTAAAAAAATTAAATCAAACTCCTAGAAGAAGGTAGTATTAGCAAAAAACAAAAACTAAAACAAAAACAAAAAAACTTAAAAAGCTAACCAAAATTAAAACGATGCCTCATTTGGCTTGGATGATGTTGGTTAGATTCATAAATGATATTAAGAACAATTATTTATGATTTATGATTTATTGTATTATATTCATGTTATATTCAAGTAAATTGTTTTAGAACAAGAAATCCAAACAAATCTGCATCTTTCAAGGTTGCATTGCTATTTAGTACCTCGAAATTGAACTGAAGATAAAGTGAAATCAATAAATGTAGTTGTTTACAATATTGTTAGATATCATTAAGTATGCTAGCGGTCTAGAATTTTTAAAAACGTAAACAGATATCAAGTTAAATGATTAACAGCAAGATGATGCTATTAATCCAAACTGCTTTTATAGTAATTGAGTAATGGGCCGGGTTTGTTAGAAAGATACTAAATAACATTAAATATTTAGTGAATAAGCTTTCTTTGATTAAGGAACTAGTTTGAAAAATATTTTTTACTTTTTTAAAAAAAACTGAGCTTTAAAACTTGAGAAGAATATTAGAGAATTTACTAGAAGTGGTATATAAGTCAGCAATTAGCTACATTGGTGAATTTTGTTTATTACAGTAGAGACTAGGATCGAATTCTAGTTTCCCAATCAACAAGGTTTCCAAACCTTGCAAAATGAATTCTTTATTTATTAAAGATCAGTGACTTGAGTATAACTCAGTATATCAGAGGATGAATTTAATGCGCACTTAAAAAAATTCAGAATACTCCTTAAAATTCACTAGATTTATCAATTTTTAATTAATTTATGTCCATAGCAATATGAAATTAATCCCAACCAAAGATTAGTTTCCTCCTTCGATGTAATAAAATCCCAAAATTGTTCCAAAAAACAGAAATGTAAAATGATTTGTAAACTGAATATTTTAAAAACTATTACAAGAAATATCAAACACACCTAAATATATTAAGTGCAGTCCCATTCATTAGGTTTTATTTATTTAATTTTTCCTGTAAAAATACATAATTCCAATTACTCTCAACAGATGGTGATATATTTGCAACCAATCAAATAAAATGTTATTTATGTATGTAATCCTCTTGAAATGTAATATAATTATGATGGACAAAAATTAAAAAACTTCTTTATGAAACTAAAGCGCCATCTGGAGGACAAATTCTGATATTAATAATATAAATATAAATAATATAAATATTAAAAATAAGTTTTTGTAACGCAAGACAAGTTGAATTCTTTCATTTGCCTAAGACATGATGCTTTGAACGGTCTTAAGAGTTTTTAAAATCTCTAATTCCTTGATTAAATTTAAAATAGCTTTAAATAACTATCAGACTTAATTTATCTTGCTGCCTACCCTTTTTCTTCATTTAACTTAGTCAACAGCCGAATTTTAAGTGTTCAGTAAACCATCATTTTAATTTCTAATATTTAACACGTTTGTCAAAATTAACTTTCCAAATAGGAATATAATAAATATTTATAACTTACATAAAATAAAGACTATGAATTAATTTACAGTTCTATTGTTCGCAATTGTTGTCTTTCATACGATTCCTCTAAAATGTAAAATTAATATGAAGTTAGAGAACCAATAAAAATATGTAGGATAAACGAAAATTTTGGATAGTTAAATACGTAAAAGATAGTAGTTGTCTATGAATATATTTTATAGTAAAATCTGGAGATTTATAAAAAGACGGAAGCATGATAAAACACAATTTAAAATTAAAAAAGTTCTCTAGGGCTTTAAAATGTATTTGTAGAATCTTTTTTTCTGTCTGTTCCATAATGAGAAGTCAAACCACATTTTAATGAAACATTATAATAAAATACGATTAAATGTTCACAGAATGAAAAAAACACAATTTAAAAATTAAAAGAGAACAAACACAGAAGTATAGTTAACCTATTAATACCTAGCATTTCTTCCTACGGATGGTAAAAAAAATCAAGATTAAATAATCAGGAGATGAATAAAAAACAAACAAACAAAAAAAAATAAAAATAAAACGATGACAAAAGAATTAACCTATTAACAACTAGCATACCTTTTTGAGGACAATTAAAAAATAGAATTTTAGAACTTCCTTATTTTGAAACGTTTTTTTCCTTAAAGATAAATGGCAATTTTATAAACAATCCTACAAAATTTCAAGTATTAGCTATTATTTATAATTTCGGCAGTTGGACCGACATTTTATGATTTTTCGAGCGTCAAATACGTATTTACTTTTTCAGTAAGTAGATCAAGGTAAATCGTCATGAATAGCTATGTTCATTACAAAACATTATTACTGTGTTTAAATATGATAGCAAGTAAATCTCAGATCCAGATTTTTTTCTGTTTTATAAATTACATTCATTCATGTTTAAAAATACCATACATCACTCACCAGGACAGGTTCTTAAAAACTGAGAAACCTACCTTACAGGGAAGTAATGCTATAAACGTGTTCTTAAAAATAAGTCTCTTAACATAGTTTATTCAAAACACTGACTTTTACAAAAGCAACCACAAATCTACGGTAGCTCAATCGGCAAAGGTATTGATGTCATAACCAGAGGGTTGCGAATTCGAGGCTCTGGCCAACCAAATTTCCACCATGTTAAACTTAGGGATTTTCTGCTTGGTCCCTGCTTGAATCTTACGAGGGTTCACTTTGTTTGTTTGTCCTGTCTTAAGGTTATAAGTTGGCCACTTGTATGGTACTCCCATAATAAAAATAGCCAACACTTATTTGCCGTTTGGTAAAGGCAAATGCTATACGAAGCAAGTGACAACAGATATGACCCATTTGAAATGATAATGATAATAATAGTAATAATATCCAGTAGTAATAATAATAACAACCATATGTGTGTGTGGGGGAATCCGACCAGGTAAGCCAAGGTCTAGAAACAGGAAAACAATTTTGGTACCAGCAAATTTAACAAGACATATTGTGTACAACAGAATTTAACAACATTAAAAAAAAAACAACCAAAAACGAACTGTTTTTTGTAATATGATGGAACTTAGATTTAGACATAGGTTTTCTTGGATATTTTACGTATTTAAGAACTAGGTTAGATAAAGCAACATAATAAGAAAGAATGTACAAAACAAGCCGTTAGGAAACAAATGTTAGTTGTATAGCCGTTAAAAGCTCTTGGACTTTCCGATGGAAAGCAACACGGTTTTTTTTTTCTGGAGATGCTTGTTCGTTGTAATCAAAACAGGCTGTTATGTTCGGAATTGCTTAATATTTATATATTTTTTAATTGCAGGAGTTCATATTAATTTATATTGAAGTCAATATATATTAAACACATATAATTTGGCAATAATAGTAAAAATGAGTTAAAATGAAAAGAAAGAATCGTTTTGGTTGTAGTGGCAAAATCTAAAACATCTGAAGATAATCAATTCTCTGAAAGTAGAAAGATTAGTTCCCCTTGAAATTACATATTTAATGAAAATAGTCCAAAAGAATTTACATATGGACAGGAAAAGAATCTTCACTTTCTTTACACAGTTTGTATTATGAATTATTTGATTTTGATGTATGGTACAACAAAGATTTAGACATTGGATATTGCAAATTATTTAGTTAGATACTCGGTAAGATACTCAACAGAAAGAATAATTAATCACATTTAATCTTTTTCCATCTTAATCTTCTTATCCGAATGCCTTACTACTTGCCACTTTCTTATTATGGATTAATCCTCCTTAATTTTAAATGCTACACGTGCAGATTTTTGCTTTCTAATCTTTTCGTCTTTGGTCTATAATTCTAGGTTTAACAGTGTGAACATATTGAACTGAATGAGAATTTAAAATTAGATACCAAATGTTTCAGAAACTTTCCTCTATAAAATATTTTCTTCTAAAAAATCCAAAATATAAGTACTTATTTTTTGTACCAAAAGGAAAATAAGGAGTAGCATAAAACAGGATTTTGGTTATACTTTGCTATTTTAAAGCTAAAAAATCGATGTATAAAAATATGATAGTGAATTTCGTTTGTCTTCATAGTAAGTTTTTCATACTCAAATCAAAAACTGAATTTTTGAGTCTTAAATATTTAGTAGACTAACTTGTAGGAATTTTCATAAGAAGTGAAAACATCAGAGAAAACATCTTTAAATAGAATAAATTAGGATTTATAGTTGTTACCACATTCGCAGAATTGTTCAAAATAAATCTGCCAGGAAAACATATCTCAGCAACTTATTTGCATATTCCTTCATAAAACCAAAATATAGGTATTTACTTTTCTCATGAAACAGGAAGAGGGAGGAGCAGAAAACAGGGTTTGGGTCATGTTTCCCTGTTTTAAATTAAAAAAAAGATCGATACATAAAAAATACGATAGTGAAATTTATTATTTCGCTTTCATAATTTTTTCGACCTCAATTTAAAAAAATGAATTTTGAACCTTAAACGTATAGTATGCTAGCTTGCGGAAATTTTCATCAAAAGAGAAAATGTCAGGGCAAACAAGTTTACATGGAATAAATTAAGATTCTTAGTGTTTAACAGATTAACAGAATTGTTCAAAATAAATCTGCAAAGAAAACATATTTAAGTATTTTATTTAATATTCTTTCATAAAATTAAACCATAGATATTTACTTTTTCTAGAAAACAAGGAAAAATAAAGATGCGAAAAAGTAAAAAAAGTTTTGGGTTATATTTTATGCTTAAAATAAAAAAAATATATCGATGTATAAAAAATAGATAATGCTATCGTTATTGCATTATCGTACTTATTTTAACCTTATATTAAAATCTGTATTTTGAGTTTCAGAAGTTATGAGAGTACTTTATATAAGAATTTTTAAAAGTAAAAACATCAGATTAAAATATTTTTACTTTGGATTAATAAATATTTCAAATTGGCAACAGTTTTATAGAATTCGTTAAAATAAATCTGGAAAAAAATTTTACGCAAAAAATCACTTAATTTAATTAATTAAAAATAATTCTAGTTTTTATTTAAAAACTTACAGCATAAATAAATTTTAAATAAATCACAAAAGAAAAAAAACACATAAAATATAGAGTTTAGAGTTGGTAATATATGTTGCATAGAGATTCACAAAATAGTTTGAAACAAGAGTGATAGAAAAAGATATTACTTCATAAAACGAAGTTGTATGATGTAGCGATTATTGAACAGTAAATCAGAGAAAAAAAAGCGTAATTAAACTTCAGTTTTGTGTAGATTTACAACATAAATCGGAATAAATCTCAAAGGAAATAAAATTCAAGCAAAAGGAATATGAAGCTGTACCGTGTAGGGACTTACAAAACAGTTTGCAGGAGATTTGAAGAGTGATCTTAAATATATGGAATAGATGTGTTTTAGTAGTTTGAATTATGTTTCAAAAACAAATCCTTGAAAGGAAAGCAATTTAAAGAAAATTTATTTCTGTTGAAACACATGTTTAGAGGTTTAGAATGTATTTCAATAAGGAACAATTTTATTTCTATTGGTAGGAATAATAATTTACGGTGGTTAAATTTTGTAATATATTATAACAGCGAGGGAAAAATATTTTGATGTGAAGATATATTGCGTTTTGCATTGCATAAAAATTGAAATACGGATTTCTTTTTATGGTGCACGAAACATTTTAACAGTGAAAGGAAAGCGATTTTAATGGTACATGTACTCATACTAGTTGCTTGTAAAGTTTATACAGTGTTCCCTCTCCACTTCGCTCTTCGTTTTGAGGCTTCAGTACTTCGAAAGTTTCTTCCAAAATATTCATCGAAAAATAAAAATGAAAAAATACAACCATGTCAGCAGCCACATTGCAGAAAGGAGCGTTGCTTAAGGTTGAAGAGCGCGAGTGAAGGATCCCTGCATGAGAAAGAGATGAGTTGACTGAAAGTACATATCACGGGCTCTTGAGATGACAAATTCTGCAAGTAAGGAAGAAAATGAAGAGGAAGACGAAGAACAAACTGAAAAGCGTGGCCTTACCCTGGAGAATCTGCAACAATTGTGCAACATGACAAGAATTTGCAAAAGACATTGAAGACAATATGGTTCAAGCTATCGCTTTGACTGGGTTTTTCCTTGTACAGGTGAATTTTGAAGGAAAAGGAGAAACAAAGACAACTACTACCCATCACCATGTTTCTCTCCAAGATAAAGCCCACTGGCTCTACCGTTAGCTCCTCCAGCAGAAGAGTCTCCGAGTGAGCTTAGAATTTCTAGGAGTCAAGTGAGAGCCTCTCCTTGGTCACCAACACACGACTTTTGGCCTCTCTCAGAAAGCGAGCTTAGAATTTCTAGGAGTCAAGTGAGAGCCTCTCCTTGGTCACCAACACACGACTTTTGGCCTCTCTCAGAAAGCAATGTTGATTAATGTGCATTACTCCATAAGGTATAATAATTAACCTTATTAATTAGCACGTTTAAGTAAATACGTATGCTGTTGTAATTTTTGTCTTAAATGTGTAAAGTTTGGTTTGGTTTGGTTTGAAGCGCTACGGTCTACTGTTTTGCACACGAGGGCTAATGAGACCGGGACCTACAGTTTAAAGCCGATTCCGAACGGCTACAAACATCCATGCCAGCAACGGGATTCGAACCCGCGAACTCGGTTCCGAAGAGCAGCGCTCTACCATTCGGCCATCGTTCGGCTAAATGTGTAAAGTATGAATACTGTTTACATATTTAAAACATTCGTGTATCCTCATACACGAAAATTCCTAGGGGCAAACTCTACTTCTTGTTTTTTCCGCTTTCGCGGTAGGTTCTGGACCTCATTAACCGCGAAAAACGAGGGATCACTGTATACTCATGTTTCTCTTTAGAATATAGATAAACTATAATTTTATATTCTATTAACCCTTTCGAAGGCCTTGGGAAGATTACTTCCCATTTACATGATCTTACAAAAAAACACCTGTGGGAAGTGCAAAACCCATTATAATATATTGGCCTTGCCGAACGATGACCGATTGGTTAGGGTGCTGGCCTTCGGTACTGGAGTTCGTGGGTTCGAATCCCGCTGTCGCGTGGATGTCCGTAGCCGTTCGGAATCGGCTTTAAGCTGTAGGTCCCGGTCATATTAGCCCTCGTGTTGCAAAAAGTAGACCGTAGTACTCCAAAAACCAAACCAAACCAAACCAAATATATTGGCCTTGTTGTTATAACGATGGGAAGACTGATTCTCTCTTCAGTTTTGCGCTGTCATCTATTTTCAATCAATTGAATATAATTAGCACATTTGGATTGAAAGTTTGAAAGCGTTGTGTGAGAAATAAATGTACACGAAAGGGTCAATTACGTAATATATCACATTTAAAGTAAAACTGAATAATGAATTTAGTTTTCAGTATCACTTTAGTTATTTTCAAACTGTTTGATGGTATTATTGGTGAATAGAGTTTATCTAAAATTCTATTAAGTTTTTTTTTGCGCCATATGCGTACTGAAAAAAAATGAAATTTGACGCATATTATATAAAGGATGAAAACAGAAAATACAACTTTCGACATTAATATCCTCTTTTAATCTAAGTCTGCCGATTTTTATAATATTATTAATATTAAAATACAATTCATGATAAACTAAAGATATGAAAGACTTTCGTGTTGCAAAAAGTCTGGAAGTATAAAACACGCAATCACTGGAATGATTTTTCTCATAATTGTATTTCAGTCATTTAGTGAAGGTGAATGCTAATTATTGCACGCATGCAAATGAAACTTCTTTAATTAATTTTCTTTTCACGCGAGTTCCAGAGGGTAATTGCTGAGTCTCGTTAAGTGTCCAGCGTAGGATTTAACAAATTTAATAAGAACAAGGTCTTTAACCGTACGAGTATGCACAACAACTCTAGGTATATGAAACTTTTATGTTAAGTGTATAAACTCTTGTATAAAGTTATTAAATGATTTATTTTTGTAATACGTGAGTTTATGATGTGAATTCTTAAAACATTCTCTGTCTGCAATAAAACACAACCAAATGGTTTGCATCTTCAGAATTTTGGCATGGGATTAAAGACCCTGTAGATTAAAAAGTGACTGAGCATGTTATCCTCTAAATTTCAAGTATAGACGAGAAGAGTTGGTTTGATTTGGTTTGGAGTGCTACGGTCTACTTTTTTGGAACACGAGGGCTAATGAGACCGGGACCTACTGCTTAAAGCCGATTCCGATCGGCTACGAACTTCCATGCCACAGTGGGATTCGAACCCACAAACTTCGGTAGCGAATGCCAGCACCCTAACCAATCGGCCATCGTTCGGCCGAGAAGAGTTGTAAAACAAAATGGTTTAGAGAAAGGAAAGATTTAGCTTTCTGGTTTGATTTGAAGTGCTACGATCTACTTTTTGTAACACCAGGGCTAATAAGACCGGGACCTACTACTTACTAAGAACAAGTTCTTTTACTTTATGAGTATACACAACAACCCTAGGTATATGAAACTTTTATGTTAATTGTATAAACTCTTGTATAAAGTAATTCTCTGATTTATTTCTGTAATGCGTGATTTTACGAAGTGAATGCTTAAAACATCCTCTGTCTGCAATAAAACACAACCAAATGGTTTGTATCTTCAGAGTTTTGGCATCTGATTAAAGACCCTGTCGATTATAAAGTGACTGAGTCTGTTATCCTCCAAATTTCAAGTATAGATGAAAAGAGTTGTAAAACAAAATGGTTTAGAATAAGGAACGATTTAGTTTTATTTGAAGTGCTACGATTTACTTTTTGTAACAATAGGGCTAATAACACTGGGACCTTATACTTAATAAGAGCAAGTTCTTTTACCATATGAGTATGCACATCAACCCTAGGCATATGAAACTTTTATGTTAATTGTATAAACTCTTGTATAAAGTAATTGTGTGATTTATTTCTGTATTGTGTGATTTTACGAAGTGAATACTTAAAACATCCTCTGTCTGCAATAAAACGAAACCAAATGGTTTTTATCTTCAGAGTTTAGTCATCTGATTAAAGATCCTGTCGATTAAAAAGTGACTGAGCATGTTATCCTCTAAATTTTAAGTATAGACGAGAAGAGTTGTAAAACAAAATGGTTTAGAATAAGGAAAGATTTAGTTTTCTGATTTGGTTTGATGAATTCTTAAAATAATTTCTGCATGCAATAAAACACAACCAAATGGTTTGTATCTTCAGAGTTTTGGCATCTGATTAAAGATCCTGTCGATTAAAAAGTGACTGAACATGTTAGCCTCCAAATTTCAAGCATAGACAAGAAGAGTTGTAAAAAAAATGGTTTAGAATAAGAAAAAATTTAGCATTCTGGTTTGGTTTGAAGCGGTACGATCTACTTTTTGTAACACGAGGGCTAATAAGAACGGGACCTACTACTTAAAGCTAACTCATAACGGCTACGAACATCCATGCCACAGTGAGATTAAATTCCACGAACATCACGAAAGGAGATTCGTAAGTAATTTTAAGATATCTTTAAAGGAGGTACTAGAACACTGACGATTTGTATCTAACAGTAAATAATTTTAAGATATCTTTAAAGGAGGTACTAGAACACTGACGATTTGTATCTATCAGTAAATAATTTTAAGACACCTTTAAAAGAGGTACTAGAACACTGAAGATTCGTATCTAACACTAATATTTTGTACCTGAGCAGTTAAAAAATGAACGACCCCCGTTAAAAGTTGGACTAAATGTAAGTTAAAATGGTGTAAAAATAACAGACAAAAGAGACTCGAATAGTAACGACATGTATAAAGAACAGCAAATTTTCTTACCCCATGTGATATTACGGGTACAGTGGACTTTCAAAATTAATTTTACTTTTCAATAATCTGATTAGAAATTCAATATGCTATTAGAATTATATTCATGTAAAAGTGTTTGCAATTTCAATCTAAAATCTTAATACTTTTTAAAGTTATTAATTATTACATAAATAATGAACATTATAAAATGTTTTTGTAAAATATTAACTTAAAGTTATCAAACTTTTCACTCCTATAAAATGCAGTTTTAGTGTATTATTCACATTCAAATTTGTCTTAAAATCAATTAGTATTTTTATTTTTCTCAGATTCCTACAAAAATTTACCAAACACTCGTTATATGCATGCATTATACAAATATGGGTATTCATTTTAAATTTAGACATAATTTAGGTTATTAACTACTTCAATTTGAAAGTCAGAAAATTTCGATTTTTTCTCAAAAATTCAACGCAAAAGCAAATAGTTATTTCTTATAAATTAACTATTTAGTCTACCAACATTACCAAAAATTGTACAAAAGTAAGACATAAGGTAAAAATTGAAGAAAAAACTGAATTTTAATGTGCAAGAATTTTGATAGCTTTTTAATTTCAATTAGAAAAACGATTATGTATATAATATAACGATCTCTCGTTACCTTAAATTTCCAGATACAGACTTGTCTACGAACGTGAGAAAAACCGGCATAACGTAGAAAAATAGCAAACGTGCCTTTTGTGAGCACTTGAATTGAGCTCTTCTTTACCTAGTGAAAGGACATTGTTTCGAACAGAATGGGATGCTGAATGGAGGATTGTTGACACCGAGGACCATCTCAATCATTCTGTCGGAGAAATTCATTAGGATGCTGGCGAAGTGTTTCCAGTGTTAGTTTCAATGGCATCCCGAAGAAAGAGTTTCACACGACAGAAATCCTCTATATTGTAAGGGAAGCAGCAATACTTCCTATTTTGTTCTCCAAAGGTTTGTCCGAAGACATCGATTAATGATCGGCGAGATTGCTCCCGATTACTGCAAACTTCCCTTGGAACCGGGCTGCTTGCACCTGTCAAGCCAGAGTCTACAAGCGGTTTCCTCACCACCTCATCAACCAGCTGTCTGATCAGCTGAGATGGACATTTTGCGGTCAGGCGACGATATAAAAGACGAGAGTTGAAGGCCCAGAGAGAATTTTTGACCGATCGAGTCTCCTGTGAACTCATCGGTTCCAGAACGGTGAGAAAGCGACTAAGAGTGTCCTCCCGCCTTTTTCTCTTAGGAAGCTGATTTCTGCAACGATCATCATTTTCATTTGTAGATATTCCTCGTTTCATCTGTATTTATCATAATTTCAACCTTGTGTTTCTAAATAAATATCATTAGTCTGTACGTAGGCCTCCGCTATCCTTTTTCGGGCTCACTTAGAGATCCAGTACGCTACAATAATGATACAATTCCTTAGAATTTTGTGACTTTTTCTACAACATATAAATGTGTTTATTAATATGTTGTACAAAAAGTCACAAAATTCTAAGAAATTGTGTCATTATACACATAATTGTTTCTTTCTTCGAAATTAAAAGGCACTCAAAATGATTTCATTGGGCAATCTAGTGATAATAATATTTTATAATTTATAACATTCTACTGCTCACATACTCTTAATAAATCTGTACTTGCGATGCAAATGTGAAATATTTTGTAAATGTGTGAATACGGTTTAAAAAAAAAGAGTAGAACAATACCTATGAGAAAATATTTTGAAAATTATATACACATCCAAAATACTCTCTCACATGTAATTTTCTTGAATTTCGTATGGAGTTACGAGTAGGAGCGATAGATTTCGGATACTGGGAAAAGACGACGCTTTCATAATAAATACACGATGGCGGGAGAAAATAATAGTTACAGCAGTGTTATCAAACGGGCATAGATCTCTGCTCTGCTAGAATATTGATGAATCTTCCTATACTAAACACATATACGATATTTCAGATAACGCATTTCTTTCCAGAAAAGGTAGTAAACAGCATATTTTATGGGTGTTTTTACGGGTTAAAGGGAATTTAATGTTTACAGAGTAAAGAATCAATAATAAAAATAAATAGTTGATTTATTTTCTGTTGTGTAAACTTACGTGCATAAGGCAACTGTGTTTAAAAATTCTAATTTATTACAGAGAAGTAATCTTTTCCCATTTTTAGAAAAAATTGGAAAAAAATAAGGAGCTTTTCCTAAAATAAATAAGGAGCATTTTTCGGTTATAAAATCAGTTATCGAATTTTTATAACTCTTGGACTCAATAGACCTCTGCAAAATGTTACCGGTTTAAATAAATAAAATGTTATAAGAATTTATCTTTGTTTTTGTTTAATGCCTGCTTAGTCTATTCACGGCAGTTTTAGATTTCCGTAAATTTTGATGAAAGTCATCAGTTCTAAAATTTTAAAGCTCTAGAGTGGAAAAATCTTTTTGTTTGAAATTGTTCTGGTTACATAAGTACTAATAAGCCTAAACAATTTAGAATATTAATTATAAATGTTAATTTATTACAGCAAAATTTTCTTTTACTAAGTTTTTCCCATTTTTAGAAAAAAATTGGAAAAAAAATAAGGATCTTTTCTTAAAATAAATAAGGAGCATTTTTCGGTTATAAAAATCAGTTATCGAATTTTTAAAACTCTTTGACTCAATAGATCTCAGCAAAATGTTACCGGTTTAAATAAATAAAATGTTATAAGAATTTATGTTTGTTTATGTTTAGTGCCTGCTTAGTCTATTCATGGCAGTTTTAGAGTTCCATAAATTTTGGCTAAAATCATTAGTTCTAAAATTTTAAAGCTGTAGAGTGGAAACATCTTTTCGTTTGAAATTGTTCTGGTTACATAAGTACTAATAAGCCCAACCTTTTTACTATATTAATTATAAATGTTCATCAGATATCTTATGTCCTAAAGTATAATATATAAAAATATGATTTACCCTAATAAAGAAAAATAAAATATTATAAATAAAAACTTATGGTTAGCACTTTGCAACATGAAAGGTCATTAGACTATGAAGTACTGCTTGACTATAATTCGAAAGTTTACAAACAGAAATGAAAACTCTTTTTCTAGCCCACGGACATCTAAAGAAGACTCTATCTATCAGGCCATTTTTTCTTGAGGACTATTGTGTTTTTACAGGGTGTTTCAAAAAAGATCGGTATATTTGAAAAATCAATAAAAACTAAGAGATCAGTGATATAAATAGGCTTGGGGCAATAGTAAATTTTCAGGCAGACAAACTTTCAAAATTAGTTACAATATTCCACAACAGACGGCGCTGTAGTCTGGGAAATCTAAACTACGATATTATTCTGTGGGGACTTTTAAAAGACTAGGTGTACGCCTCTATCCAGAAACAACTGAATAACTGGAACAGTACATCTGTTCTGAATGTGAAGCCATCCGACCTGAGACGTTTACACGGGTTTCTGATAATTTCGTTCTGAGAATACGCCATATTATTACTGATCCTGGTGGATATCTGGAAAATATCGTAGTTTAGATTTTTTCCAGATTGCAGCGCCCTCTGTTGTAGAATATTGTAACTAATTTTGAAAGTTTGTCTGCCTGAAAATTTAATATTGTCCCAAGTACATTGCAATAAACTGAGTATTTCTATCACTGTTCGTTTAGTTTTTATTGATTTTTCAAATATACCGGTCATTTTTGAAACACCCTGTATTTTAAGTTTTTGCAATTTCACGTATATCTGAAGATAATTGTAGGGTTTCCAGTTTGTAAGGGCTCGAAGGCCACATTGCAAACCATGTGCATGATTACTTGTTGCACTTTCATAATTGACCAATTTTCGTAAAATGAACAAGTAGGATAGAAGTAGTATGAAGTAATAGGTATAGTTTATTAATTAGAAACATAGGTTTAGTCGTTTAAGTTGCTTAACGTATTTGGAGACTCCTGTGTTATAAAATATATTTCTGGTGCTAATGACTATCCTCAGATTTTAAATGTAATATTAAGAATAAACGAGAAATTATGAAAGCAAAATAGAGAAATATATCTTTTTAAGGTTAAAGAAAATTAACTATTTTATAGGGGTAATTATTTTATAACGGAATAAAAAAGGGAAATTAAAAATAAACAAAAGGTTTTATACTTCCAAATAACTAAATTTCTATAGCGATTATTAAGCAGTATGTTTATATGAATTAATATTGATATATAGCAAGAAGAAAAAAATACTTAAAGTCGAATTAAAATCAGTAATGTTATCAAAACAAAATTTTGAACAGTTACCTGTATCAACCAACGAACTGATCTTATTATTTATTTTAAATCTAAATATCTCGTAAAAGTGATTTGTAAAGTACGTGACTCCGCTAATTATGTATACCCACATGAATATTTGATGCGAAGCAGATAGTTACAAATAGTAACAAGTTTTCAGTTAAAATTAGAATTTTTTACCTATTTTTAATTGATAGATTAAAAACGACAGAATATCTGCTAAGAAATTTTACAGTGAAGAAGCAAAGATCATCCCTTGCCTGCCTGCTTTTTAATCTAGCACTGGAGAAATGTATCAGAAACAGTGGACTAGACCTAAGGGGGTACTCTATGGAATAAATCCACTCTTCTACTAGCTATGTAGAAGTTATAGATATTATTGGAAGGTCAGAAAGGCAGTAAGAGAAACATTTCAAGCCCTTGAAACTTCAGTGTCTCAACTCACGTGTCACAAACACGTGTCTCACCTTCAGTGGAGGTAAAATCAATTTTAAGGAATTTCCTCCCTAGACTATAAATCACAGTGTTTCTCTGTGTATTAGTTAATGGTCATACCTTTGAAAAAGCAGATTAATTCAAGCACCTCAGTACAGTGGTAAATGACAAAAACTAGCTCAGAACAGAGATTGACATCAGAATAAAAAGTTACAACAAATGTTTTTTTGGGGGGACTGAAAAAAAAACCCACAACCAAGATCAAACTTATTTTGCCGAAAAGCTAAATTAATAATTACTCAGGTCACCCGGAGCAACAGGTTAAAATAGTTGAGCTATGTTTAGAGAGGTTCAGAAAACTGTGCAATACTTACACTTAAAATACACTTAAAATACACACTTTCAAAAATCTCATAGGAACCAGGACCAAATAAAGACTGCCAGATAGCTAGACGACGTGAAAAAAACAGATGTTCTGAAGATACAGAGTTGGAGAGAAGTCATTGAAATTGAGGCGGACAAGGTTTTCAAGAGGTTCTTGTGCTTGTGAAGAAGTAAACCTCACTGACATCATGGAATACAGAAGTTAAGATTATCCTGATCTTGAAGCGTAGAAGTAAAGATAGTTGCTATCATGGAAATAGCATATTTCTGTATCATGAGAAAATGTGCTATTTGTATATACGTTCGTATCGGAAAGGGAATTTATTTAAGTACTAGAATTTTTATTTTGGTATTAAAATGCATTCTCTCACTCGTATTCTACATTAAGATTTATCCAAATCTAAGAAAAATTGCGTTTTAATATATACCTAAAAGAAAATGATGAACTTAACACGAATGAAATTGGAAAAATGGAATTACTGAATAAATAAAAAGATAATTATGAAAAGTGCTTTTTGACAAAGAAAACTAAAAGGTTGGTTTAAAACCCCAATTTGGTAATTTCTTAATAAAAAGACCTAAGATCAAGAAGCTGAAACAGTTCACTAATTAAAGTTTGAAAATGGAAAGCTATTTAAAAGAAAAAAAGCCCTCTCCCAATATATTACGTTTTCTACATATCGAAATATAAGGATAATAACCTAATTGAAATTTTAAAATGCTCCTCGTCTTTAAGAAAGCATAAAACTTAAAACTAGTTGACACTTTATTCCTATCTATAAATAGCGTGCTAGAAAGGAAACGTCGAAGCATCGCTCTAAAAACTGGAAAGCTCTCATTATATTTTAAAGATGTATTTTAAAGTACATTTATGAAACTTTTAAGTCCTTTGGTAGTTTTCTTTTCCGAAACGACTGCTGCTAAAAGATCATTGAACTACATTAAAGTACACTTAAACATGTGGGAAAAAGTAGATTGATCGATTTCAAGATAAAAGAAGGAAAATCGACTTTTTGAGGAATAATGCTTTTACTTTAAGCCTCTTCCTTTCAAATTTTAAGAGTTCTTAAGTAAAACATATTTAACTGTTCTCCGTGCTTTCAAAAGGCTTCCCTTTCATAGATATAAATTTCCTTTGACGAAAAGTAGCTTAACTACTTAGCAGGGTATTTTTTTTTCTAAAACAGATTACAAGCAAAGATATACTTCTAAACAGAATGGTACATTACACACAAGATTCTAGTTTCCCTTCAGTTTTTAATATTGACTGAGAAAAGCTTTCGAAAGAAAGGAAAATTACTTATCACAAAAAATAGGCAAACCGAACATTTAAACTTATTTGGAAGGCAATGAATTTTGAAAATGGAAAGGCATAATTCATATTTCTTACGCTAGTTTGTACATTCAAAATCCATTTCCTTTTATGAATTAGAATTTCTCTTATTTAAATATGGTTCAATAAAAGGGAAATTTCTCGAAACTTTATCATGATAGAAATGTAATCTTGAAGTTTAATGATGCTTCCAAAATTTAAATATATAAAATTAGTATTTATCAATATAGCACATTTTAAAATTTTGTATAATTAACTTTGTAATTATAATTAATTATAAAATTGTATAATTATTTTTGTATAATTAATTTTGTATAAATATTGTATAATAAATTTTGTATTTTGTACAATTTTGTATATTATTTGTATAATTAATTATTTTGTATAATTTGTATAATTATTTTGTATAATTTTGTATAATAACTGCTTAGGTATCTCGTGATATTGGAAAAGAGTCACTCAGTAAGCAGGAACAAATATATTTAAAATGAATTTATCCCAAAAACGAAATTACAAAGATGTGTAAAATAGCTTCGTATGTTGTTCAGTTATGCTAAATTAGTCACAGGTTCGCCGCCTTCTTAAGGCGTTAGGATAATGTCTGTATCACCTGCTGCGTTGGAAAAAAATGTGGTTCAGTTATCTGCTTTATAATGTCCTTTTAATCTCCAATTAAACCAAATATTGAAATAGAGATTAATTTTAGTGTTCTAAATGATTAGAGCTTATTGTACATTGATCCTCATACATTTATAGTATAGAATATGTTCAACAGACTCTTGATATTGTATGGGTGAATGCTGTTTCGAATGCGAAGTCAAGTACCTCCGCATTGAGATAAAATGTCTTAGATAATCGGTGATTAAATCTAATGTATAGAAATGAGAGAGAATCGCAGTAAGAGACATTTATCTTCTTTTGTAAGGCACTGGCTCTTGGCGACCATTTGAGTTGTAAATGACATTTCTATCTAAGGATAGAACAATTTAAAACCAAACCATGCATCAATTTTCAGCCTGACATGAAATGTAATGTAGATTAATTAATTATAGAACTAAAAATAGGAATGAAGAAAATAATATAAAATCCTAAATTCCTAATTCATTCCCTCGAACAGTCCATTATTTTTTCCTTGATATTACTTTTCCAACATTAACAATACGTAATAAGAATTTCGATTCGGTTTCATAATTATACAGAGGCTATTGTAACGAACACAATTTACTAAAACTATATAAAATAAAAAATTCTGCACAATAGCCGGAGATTTTACTTTTTATCAATTTGAAATAACAATTTCAGTGAATAAATCCTGATTTCACTTTTCTTCTAGGACTAAAAAAACGAATAACCTTTCGAAAATGCTTTGAGGTTATCAGACCAGACTCCTCTTTTTACACATCAGGGCTAATCATACATCTGAATTTTAATCCAAATAATAAGTTATTACAATTTAATAACGGGGTTTTCATATTAATTACTCCATCGTTTGTTTCATTTTTATTATTGCAAGTGTAGTGGCACCATATTGAATTGATTGCTTGTTTTGAGTATTTTTTTCAAAGCCTGTTAACGAATTCTCGAAGGAATTACACTTAATGTGTTAATACTGTAACGAGTTTAGAATGTTCATGGTGTTTGTCTTTGATATTAATTGAGTTTTTTGTACGCTTTTTTTGTACAACATTTTTAAAAAATATTTTGGGTAATGTTCTCTATTTTATAGTGATTAAGTTACTGGTCAAGTCTTTAGTGTTCCTTCCTCAATTGTTGTGTTTTACTTTTTTTCTCCTTATCCTTTTCTGAATAATTTATTTCTCTTTTGTTTTTTGAGGTTTTTTTATCAACTAAACAATAGAGATTAAGGAAATGTATCTTTTTTATCAAATTTATGATTAGATTTTTATTTCAGGCTGAGAAGTATAGTTCCTCTGGAACCATTTACGGTCATACAGAATTCTGTACCACTCAGGCGAGGATGGAGTAATAATAATCTTACAGTCATACGGAAAATTTTATTTAATGATTACTTTTTGTCCCAAAAAATAAAAGCATGTTGCATTACCACAGGGTGCATCCAATTGTAAAAATAATGTTATGTTGGCCTAGTGTTTGAGAAAGGGGAAATCTAAACTCATTAATAAACACATGGACAAATAAGTCTTGATTAAATGAATTTATACAATTAAATAAATGCCTAAGGAATACAACTGTAATCAACTTATCATTTGTAGATATCGAAGACTGCTCTCGAGTCGGCACCGGCCCTAAAAAACAATATGGCGATGATTTTTCTCAAAAGGTCTATCCCGCAAGCCGCGGATGCCAATAGCGTTTACCTTCTACTCTCCTCTGGTCACAACATTGTCCTCTAAAAAAATCAGACTGCCTCGCGGATAAAAAAAAAACAGGGGAGTACTCCAGAATGGCTTGGGGGGGGGTCAGAATTCACCAAACCAACGGACCTTTCTATTAGTTGGGGCCGAACGATGGCCGATTGGTTAGGGTGCTGGCCTTCGGTACCGGAGTTCGTGGGTTCGAATCCCGCTGTGGCATGGATGTCTGTAGCCCATTAGGAATCGGCTTTAAGCTGTAGGTCTCGGTCTCATTATCCCTCGAGTTGCAAAACGTAGATTGTAGCATTCCAAACCAAGCCAAATCTATTATTTTGGAGAAATCCGAAGTTTCTTTCTAGTTCAAGCCGGTTCTGTTCTTTGTATGTCTTTGACGATGACTCACGGGAAGAAGTAAAAAAAGCTGAACTGAATGTAACTTATTGTTACACCCATTCTGTTTATATTTAGCGGGTCTTTTTTTTTTCTTGAACCTGAATGATACATTTATTATCGTCTACAGTTGGACAGGGCTTTTAGCATATGATTTCCATACTGATTGAGCTCACATCATCCGGAACAGAATATATCTTTACTTGAAAGCTAGCGACAGTCTTTCCTTTTTCTGGAGGAATATCCGTCTATTAGCTGAAGAGCTAATACAACACGGGATGTTAGCTGATATTTAGTGGGTTATGCACTTCCCGCAGGTATCTTTCGTAAGGTGGTGAAGGTGGGAAGTAATCTGCCTAAGATCCACGAAAGAGTTAATTTACTCTTTATTACTTAAAAAATAAAAGTTATTTGGCATTACAGTTAAAGAACTCAAATTACAGTGGCTTAAATTAAACTTCTTACAATATACCAGCATGGCCTTTTATAAGTCATTTTACGTAACAATACCCTTAAAAATTAGATATAAGGATTAAATATTAACTAATTTGTATAATCAAGTGTATAATGGCTAACTTTCTTTACTTGTGATATATATAAAAAGTGCATTATTAGTTTAGAAAAGTCTTATTCGCAAGTTTTAGAAAGTATTTAAATAATGCATTTCCTACAGAATTTTTCCAAGAACTCCTATCCAGCAAATTTAAAATACATTGAACTACTTTTAACGGGGAATAGAAATATTGCTCTTAAAGTGAATAACTCTCTATTTGTCATTCGAATTTATTTCGAAACCCAAAAATAAAATTTGAGAAAAGGAAATACATTGAAACTTGAGGGTGTCCTTTGTTCTTATTCAGACATATTCTATTCGATTTATGTTCTGTTTGCGCTAAATCGTTTTATTTCCAAACAAAAGTGGCAATGAAAGAAACGAGGCTTTATTTAAAAGTGAAGTGCACAATGGAGCTAGGTCAGGGAAGAGCTTTTTCGTGTTTTGCCTTTAAAATACGACATTGATGTTGACACGTATTCTCTAGTGCCGAGGAAAATATATTTTCAAGTCTCTTTCGGCTAAATGATTTATGTTAGTCTAGAAGTATTACCTACATTACAACGCTAATGACAGTTTTTAATTCTTTTTTAATCAAATAATTGTGCGGAAAAAGGGACTTAAATGTCTGCTTTTACTGCTACAAAGTTCAGAAGAGTGTATTAAAGAAAATTTTATTTTACTTATCAGTGTAAATGATATTAAATATTTTTGACTTAAATAAAATATTTATAATTTGAGGTTTTTTTGTTTTTGGAACAAGCAATTCCTTTCTACCTTTATTATAAAAAAATTTGCATGTTGTGCAGAAAAATGGACTTAAATGTCTGCTTTTACTGCTACAAAGTTCAGAAGAGTGCATTTAAAATTTTTTATTTTACTTATGAAATGATATTAAATATGATGAGATATGATTAAACATATGATTAAATATGTAAATATTAAATATTTTTGACTTAAATAAAATATTTATATTATGAGGTTTTTTTTTGTCTTTTACGATCAAGCAATTACTTGCCACCCTTAATAAAAAGAATTCTGCATGTTGTGTGGAAAAATGGACTTAAATGTCTGCTTTTAGGGCTACAAAGTTCAAAAGAGGTTAATTAAGAAAATATTAATTTACTTATCAGCGTAAATGATATTAAATATTTTTAACCTAAATAAAATATTTATAATTTGAGGTTTTTTTCTTTTTAGAACAAGTAATTACTTGATACGTTTGTTATAAAAAAATTCTGCATGCAGTGTACAAAAATGGATAAAATGTCTGATTTTAGGGATACAAAGTTCAGAAGAGTTTATAAAAGAAAATTTTATTTTAATTATGAGTGTAAAGGATATTAAATATTTTTTCTGTTAATCTCACAATTGAAAAGAATTCTCCATTCATTGTTCTCTTGAATAGGTCCAAAGATTTTCCTTAAGATTTTTTTTTAGAAATTGAGTAACTTTCCTTCCTCTGCTTTATTGAGAGTCCAACATTCGCTTCCATACAGAGCAATGGCTCTCATTACAGTTTTATATGTGCTCAACTTGGTATTTATAGAAATGAATTCAGACTTGAATTGGTTTCTGAGGATCTAAAAAACTTTTATTGTTCTAAAAGATTCTATTGCTTACTTCAATTTTCAGATCGTTGCTACATGAGATCAGAGTTTCTAGGTAAGAAAACTGATTTATAGTTTCAAAAGTATAGTTAACCATCTTCAAAGGAGACAAATTCTTAGATTTATTTGTTCAAGTCAAAAACATTCTATATAATTATAAAAATATAAATAGAACTTTAATAGAAATATTTAGTTTTTGCCAGTCAAGGCTTCTTACACAGCTCAGGTGCATCTTGGGCAACTTTTATATAATATTTTGTACAGTGTTTATATATCGGCGCTTGGTTCAAGCCGGCCTAAGATCCTCAGTGTTCATTAAAGGTGACTGGGGAACGTAAAATTCTTTCGAGGTCACAATGTCTTTCAAGGTCTCCAACGACCCCTCTGGGGGTGGCAGGCCAAACTTGGCCGGGTCTTCTGCTTTTTCCCTGCTTCTAAATTACGTGGACTCATCGGGGGATAATGTTTGTTTCGTAAGTAGCATTCCTTAAGCTACACGTGATCCCAAAGTGGTGCTAAATGGGTAACATCTTTTCAGCTTAGTATTGGCATAAAATTATCTGTGTAATATTACAATTTTTATAGATTTTTAGGGATATAAAACTAGTAAAAGTCAAATTTATTTCAATTTCGTTAGAACTTGAGAAAATCGGGCAAAATCGTTTTTGGTTAAAATGACTCATAATAAAAATATAGTGTTAAATGTTACTTTCCGAAATATAGAATTTATAATGTGAAAATTTTTATGTTACACGAATATGCATTAAACAAGTAATAGATAAAAAACCTTTTAAAGTCAATTCCTACTTAGGTCAATAAAGAAAAATTATTTTAGTTACATTTTATTAAATAATATAATCACATGTAAAATAAAAAAATCTCATGTAATCATTTATTTTTCGTGCAGTCGCGTGTAATAATTTCAAATCCCGATTCTTAGGTTTACTGTAAACTGAATGTCTACTCATTGGCGAAATCAGAAGATTCGTGCCAATCTCTTGGCACGAGTCTTCTAATAAAACTAAAATTAGTTAATTAATTGCATTTAATTAATGAATTAATATTTGAAAAAACTGTATTAACATCAAGTGTCATCCACTACAAGTTTAAAAAATGTAGTTGAACTTGAGTGGATGAATAAAAAGAATTTTATTAACTACTGAAAATTTGAACAAGATATAAAGATGTATATAAAGGGAAAGTGTGAACTAATAGTAGAAATTGAAAAAAAATCTGCTTGCTAACATACATTGACTACTTTTATGGATTGGGATACTAAGTGTTTTATTTTATACATTTGCTCTGCTTTAAGGTCTAATTGCTAAAGCTTCTTTCTAATATAGGTATAAACTTTGAAGTCAAATATCTGTGTGATGTAATAACGGTTTTTTATTTGTTTTACTTCTTGGTGTGTTCTATTAATATGAGGTAATTTTTGCGTACGCTAACTAAATATCATATAGAAGTTTGAGGTCTTGAGTGTTTGTGGATGGGTATTTAAACAAAAAAGCTACTCAACTGAACCTGTAAGCCTAGACTATAGGTATTTTATTTTATACATTTTCTCTGCTATAAGGTCTAATTGAAGTTTCTTTCTAATATAGGTATAAACTTTGACGTCAAATATCTGTGTGATGTAATAATGGATTTTATTTGTTTTGCTCCTTAGTGTGTTCTATTAATATGAGCTAATTTTTGCCCTACTAACTAAATATCATATAGAAGTTTTTGGTCTTAAGTGCTTATGGATGGGTATTTAAATAAGAAAGCTACTAGACTGAACCTGTAATCCTAGACTGGAGGTATTTTATTTTATACATTTGCTCTGCTATAAGGTCTAATTGCTAAAGTTTCTTTCTAATATAGGTATAAACTTTGACTTCATATATCTGTGTGATGTAATAATTTATTTTATTTGTTTTACTACTTGGTGTGTTCTATTAATATGAGCTAATTTTTGCCTATGCTAACTAAATATCATATAGATGTTTTTGGTCTTGAGTGTTTATGGATGGGTATTTAAACAAGAACGCTACTCGGCTGAACCTGTAAGCCTAGACTGGAGGTGCTAATATTTTGAGAAGTGAAGTGCTGAAGTTAGATATTTTTCCTTGTTTAACCATTTGAGTCAAAAGCAGAGCAATAGCGCTGTTTTCATGTCCAGAAAACCCAGCATATTCCGAGTGTTGTGGACCATTGATGGTGCTCCATCGACTCTCGAAATCACGCTTGCTCAGATTTACTAACGCAAGTACATCATATAGCTCTTCTATCTGCAAATAATATATTTTACAATAGGCACATTACTATAATAATAGTTCAGTATTGAAGCATATATGTTTAGAATATAAAATAGAAGAAGTACTATCGTGCCGCTTGGGATTTATCGACATACAATAAAAGAATCACTATAGCGCTGCTTGAGTCTTTTTGTTGTGTTAAATTTTAACTTATTAGCAGAGTGCCCTGAATAAAGTTATGCGTGTGGTGTGGAGATACGTAGAAAGTCCAAAAACACAGTTCATTTCATTGATTAAACGTTTTTTCGTTCAGCTCGATCGATAAAAATATAAACAAGGTATTAAAATAAACTACAGCAGTTTTCGGCATACTACATCATATTTCCTTACGACTGACTTACCAAAACAATAGTTTACTAGCACCAAACAATCAGAGTAACAGAAAAAGCCCAGGAGCTAACCAGGAAACTCCATTTATACCACAGCTCATAGTTAAAATACATTTGCATAGGAGGAAGTGCGGTTACGACCGAAATGAAATTTGTACCGATATTTTTTTTTATCGATAAGCCTTTCCAACACTTTTCATATCCATGTAGATAATGCGCGGTTCGGGATTCTTCGACAGTGTTTTATCAAAACCCTCTGTTACTCAAACGTTAAATCTCATAGAGCGAGTTTATGTCTTTATTTCATTTAAATATTCTAGTAAAACTTTTTGAGTTCTTCATTTCCCATATTGTATAACAACTGCTGATTCTACTTTTAATGTCCCTTTGTGCCAATTATTAAAAAGTATAGAATTTAGTTTACATTCACGATGTTCAGAATTATTCTACTTTTACCATTCTTTCCTTCAATTACCTTAGTATCTATGTAAAAATATTTTGTATCAACAATTAACATTCTGGTCGGGGTTGTGGATGGATAACAGGAGTTACCAGCGCTGTTATTACTATTTTTATTTTAAAATATATGAAGCCAAAAATATATAGACAACTTTAATAGAAATATTTAGTTTATTACCTGTTTATTACAGAGTTCAGGTGCAGCTTGGGCAACTTTTTTTTATACATATTTCGCACATTTTCTACATACCAGTATTTTACAGTTAGAACAAATATCCACAGTTTTGTTTCCACACTTCGAAACTTAGTAATAAACCATTTTTCGCATACACGCAGATTCTTTAATAATATATTTTCATAGATTTTTATGGGTATAAAATTAGAAAAAAATCAAATTTATTTCAATTTCGTTAGCAACTTTTTGAAAAAATTGGTCTGTTTATTGGAAAATTTATTTTCCTTCTGTTTAGAACAATTCATTTTGATGAAAAATAGTTTTTCATGTATGTGGTGGCAGCAAGATGGATGGATGTATGATTTAAATTTATTATTAATTTACTTTTTAAATTTTTAATCCCAAATGGAACATATTGTGCCAAAACGATGAGTGCCGTAGAAAGATAATGAAAAAAATGTAAAATGTTAAAATGTAAAAATATACATGATAGAATGGTAAAAAATAGAACCCCAAAACACTATAAAAGTAAGACTAAAAAAGATGAACGATAGTTAAAAACAGTGAAAATGACAAAAGACAAAGGTGAAGAAAAAATCAGATATGATGGTAAAACCCGATATCTCTCAAAAAGGATAAAATGTTAGGATGAGGAGTAACACCAAGTAGATCTTTTAGATGAATGTCATTAGTATAAAAATGGCTATGCATGTAAACTTTAAAATTTGGACACTCAACTAAGATGTGCTACACAGGCATAGCGACATTGCGATTGTTACATATGGGGACAGGTTCACCAAGGAGAAGGTACCCATGGGTAAAACGAGTATGTCCAATTCGAAGTCGAGTCAAGATTACATCGTTCTTCCTGGATGGAAAGGTAGGTCAGCATTTGATGACAGGCTGCAAGAACAAAATATAGGTGCATGCTTAACGCAGTATACAAAATAGTCTTCGAATAAAATCTTTGACTTTGTGGGATGAAATGCAAGTAAATCCCATTGGATACATGATATAATGTAAGAGTTTGTGATATTGTTAGCACGAGTTAAGTCATAATTTAGATGAATAACATTACTTTTAAATTCAGATGTACCACTTTTCTTTAATTTCATAACTGCTGCCAGAATCTATATTGGATAAGAAAGTAATATATGAGGGTTTCACAACCGAGGTGAACCAAATCCAGATTTTTCGTAAGCAAAATCAAATCATTTACAGATTCAAGAGCTAGTTATTTCATAGAGATACATATTTACATATGTTAAAAAGTACTCTAGTTATTAAACATTTCATTAAATTAATTTAAATTTCCAGGTATTATTATGGTCCAGAAAATTTAGGATTTAATTTTTATACATTTTTACAAATGTACTTGATTTACTTTGGGTTAATAGAGTTTAGAGTGCTACGATCTACTGTTTTATTACAAGAGGGAGAATGAGACCGAGATCTACTTCTTAAAGTCAATTTCGAACGATTATGAATATGTCCGCAGTGGTATTCGAACCCACGAAACCCGGTACCAAAGAGCAGCGCCCCACCCATTCAGAGATCATTCGATAGTTACCTTTGACTGTGAGTCCTCCACATACTTTTGTGCAAAGATATAGGGTTAATCTAGAAGGTTAAGTACTTTCAAATAGTACTTTTATGCACTGGTAGAGGCTTGAAACGTCTTCCTGTGTAATAAGATCAATCTCTTAGTACTTAATTTACTTGTACTTAGTACTTAATAAACCTTAGTACTAAAGTTTACAGATATCGCCATATTTATACTAATGACTTTCATCTAAAAGATTGCTAAGGAATTTCTCGTTGAGAGATTCCTTAGCAATCTCTCAACGAGAATCATAAGCAAGATATGTTTTGGATAATTCTCGTTGAGAGATTGCTAAGTAGGATTGAATTATGGAATCAGGGAGAAAATTTTTCTCTCTAAAGATGAATCTGATGAAAACTGAATCTCTATGTGCGGTATCATGGACAGCTAACTCCCGTTAGGATACGTGGTCTGTTGTGACCAAGTATCTGCTTTCCCGCGTGTTTAACCCCGTGTGTGTTTCTTTTAAAGAGTTATCAAACTGTTTAAAAGAAAGAGAGTACTCTCTCTAAAAGAAAGAGCGTTATACATTGCTAACTTATAAAGTTCCACAGCAATCTAAAAGATTCTTGTGCCATGACTATCTATCCGAGTTTCGAAATTTGCATGACATATTCATGATCCTAAGTCTTTCCCTGGCGAAGAAAAGCTTAATTCCCCTCCCCCCCAAAGAATCGTGTTTAATAAAATATTGTATTTTCGTTTATCCTTAGCAGTTTAGAAGTGAAAACGTATTTTATCTTTTCTTCTTTTGTTATAATTTGAGGATTTGTCTCTTTCCCGTTTCACAGTATTCAATTTACTTAAACTGGGAAATCGAAGAGGAAAACGCCTTTGATGGTTATAGTCTTACTTTTTCAGTTTCTTAATTTACTTGAAATAAAAAGAAGGGAAAAACTGACATTTAGAATAGTGTCTAACAGATCTTTTTCAAAAGACTCTGCAGTTGAAAGCATTTACCGATTTTTACTTTATCAATTAAAGTTCTATTGTCTGTTCGGATCATGATTCGTCACCTTCTTTTTACTTGATTTTGTGCTCTTTTTAAGAAAGTGAACAAAGTAGACGCACTTTTTTAATTCAAGCGTGTAAAGAAGTAAATTCTAATCAGAAATATCAAGTTCTAAAAACGATGAAGACATTTAACATAGTGTTTATTTTATATAATGGTTCATCTTAATTTAGAAAGCAATTGAAACTAAAATTTGGTATAAAAACTAGCATTTTCTTTTTTTAACTAAACAAAATCACAATAAGAAAGCTAAACACATGCTCATAGTTAGTAAATAAAAATTGATCGCAATTTATATCAGTATCATAATTTTAATTAATTTTGAAGTGCCATTATTTTAAGTCTAGACGCTGCCGTAACGTCTATGAAACTTTTGATAATTAATATAATAAGCTGCTCTAAGGTGAAAATAACTTTAATATGCAATAAATCATTCTTTAATATGAAAGTGTACCTATTTCTTTCCTCTCACTTTTTTAAAATAAATTTTAGTAAAATTGTCTTACAGACATAGCAGTAGTAACGAAGTTCAACAAAAGCTGGATAGCAATCTAGGAATGAGGATAATTTGTATTACTAAATAAACATAATTCTTAGTTGAGTACAGCCCTAACAGCACACAGATTTTTTTCGCTATTCAGTGAGAGTCTAAAGAAACATGAATGGTGTAGAGAATATGTTAAAGGGTATCAAAATTTCTAAAGCAGTTTTGGTGAACGCTGAAACTATGTCTGTTTCAACCACTAATAATATTTTTGAATAATCATTAAAATCTTGTGATATATTTGAACTGTCTTAACCTTTTTAAAAATATGACATTATATGTCTTAATTGAAAACAATGAAAAATACAAAACAATACAGAAGATTTTAAATTTATGTCATATTATGTTTCGTAATACTTAAAGACATGCTTAATAGAACTAGATAAATATCCAGTATGTTCCAAAACTATTTATGAGATCTCTTAAGATATGAGGGTTGGAACTTTAATTGTGGCAACTGTTTATTTACATGGAATACAGAAGTGATTAATGTCACCATGTTTTACAGTTCTTAATTGTAGTCGAACGCATTTTGTATAACCTATTTCCAAAGATGTGAAAACCGCAGAACACCTGTAGCAGCGCCTGTTCTGTTGATAGTTCGAATGCACTGGTCTATTGACAAAAGAATATCTGGAGCAGTTCTGAAGCGAATGCCAGGAAGTGGTTTCTTCATCTTAGGAATTAAGACAAAGTCACAGTGGCTTAGACTTGAAGGTGGATGGTAAATCCCTAGATGATACTGTCTTGTTGTATGCCCTCTGGGACATTGAATTTTTATCCAACTCGTTGTTCTTGTTTTGAAAACATCCTGACAACACTTTAGACCACAAGTTAATGCAAGTATCAGCTCTTTGCGTCACTCCACATGCACATGACGTAGGAAGGACGATTATTTTTGCTGAGAGGTAAGGTAGGTATGTAGCTCACGTGTGGTATACGCGATATTCTTTGGTTTTCTTACATAGCGTTTTTACACCATTGTTGCCACTATTAAAGCTCCAACACTCGTCTGTTTTATATGTAGCCTAACAAAATGAACTGAAAACTAAGAAAAATTAAGTGTATGATAAATGCCTTTAATTGAAATCAATTAGATTTTAAATAACAATTTCTCTTCTTAATGTTCGAAATCGATCTTTGATAATCACAAAGCAAAATTTAAATTATAATGGTATTTATTCACAAAAAAGATAATAGATAGCTTTGCGAGAATTTTAGAATAAAAATGTAAATTCTAGGAAGTTTAGGTAAAGCGGAATGACAAGAAGAAAAAAATAAATAAAACATACTCTAACAATACATGCAGAAAAAATACAGAAATTTGGCAAGCACAGTACAGATTTACCCAAACTGAATTCTATTAAATATGAACTTGATGTCCAAGGTGAGAAAATTCTTTAAAACTCTTGATCGTTAAGTTTATATATAAAAATTAAATTGCATATTCTTAAACTTTTCACGCATCTACTTTAAAAAAGAAAGAGCAGTAATGAAATTTTGTGTGCTGAAAGCGGAAAATTTTAATATTAGAAACATTTAATTGGATCAAAATCTACGCTTGAATTTTTTCCTTTTTAAATTCCCTCATTATATATTTGCAAAGTTACTTCTTCCCCAAAATGAACTAAAATAATTCTTCATTGTTATTCCAATCAATGAGCAACAATAGTGCGCTTTTCAATTTGCCTAACATCTTGAAATATAAATGACTCAAGGAAACGGTTTTTTGCTTCCCTTAATTACCAAAGATCTCTCCGTAATAATTAGAATGACTGTTTCAAGCAGACTGTGTTTCTACGCCTTTCAGCAGCGTCTGCTGCATTTTATTTTGAATATGTGTAGTTAAGATGGTGGGCTTAATTGGTATTTTCAGTTAATTAGAGAGAAGGTTCTAGTTCTTTAGTTGCCAACTCATTTAAATGTCGCAAAGAATTTGCTAAAAATTCTCTTGAACTTTTAATTCTTTTTTTCTCATGTATTGCACAAAAGTATTAAATTCTGCATTGTTTCCGACCCCTAGTTATGTGGATAGAGTTTGGAGATATTGGAAAATGCTTATACCTGCTACGCCTGTAGAGTTATTATTATTTAATTAAGAAACTACAAAATAATTAGGGATAATAACACTAAATAAAATAATTGGAATTACTTACGCATATTGATGGAGATGGTTGCGTAATTGTGTAAAAAACTACAAAAATAATTTGGGATAATAATAAGTGGAATAATTGAAATGCTAGTATCACTTTTGCATATTTATAGCAGAAGATTTTTTAAATGATTTTTATTGCTTTTGAGAGGACGCATTACTTAAAAGCTGCTGAAAAGTCTAAATGAAAATAGCTTATTTTTGATGTACTGTAAAAAGAAAAAAAAAAGTCTTCTCAGCTGAGAATAAATTTTTCTTCAATCACTAATACGAGTCTAACTTCATAAAAACTATTTAATTAACAATTTAATTTTGTTATTTAAAATAATAAATTTTTAAAAAATTATAAAACATGTACTTGAAGTGATAAATGCTCCATAAATAACTTTTGAAAATCGTATATTAGAAACTAATTTATTCTATTAAACGAAGCTATTTATCCTTTTTATTCTCTGAACCTCAATCATATTAATACGATGATTATATTTTATTTTATCCCATGATAAAACAATTTTTTTTAGATTTCCAGTTCCTTACGTCATTTTAAAACTTACGTTTTAAAATATCATATACACCTAAGTTTTCATTTACAGAAAACGGATATTCTAGTTCTTTTAATAGAATAATTTAGTTTTTGGCATACATATTTTAAAAGTTATCTTCATAATAAAAATTTTGAAATATAATACACTCACATACAGGTATATTAGCATATTTCAATAATAATATTAATACAAGGATTATATGTTATTTTATGCATTATAAAATTATTTTTAGATTTTCAGTTTCTTAAAATATTTTAAAACTTGAGTTTTAAAATGCCATATACCTAAGTTTTCATTTACAGAAAACAGATAATGCAATTCTATTTAATATAATAATTTAGTT
>CM063504.1:48898932-48918932 GCA_032207245.1 Pardosa pseudoannulata | reverse complement strand
AGAATTACATAAGTTATTAATACTAACATTTAGATAATTAAGAGGAAAATTTTTTTTCTAATATCCATCACCAAATCACACTTATAAATAATGTGATAAACGGTCCCAACTTCCCGTTGACACCAACACATATTAGCTTTATTGAAAAATCTGTTTTGATAAATTGGAAATGCTCCATGACCCGAAAAAACTTGATTCAGGTAAACATTTCCTTCAAGTCTATTAGTACTGACCTTCGGAAAAAATGAAAACACCCTTCTTCCAGTAATCTCCGAATCCCATCTTTGTTGCCATAAATAAACATTAAAATTAAATAATTTTCTTTTCAATTGTTTTATTGACATTCCAATCTTGAAATCAATGTTCGTTTTTTGAGTGGCCTCCTTGGCTAAAATATCTACAATCTCATTATAATATTCTTTCATAGGGTAGACAAACTGAAGACCAAGCATGTTTGGACCTAAATTCTGGGGATTCTTCGTAAAGTTGACCACGTAACTGGAATATATGCTTCACACCTCAGAGCCCTTGGTCTAGGCACCGTACTCCCTAGCCTACTTGGGGCTGTTGCGTCGAGGAGTTCAGTTTTAGAATTGTGTTTATTGTAAAAGCGAAAATAAAATCCATCTTTTCTACTAACCCCTTAATGCACAGTCTTTTTGAAAAAGGTCAGCCCCCCCAAAATCAATTTTTTAATGTAAAAAACAATTTAGAACGTTGAATTTAGAAAAAAACTATATTTTATACTTGAATAAGTAAGTGTTATAGCTTACAATCAAATGTAAATGATAAATATGAATAAAACGATTGTATTTTTCTTTTTTACTTTCACATTGTTATTTTTAATTATCGCTTGCATTCGAGTGTGAAAAATTATAGCAACATAAAGTACAACGCCGCTCGAATTATCTCGAGGGTTCACAGTTTGGTCAGTTTAGCGCGCTCGAGTTAACTCGAGCGTGCACTTTAAGGGTTTGAAAAAGAACTGTACTTTAGAGATGTTATACTAAAATTTTAATAGAGTATTTTCTACATAAAGGAGAAAATTTTCTCATGCGTTGTTTTAGATTAATAAGCCACTGCGAAATGCATTTATTTTAAGAGAAATAGCAATTTTCATGGGCTGTTTAAAATTAACAGAATTAAAGGAACTTACAGAAGCGCTTTTGTTCCTATAAACAGTCTTAAATCTACAGTTATGTATTCTAAATTTACGTTTCAGGAATGTATTTAGTTTAGAATGAAGATGAGTAATGATATGTCTTTGTTTTATATTAATGAAATGCAAACATAAATGTATCTTAATGGCTTTTATGCAGTTTTAGATACGTTAGTCCCTACTTTGTGTATTTTATTTGAAAGTAAGCCAAAAAATCTTTCAATTAAAAGACTTTATACGTATTAAAGTGTTACACACTTAGCTATGACGAAACCTAAAATCTTCAGTTATGAATTTAACATATTTTACCCAAGATGTAGTGCATTTATTTTGTAGTTAAGATGAGTTCGTCTTTAATATAATGCTGGGTTTGTTTGAGCTTTTAAATGATGAATAATATCTATTCTGAAATTTTATAGAGATATCACTAGTTTATATGATCTGTAATGTATGATTTGTGACTAATCTTTTATTACACTGCATATTTTTTTTAAAGACGTACGAATTCACTTTCTTGTATTAAATAAAACAAGGAACTGCAGAAAATACGACAGCAGTGAGTACCAAAAAATTTAAGAACTTATTAGAGAATCCTGCGCATATTACATTTAAACACTTAACGGAAAAATATGAGAATGCGAATTCACAAATCCGATAAATAGCTTTGGACGGGAAGTAGAATTTATCTGGAATTTTATTTTCTAAACCGATACTTTACACCATCTCTAAGGTTATTCGTCAGATTCCCTCTTCGTGTACATGCGGGAAGAAGCAGTAATTGGTTGAGCAAGCATTGGGTGTTTGAGTATTAGTATTGATTCTTTTAATGTGTTTTGCAAACGAAACATAGCTGGTTGGATCTCGCGGGATAAGGGTAAGTGCGAATGTATGCTCGGATAAGGATATCGTCGTGTTCTGTTCTGTTTATGTATTCCACTGTTTGCTTTTCGGTGTAGTTTTATTGGAGTATGTTAAACATTTAACGGTTTCCTCTTATTTGGATAAGTATATGTTATCCTGCTCAAATTTTCATTTAATCATACGGATGAGACGAATTATACTTTTGCAATACTATATTACATATGCATATCTCAGTTATTACGTCAGTGAAAAAAATAACAACAAAAGAGAAGAGCTAATTGTCTTATTTTCACGTTTGTTAAGATAATTTGCATGAAACTGATTAACAGTTCCTATTGTTCCCAATAAGTAACTGTATATAAAGAAACATTTGGCAACAAATGGGGATATTGTTTAGATGCACTGATTGTTTTGTTAATTCCAAAGGTATATAAACATTTGCTAAATTTGAGACTTTACCATAAATGAAGGACCGTTGTATGGAGGAATTGTTAAGATCTCAAAACAAAAGAATTAGTCTTCTTTCTATATCAAATGATTTCAATATTTACATATTTGTACTTTACTGATACCAGATGAATCTTGAAATAATATGAAGAGCATTTGTTATTTGCATATACAGAAATATTATTATTGATGGAATGTTGATCTTAAGCATTTTTGCTAGTAATTTCCAGGGAATTTACTGGTAGTTGTTCTGGAAAACACAATATGGCGGTAAGAAAACATCTATTACAAGAAATCTCAACAGTTTTGTAATGTAAATACTGAGAAACTTACATGTGTCAATTATAAGAATGATAATTTATAGATGGCACATGTTATTTACTGTTGTAGGGAGGTATTGTTAAGATCTGAACTCAAAAGAATTAATTAGTCTTCTTTCTGTAACAAATGATTTCAATATTTACATATTTGTACTTTACTGCTACCCTATGAATCTAGAAATTATTTGAAGAACATTTATTATTTGCATATACATAAACATTTTTTATTGATGGAATGTTGATCTTAAGCATTTTTGCTCATAATTTCGTGGGTATTTTCTGGTAGTTGTTCTGGAAAACACAACGTGGTAGTAAGAAAACAGCTATTACAAGAAATCTCACCAGTTTTGTAATGTAAATAGTGAGAAACTTACATGTGTCAATTATAAGAATGATAATTTATAGATGGCACATGTTATTTACTGTTGTAGGGAGGTATTGTTAAGATCTGAACTCAAAAGAATTAATTAGTCTTCTTTCTGTAACAAAGGATTTCAGTATTTACATATGTGTACTTTACTGCTTATGAATCTAGAAATTATTTGAAGGGCATTTATTATTTGCATATACAGAAACATTTATTGTTGATGGAATGTTGATCTTAAACATTTTTGCTCGTATTTTCCTGCGAATTTACGGGTAGTTGTTCTGGAAAATGTAAATAGTGAGAAACTTAAGTGTGTCAATTTAGAAGAATGATAATTTATAGATGGCAGCTGTTATTCCGTAAGGAAACTATGAAAACTTATTTGCTACTCATTCAGGTTTTTAATATTTACCAAAATGAGCGTTTGTTTAACCATTTAGTATTTTTTCCCGTACCTCATACTGTAGTACTTGCAAGCCCTGAGATTTTCCCACATATAGGGCAAACATCATAATTTCAAATCTCACGTTTCTAATTATAATGTCTAATTCGATCTAATTTACTTTATGATTCAAACATGGTATTATTATTCCGCAAGACAAATTAACTAATGTTGTCACGAATAAATATTTTTTACCCGTAGGTAGTTCATAAATTTTAATTTAATACCAATATGAAATTCTTAAATGCAAAATATTTTACTTTTTGGTAAAAAATGGGCATTTTTAAATTTCTTCAACTATCAAGTGGTTAAAGGAATGAAATCATGATTGAGGTTCATTACAAGGCTATTGACTTCATACAAAATGAGCAGAAGTTTTACTTGAGGGTTAGAGAAAAAGGCTATATGGCTCAACTTATTCCTTTCAATCCATCTAAATATGTTATTTTAAAGAGAATTATTCCTGAAATATTTAAAAGCTGTTCATTTACGTTTCCCAAAGACAGTTTTTAAGAGTGTAGGTAGAATGAGCGATTACAGCAAAGTTGCGAGATAACGATGACAGAATCTCCTATATAATAATAGCCTAAGTTATTTGTCCGTCAGTCCTCGAAGTTATGAAGCTGTTGGACCTGGAATGGATAGAGGCATCCATATTGGATTCTTGATAAGTTAGGGTTAGCAAAATTCAAAGCGGGTCTTTAAAACGTTGGAAATCCACCCCTTGCTCCTTTTTCGAGCGTTTAATGCCATTATTTCAATCCCTATTTTCCCGGTCAAGAGCAGGCGGGAATGTCGAGTGGTTAGGGCTCTGACCTTCGGAACCGAGGTTAGTGGGTTCGAGTCCCACTGGGGCATGGATGTTCGTAGCCGTTCGTAATCGCTTTAAGCAGTAGGTAACGATCTCATTAGCCCTCGTTTTTCAAAAAAGTAGACCGTAGTGCTCCCAACCAACCAAGAGCAGGTGATTCAATTTATCAATTTATCACATAATAAATAGGTAAAAATAACATTTTTTCTAGCATTATGACGTCATTTTTTCTCATCTCATTAAATTATTTCTTATTTTAAAATATTTAAATATCGTCTACTTTATTTTCACACGTTTTATCACTGAGGTTAGATAATACATAAATAATTTTTTTTATATTTGGCTTCAATATCAGATTAGGGACATATGTGATAATTTTAAATTTAATCATTGATTATTTTTTATTGCAATGAACATTTTATCACCGGTATTAACAACAAATTCTTTTCATAAAAATCTAGGAGTCTATTTCAAGGAATAATAAATATCTAGCGTTTAAGTTATACATCTTTGAAAATTAAGAAGTTTGTTCGTTTGTTTTTTATACATATCCACAAAGTAACATTCAAAGCAAGTTTTTAAACCATTCCAAATACACCCCTTCCCCCTTTTTCGAGCGTTTAATGCAATTATATCTAGCTCTATGTTCCTTCATTAAGGGCAGGTGATTAAGTTTATCATATAATAAATAGGTAAAAATAACATTGTCTAGCTTTATGACGTCATTCTTATAACCAGCTCATTTAATCATTTATTTTAAATCATTTAAATATCGTCTGCATTATTTTCATACGCTTTATCACTGAACTTACTTGTTACGTAAATAATTTTCTTTTATATTTGGATTAAATAATAGCTTAGGTACATATGGGATAATTTTAAATTTAATCATCGATTACTTTTCATTGCAATGGAAAGTTTATAACTGGTATTAACAAGAAATGCTTTTCATAAAAGTCTAGGAGTCTATTTCACAGACTAATAAATATCTAGAGTTTAAGTTACATATCTTTGAAAATTAAGAAGTTTATTCGTTTGTGTGTTTGTCTTTTATACATATCCACACGGTTTGACTAAAGGAATTCAAGGTGATTCTATACTGCATTTACAGTATCGGGAGACTTTAGAGGAATATGAAGATAAACACATTCTTGAGCGTGTACCGTATAATTTTCAGCCAAAAAACAAACCATTCTTTTATCTGCCTCATAGGGTACTTTACAATTCTGGAAAACTAAAAATTTTACGTATCCCATCATATGACGGTCTATATGATAGTTTGGAATAAAACTGGATGCTCTATCGGACCTCGTAGCTATGACATCAGAATTGGAAATCCGCTTCTGTTGCAGCTTAATTTTAAGCCCGCTATTTTCTGGGATCGGTGCATAAATGTGTTTTGAGAATAAAGCTCAAACTGGTCATAAACATTAGGAAAACCAGTAAATTAGAAGTTACTCACCAATCAACTTTCCTGGATTCAAATCTTTTACAAACTTTAAATACTCAACTATGGTGAAGGCCTATATTTAACTTTTCCTGGTTTTTCCCGAGCTGAACTCGGGCAAGCGAAATGTACCATCCTGGCTCATCCCGAGTGTACCTCGGACACTGTGCAATCAGTCTTTCCCGAATTATTTCACATGTGCTTTTTATGGTTTCTAAAATTTTGTTTACTTTTCTGGTTACTAGATTATTTTCTGTTTAAAGAGAAACAGTAGAGGGAAGAAAGTAAGGAGAGAAACAAGGTTCTACTGTCCAGATTGCGATGTTGGACTCTGTGCAGTACCGTGTTTTCGATTGTATCATACACGACCAAATTTTGATTAATAATGTCATAATCATTTATATGAATGCATAGGATATAAATAAAATTTAATTCAAGATAAAAGCTAGGTATTCTAAGCTTTTTATTTATAGTTAGTGTGAATTGACTCCAAAGTCTAATGATTTCTGCCGTACAGAAAGCCAATTATACATGTAAATTACTCTTTATTTAAATTGATTTTTTACATTAATTTTTAGGAAATTTTGTATGCGAAAGATGCTATTATGTTTTAAAAAGCTATGTATGTATAAAAATAAGCATAAAAAATTGACATTTTTTGACCCATAATCCTGAAATAAAATGAACCTGGAAGGGGTTAAGATAAAATAGAATCAAATCTGTTACGAAACGATACTTTGTTTTGAAAAATCGTTACATACTCAACACTAGTAAAGCCCTATAATTTTTGATAAAATGGATTCGAATGTGTTACGAAAATAATGTCTTAAAACTCTTTAGATACTCAGCAATAACAAACCCCTATATTTATGATAAAGTCAATTTAAATCAGTTACAAAAAGATGTCTTGCCTTGAAAAATATTTAGGTACTCAGCAGTTGTAATTGCAGAAGTTGTTTTACATTTATGGTAAAATAGATTAAAATCTGTTACGGAAATATCTCTTGTCCTAAAAAGTTAGTGTACAAGCCTTTTGTAATAGAAATGAAATCGTTACATACTCAACACTAGTAAAGCCCTATATTTTTTGGTAAAATTGATTCAAATGTGTTACGAAAATAATGTCTTAAAAATCTTTGATTACTCAGCAATAACAGACCACTATATTTATGATCAAGGTAATTTAAATCCGTTACAAAGAGATATCTTGCCTTGAAAAATATTTAAGTACTCAGTAGTTATAAATGCAACAGTTGTTTTACAATTATGGTAAAACAGATTAAAATCTGTTACGAAAATATCTCTTGTCCTAAAAAGTTAGTGTACACGCATTTTGTAATAGAAATGAAATCGTTACATACTCAACACTAGTAAAGCCCTATATGTTTTGGTAAAATGGAATCAAATGTGTTACGAAAAAAATGTCTTAAATCTTTAAAAACACAGCAATAATAAACCCCTATATTTATGATAAAATAAAGTTAAATCCATTATAAAAAGATCTCTTGTCTTGAAAAATATTTAGGTAGTCAGCAGTTGTAAATGCAACAATGCTTTACATTTATAGTAAAACAGATTAAAATCTGTTCCGAAAATATCTCTTGTCCTAAAAAGTTAGCGTACAAGGATTTTGTAATAGAAATGAAATCGTTACATACTCAACACTAGTAAAGCCCTATATTTTTTGATAAAATGGATTCAAATGTGTTACGAAAATAATGTCTTAAAAATCTTTAGATACTCAGCAATTTCAAACCCCTATATTTATGATAAAGTGAATTTAATTCCTTTACAAAAGATATCTTGCCTTGTAAAATATTTAAGTACTCATCAGTTGTAAATGCAACAGTTGTTTTACATTTATGGTAAAACAGATTAAAATCTGTTACGAAAATATCTCTTGCCCTAAAAAGTTAGTGTACACGCATTTTGTAACATGAATGAAATAGTTACATACTCAACACTAGTAAAGCCCTATATTTTTTAGTAAAATAGATTCAAATATGTTACGAAAAAAAATGTCTTAAATCTTTGAAAACACAGCAATAATAAACCCCTATATTTATGATAAAATAAATTTAAATCCATTATAAAAAGATCTCTTGTCTTGAAAAATATTTAAGTACTCAGCAGTTGTAAATGCAACATTGCTTTACATTTATAGTAAAACAGATTAAAATCTGTTACGAAAATATCTCTTGTCCTAAAAAGTTAGCGTACAAGCATTTTTTAATAGAAATGAAATTGTTAATACTCAACACTAGTAAAGCAATATATTTTTTGGTAAAAAGGATTCAAATGTGTTACGAAAATAATGTCTTAAGAATATTTAAATACTCAGCAATAACAAACCTCTATATTTATGATAAAGGGAATTTAAATCCGTTACAAAAAGATATCTTGCCCTGAAAAATATTTAAGTACTCAGCAGTTGTAAATGCAAAAGTTGTTTTACATTTATGGTAAAACAGGTTAAAATCTATTACGGAAATATCTCTTGTCCTAAAAAGTTAGCGTACAAGCATTTTTGTAATAAAAATGAAATTTGTATCCCCCATTTCCATTTAAAATTGAAATAAGAAAATAAAATGTTTTAATAATCTTTTTCGTTATTAACCGAAGAAATTCCCTGTTTGTGACAAATAAAATATTAATTTCCATAACGAACGTAAAACTAAATGTTCTTAAATTATTTGAAGCTTTTCAAAAGAAACTACAAACTAATTAGGGATAATAACACTAAATAAAATAATTGGAATTACTTACGCATATTGATGGAGATGGTTGAGTAATTGTGTAAAAAACTACAAAAATAATTTGGGATAGTAATAAGTGGAATAATTGAAATGGTAGTATCACATTTGCATATTGTAAAAATAATGTTACGTTGGCCTAGTGTTTGAGAAAGAAGAAAGTAAAACTCATTAAGAAACACATGAAAAATAGCTCTTGATTAAATGATTTTATACAAATAAATAAATGCCTAAGTAATACAACTGTAATCAACTTATCATTTATAGATATCGAAGACTGCTCTCGAGCCTCTAAAAAACAATCTGGCGATGATGTTTCTAAAAAGGTCTATCCCGCAAGCCGCGGATGCCAGCAGCGTTACCTTCTACTCTCCTCTCACAACCTTGTCTCTAAAAAATCAGACTCTTCGGAGAAAAACAGGAAATCCAGAACGACGGTGGGGGGTCAGAATCCCTAAACCAACGGACCCTTCTATTAGTTGGGAGAAGTCCGAAGTTTATTTCTAGTTCAAACCGGTCTCCTGGTATGTCTTTGACGATGACCCACGGGAAGGTGTAAAAAGAGCTGAACCGAATGTAACTTATTGTTACAGATATTTATAGCAGAAGATTTTTTAAATGATTTTTATTGCTTTTGAGAGGCCGTAGTACTTAAAAGTTGCTGAATAATCTAAATGAAAACAGCTTATTTTTGATTTACTGTAAAAAGAAAAAAAAAACTCTTCTCAGCTGTGAATATTTTTTTCTGATTCACTAATATGAGTCTAACTTTATGAAAACGATTTAATTAACAATTTAATTATGTTATATAAAATAATAAATTTTTTAAAAAATCATAAAATATATATATGAAGTGAGAAATATAGAAATCCATATGCTTGATAAATAACTTTTGAAATTCGTATATTAGATACTAATTTATTCCATCAAACTAATTTATTATATCAAACGAAGATATATATCCTTTTTATTCTCTGAACCTCAATTATATTAATACGAGGATTATATTTTATTTTATGAAATAATTATTTCATTGATGAAAGTCTAAACTGCACTATACATAAAAAAATATATGAATATTTTCCCCTGAAAAGCTTTGTTTTTAATATGGTAATTATGATTAAAACTATACAATAAAAATTCAGTAATGTATATTATTTTTCTTTATTTAAAATTCTATCTCACTGAGTCAATTATTATCACTAGCAGTATAATGTTTAAAAAGGCATATATTTTCTACTGAAAAAATTAACATAATAACAAAAACTTTTACAAAATTCTAAGACAAACTCTGATGAATATTAATGATAAAATATTAGTTTATAATTCAATAAACCTGTGCGAATTTGACAGCACACGAGATAAAAAATAATCTTTCTCTTTCGAACTTTTATACTTCTCAGCTACTAATAGTGTTAGATGCTTTAAATAAGCAAGCTCTTAATCAAGATGTTTAATTACTTCAATGTTTTAAATGAAGTTTTTTCTCTAGTCAAAGAATTTGCAAAACTACAAGTTTGAACTTATTTATGTCTATGAAGTTAAAATTTTTTTTTGAAGTTGACTTTAAAGTTTTATAAATTGTTCCTTAAAACATGTTGTTTGTGAAAATAACAAATTTTAATCACTAGAATTTTTATTCGTCCATTATTCTTCGTAATTTCTTTTTGATATATTGTTTAGTTCCTTAAACTGAAAAATGCTTTAAAATATTGCAAAAGTTTTGAAGAGAATTTTATTGAATTAAAAAGTTATTTTTATTGCAAAATCTTTCTAAACATTTTGTGTTTAGTATACATCTTGGTGGTTTAAATTTAATGTTTATACTATAAATTATTTCTATCATATATATATATATATATATATATATATATTTAAAAGTATGTCAGGTCTAGAAATTTTAAAATTAAGCGAGTTGTGAGCAATTTAAAAGAGAACTCTTTGATAATAACAAAATAAATTAAAAAAAAAAAAACGACGATCACGTCAGTTTTTTAGATAATTAGCTTTTAGCATATTGGAAGAGTTTGATGAATACGCATACCGATATTGACATTTTCCGTAGACATCGAGCTTCATATTGCTTAACTCCTACGAATAAATGAAAATCAAGTGACACCGAAAAGGAAATCATATTTAAAATAAAATTATTTACCAAGAAAGACTGATTTCATTTTAAATAAAAACATATATATATATATATATATATATATATAATATATATATATATATATATATATATATATATATATATATGTATGTAATATAAAATATAAATTTATATATATATTATATAATATATTTATATATAAAAATATGTATATAATATAACAATATATAAATATATAAATATATATATATATATTATATATATAATACATTTATATATATATATAATAAATATATATAATATAGAAATATATATATATTAAATATATATATATACATACATATATACAATACAAATATATATATATACATATATATATTATATATATATATATCTTATATATATATTATATATATATATATATACATACATATAAACTGTATTAATGTCGTTTCATTAAATAATATTTTTGATAAGTTATTTTTGATATACTTTTTAGTTTTAATAAAAAGAAAAATATTTGAAAATAGTGTAGTAAAATTTTGGTTAGATTTTTAAGGAAAAGCCAAAATTTTATTTAACGATCAACAAATTTTTTGGCGGTAATTTAAATATTTGTTAATTCGTGGAAAGTAGTACTTGAAAGTCTAAAGAGATTTATTAAATTCAATTAAGTAATTAGCTAATCTTAATCTATATTAATAATGAACAAGCTAAGTTTTTGACGAACTCACTTTGTAACATACTGTATTTAATCTTGTAAAAGCAATAAATATGATTTACCCTTCAAAACTTTTAACATTTTTCCCATTATTAAATTAGATTGTTTCAGATTAGATTAGTTAAATCACATGAGTTCTCTTAGTTTAGAGAAATATAGGTATTATGCAAATGAAACATTTTGTTTTAGAACTCTAAACAATTACTTGTGAGAGGTACGTCAGTATGTTACAGAAGGACATCATCACTAGCCAGGCTGATAAACACCTGATAAACAGTACGATTTTCATTCAGGATGCCGATCTACCTCATATTACAAGATGTGTGAAAGATCGCTTGCTCACGTCGTTTGATGAAATCAACAAAAGACAACATCTAACGCCAATGTCTTACTATAAATACAGATATGCTGTACAGTGCTGTTCACAATTTTGTCTCTCGACTACTGCTATTGTTCAGGAATGAAGGTGGGTATATTTATCATTTATTCTAAAGGATATCGTCTTTGCATTGTCATAATTTGTTATACTATAATTATTTCTTTTCCATCACACGAAGAACAATCTGTTGACCAATTTTTAATTTTTTTAGTTGATAATAAAAATCGAATGTCATTCCAACATGTGTATCAATTTTGTCCTCTCTGCAACATTATTCTGCGGATTATTATATTTTCAAATGTATACTAATTTTTTGGTAATCTGGTACATTAAAATTTAAAAACAGAGGTATTTAAAAATTTTTTTGTGGATCTTTCTACACTTTTTTCAAGGTAAGTAAAATTAGGATTATGTTTCTGCACTTGGGATTAGTTTAAATTATCAGAATCAACACATTCTATACAAATCATAAGAACTGCTTCTAAATATTCTAATACATGCCAAACGATGGCCGAATGATAGAGTGCTGCTATTCGGTATCGAGTTCGTGGGTTGAAATCCCGTTGCTGGTATGGATGTTCGTAGCCGTTTGGAATCGTCTTTAAGCAGTAGGTCCGGGTCTTATTAGCCCTCGTGAGCAAAATCAGTAGACAGTAGCCCTGCAAAACAAACAATGTAATATAATCGTCTAAATTTGGTAACCACTTGCAGTACTCTCTGATCAATTGGGACGCAGACTTATTACAAAAAATTAATTTACTTTAAAAAATAGGCATCTTTGACAATTCAATTAACTTTGTCAAGTGGTTGCGAAAACCCACGAAATAAATAGTATAAAAGGTGAGTAGGATCAGTTAAAAATGACAGTGTCTCATTTGTTTTGAATAATTCAAAAATCACCTCTTAGTATAATTGAAATTATGATGATTATTTTGAGTTAAATGCTTTTACCCTTCAGGTGAGCCTTGAGTTACGGTAGTTCAGTCGGCAAAGGCAAGGCTCTCTTACCTGGAGGGTTGCGGATTCGGACCCCCAGCTGGTCTAAGAAGGGCTGTGTTCGTTAAAGGTGACTAGGGAAAGTAAAATATGTTCGTGGTCACAATGTACTTCCAGTTCATAATCAATACCTCTGGGGGTTACAGGCCAAATCTACGGGTCTTCTGCTTGGAATCTGCTTCTAAATTACCCACTTGAGCAAGAAGTCGTACTTTCACTCTTGAGGTGCTTGTTTAAACGAAAGGCTCACACCTTTGCCTTACTATGAGTAACAACTATGAGTAACGTGGGCCGAACGATGGCCGAATGGTTAGGGTGCTGAACCGGAGATCGTGGGTTCGAATCCCACTTTGGCATGGATGTTCGTAGCCGTTCGGAATCGGCTTTAAGCAGTAGATCCCGGTCTCATTAGTCCTCGTGTTGCAAAAAGTAGACCGTAGCACTCCAAAACCAAAACCAAAATGAGTAACGTGGCTTGGTTTGACCAAGTGGCATAAGACAACAATCACAAGGTGCGCCTTAGATCTTCAGACCTAAACACAACTATTTCTCCAGAAAACATATTTCATCACAGCGTTCAGACAATTATGGGATGACAGAAATCAGCTAAAAGCATTTTCATATTTATACATTAAATTGTCGAAATTAAAACAAATAAGGTAAACATAAAAATATTACGACATTAGATAATTTATTGACTAACTTGGAGAAATAATAAAAATTACTAATTATGGAGGAGGGAAGAGAAATCTTTGATTATCCTAAAAAAATATTTCTCTTGTATTTAATATTCTTTTGTTTTTGTGATATGCTGCAGAAGCTTAAGCTACAATACTCGTATTTACGAAAGTTTTCTAAATATGAATACATTATTTATCTATTTTCATTGAATCATTTCTTATAAAAAAGTATGATCCACTCAACTTAATTCAAAAGAAAATATAGTGTTTCTAAAGTTACTTCTATTTAAAAACACATATGAAACAACAAAACATCAAGTTAAAAAACATACTACCAAGAGGCGTAAAGCAACAACAACAAGGTGCGCCTTAGATCTTCAGACCTAAACGTAACTACTTCTCCAAAAATAATATTTCATCACAGCGTTCAGACAATTATGGGATGACAGAAAGCAGCGAAAAGCATTTTCATATTTATACATTAAATTGTCAAAATTAAAATAAATAAGGCAAACATAAAAATATTATGACACAAGATAATTTATTGACTAGTTTGGAGAAAATAATAAAAAGTATTGATTATGGGGGAGGGAAGAGAAATCTTTGATTATCTTAAAAAAATATTTCTCTTGTATTTAATATTCTTTTGTTTTTGTGTTATAAATTCACATTAGTATCTTCTTACTTTATTGCTAAACAAGCTAAAGTTACAATATTCGTATTTACGAAAGTTTTCTAAATACGAATACTTTATCTATTTTCATTGAATGCTTTCTTATAAAAAGGTACGATCCACTCAATTTAATTCAAAAGAAAATATAGTGTTGCTAAAGTTACTTCTTTTGAAAAACACATATGAAGCAATAAAACATCAAGTTAAAAAACATACTACCAAGTGGCATAAGGCAACAACAACAAGGTGTGTCTTAGATCTTCAGACTTGAACATGACCACTTCACCAGAAATAATATTTCATCGTTCAGACAATAATTATACGATGACAGAAAACTGCTAAAAGCATTTTCATATTTATACATTAAATTGTCAAAGTTAAAACAAATAAGGCAAATGTAAAAATATTATGACACAAGATAATTTATTGACTAACTTGGAGAAGAAAATAACAAAAATTACTGATTATGGGGGTGTTAAGAGAAATCTTTGATTATCATAAAAAATTATTTCTTTTGTATTTAATATTCTTTTACTTGTTTTTGTGATATATTAAACAAGCTAAATCTACAATACTCGTATTTACGAAAGTTTTTTAAATATGAATACTTTGTTTATGTATTTTCATTCAATGCTTTCTTATAAAAAAGTACGATCCACTCAATTTAATTCAAAAGAAAATACAGTGTTGCTAAAGTGACTTCTATTAAAAGACACATATGAAGCAACAAAAAATCAAGTTAAAAAACATACTACCAAGTTGCTATAAGGCAACAACTGCAAGGTGCGCCTTAGATCTTCAGACTTATAAATGACCACTTCTCCAGAAATAATATTTCATCACATCGTTGAGACAATTATGGATGAAAGAAAGCAGCTAAAAGCATTTTCATATTTATACATCAACTTGTCAATAATTTTGACAAATTGATTAAAATAATAAGGCAAACATAAAAATATTATGACACGATAATTTAATAACTAGCTGGGAGAAAATAATAAAATTACTGATTTTGGGGGAGAAAAGAGAAATTTTTGATTATCCTAAAAAAATATTTCTCTTGTATGTAATATTCTCTTATCTGTTTTTGTGATATAAATTCACATTAGTATCTTCTTATTTAATCGCTAAACAGTTAAAGCTACAATACTTGTATTTACGAAAGTTTTCTAAATATGAATACTTTATTTATCTATTTTCATTGAATGCTTTCTTATAAAAAGATAGATCCACTCAATTTAATTCAAAAGAAAATATAGTCTTTTTAAAGTTACTTCTATTGAAAAACACATATGAAGGAACAAAACATCAAGTTAAAAAACATACTACCAAGTGGCATAAGGCAACAACAACAAGGTGCGCCTTAGATCTTCAGACTTATACATGACCACTTCTCCAGAAATAATATTTCATCTTTCAGACAGAAAGCAGCTAAAAGCATTTTCATATTTATACATTAAATTGTCAAAATTAAAACAAATAAGGCAAACATAAAATATTATGACATATGATAATTTATTGACCAGCTTGAAGGAAATAATAAAAATTACTGATTATGGGGGTGTTAAGAGAAATCTTTGATTATCATAAAAAATTATTTCTTTTGTATTTAATATTCTTTTACTTGTTTTTGTGATATGCTGCAGAAGCTTAAGCTACAATACTCGTATTTACGAAAGTTTTCTAAATACGAATACTTTATCTATTTTTCATTGAATGCTTTCTTATAAAAAGATAGATCCACTCAATTTAATTCAAAAGAAAATATAGTGTTGCTAAAGTTACTTCTATTGAAAAACACATATGAAGCAACAAAACATCAAGTTAAAAAACATACTACCAAGTTGCTATAATGCAACAACAAGGTGCGCCTTAGATCTTCAGACTTAAACATGACCACTTCTCCAGAAATAATATTTCATCACATCGTTGAGACAATTATGGATGACAGAAAGCAGCTAAAAGCCTTTTCCTATTTATACATCAATTTGTCAAAATTAAAAAAAATAAGGCAAACATAAAAATATTATGACAAGAAAATTAATTGACTAGCTCGGAGAAAATAATAAAATTACTGATTATGGGGGAGAGAAGAGAAATCTTTGATTATTCTAAAAAAATATTTCTCTTGTATTTAATATTCTTTTATTTGTTTTTGTGATATAAATTCACATTAGTATCTTCTTATTTATCGCTAAACAAGCTAAAGCTACAATATTTACCAAAGTTTTCAAAATATGAACTTTATTTGTCTATTTTCATTGAATGCTCTCTTATAAAAAAGTATGATCCTCTCAATTTAATTCAAAAGAAAATATAGTGTTGCGAAAGTTACTTCTATTGAAAAACACATATGAGACACCAAAACATCAAGTTAAAAAACATACTAAAGCTATGTTACAACGTATGAAAATCCTTTAACGAGAAACATGTATGACATAACAAGATGCTATCTTAATACAAACGAAAACAAATTCCTAGTATATGAAAACACTTTGAAAATACTTGATAAAGTATTGTGTGAGAAAAACGCATATCGTTTTCCCTGCAACTTCTGAAATATATATCTGGTGAAAATCCCCATAAAGGCAGGCAAAAACATAGAAAAATATCTCCAGTTTTATATAACAATGGTTGAACTTCTCCCTGATATTCAAATTTCAAATCCAAATATTTCTATGCAGTACCCGGAAGTTTTATTCCGATGAAGAATAAAGCACTCGCAATACATGCTTAAATGACTTTTCTGATATTACCGAGAGAGGAAAAATCTATAAATTCCACATTCACAAGATATCGGAGAGAAATAAACTTGAAGCTCCATCAGTAAGGATTCATATATTACTTTCTTTCCCGGAATTCCTGTCGCTTGGTTTTTTGGTTTATTACGTATAAAAGTTTTATATGTCGCCCTTGGGATTTGGTTATTACAAAATGTTTGAAATTTCATTTTAGAAGGTACAAAAAGGAACTATATGGATAGAGTCATGAAATTTTGATTTGCAGATTCTTCTAAATTCGTTTTTCTGACACCAAAAGAGAACTGAAAATTTCCGAACTGAAAATTGAATTATTTGTTTTGCTTTTTACAAAGTTTGCGAATTGATTCCAATTGCTTTCTAATTAACCAAAAAAAAGGATTGTCTTAGTAAAATGTGTATAATGTATATCAAAGTAGCATTTAGACATTATAATAATGATTTAAAAGTGGTTATTTAACTTCGTGAAACAATTGAAACTCAGTTACTCACACACACACACGCACACCAACATATATATACAGGGTATCCCAAAATGACCGCATAAACTCTGCACATCTTGTTTCCTCGTTCGGAGTACATAAACACTGACAAAAGAAGCGTACTTGTACAATCAATAGTTTACAAGAAAAATACGATAAACAAAATATGATGTCACTGCCGGTGCAAGAACAAACACTTTATTAGACATATCAACAGCAGTATTTGCATATCTTTCCAGACTATAATGTTAAAAACGTTCGTCACGCAAAACACGCCATGTATGCTCGCGCGCCATAGAATGACGTTAAGCCGCCGTTGAACTGGTATTTTAAACGCTGCATCTTGCAGCTATCGGTAATGGCAGCCGATGTAATGGAAATGCCCTCCGAACTATTAGGGAGTTTGCCTGTGCATATACTGCTGTTGATATGTTCAATAAACTATTGATCGTACAGGTACGCTACTTTTGGCAGTGTTTATGTACTCCCAAAGAGAAATCTAGCTGTACAGAGTTTATGCGGTCGTTTTGGGATACACTCTCTCTCTTTATATATATATATATATATATGTGTGTGTATATATATATGTATATATATGTGTATATATATATATATATATGCACATATATGTATATATAATATGTGTATATATGTACGTATATGTGTATATGTATATATATTTATATATATATATAAATATATATATATATATATATATATATATATATACTCATGTCCATAAATTAAGGATAATTCAGAATCACACAGAAATTGAGCTCTAAAATAAAAATTTCACCTGTAGAATTATCACACACATCTTGAAGGAGAATATGCAAATTGCAGGAAACCACCAGATGGCGCGGATAGTACGTCACAATGACGAGAGTGTATGAAAGGGGTATATAAGGAATGATAGCAAAGAAGTAAAATTGTTCACAAGCACTTTAAAAGCCTTTCAGTGCAAAATAGTTATGGCACAAAGGAAGCATTTGGATGATTTTTTACGTGGTAGAATTATCGGACGACTGGAATGTGGACGTACCCAGCTGGAAGTATCCTAGGAACTTGGAATCGTCCAGAGTGTCATCTCCAGGCTTTGGCAACGATTCAAACATGATGGTAATGTGAGTAGATGTTACAGCACAGGTCGCCCCCAAGTTACTACGCCGAATGATGACCGGTATTTGGCAGTTACTGCCAAAAGAAACTGACGGAGCACAGCATCAGACCTGTCTCGTCACCTCTCTTCAGCTACCGGTACGATAGTTTCAAGGCAGACCGTGTACAGACGCTTAGGGAACATTGGTCTATATCTCGTAGGCCTGTCAGATGTGTTACCCTTACCGCAACTCACTGTCGCCTGCGATTATGCTGGGCTAGAGAGCATGCATTGTGGACACCGCAACAGTGGTCTTGTGTGATGTTTTCCGAAGAGTCCAGGTTCAGTTTACATTCTGATTCTCGCCGGACTTTCATATGGAGAGCGCCAGGTACCCGTTACCACCAAGAGAACACCATTGAACGACACCGTTACGGTGGTGCAGGATGGCTCGTTTGCCACATCTATCGAGATATCATTCTGGAACAACATGTACGTTTGTTTCGGGGCGCCATGGGTCCTGAATTTCTATATATGGATGACAATGCCCGACCTCACCGTGCAAACATTGTAGACGAATGCTTTCAATCGGAGGATATCACCCGTATGGATTGGCTAGCATACTCACCGGATTTGAATCCAATAGAGCATGTGTGGGACATGATTGGCCGACGACTTGCAGCCCGTCAACCACCTCCCAACTGTATATCGGAACTTCGGAGGGCATTGCTTGATGAGTGGTGTAATTTTCCCCAAGATCAGATTGATAATCTGATACTCAGCATGCGTAGGCGTTGTAACGCTTGTATTGCATCGTCCGGGAGACATATTCCGTATTAACCATCATACTAACCATGCTATACTGTTTTCTGTAAATAGGTTCTTTTTTGAAATTTGCTCCAGGGAGTAAAAATCGCAATTTTTATTAATTATGTCAAACATATAGCACCTTTTTTGCTCTTTACCTTTTGTTTAATAAATAGGCTTTACAAATAAGTCTAATTTGTTTTGCTTTTGTGTCTTTCATTGCCTGAACTTCATTATCCTTAATTTATGGACATGAGTGTACATAAACATATATATATATATATATATATATATATATATATACATATATATATACATACATACATACATATATATATATATATATATATATATATATATATATATATATATATATATATATATATATATATATATATATATATATATATATATATATATATATATATATATATATATATACATACATAAACATATATATTTATCAGGTTTAAAAACATAAAATTTATAATTTAGGGGTTTGAGAGCAAAAAACGAAGGGCACTCTTTTAATGCAGGGACATGAATCTTTAATAACTCATTATAAAGGTACTTGACATCTAAGGATTACCAGAGAGCGTCTTGAGAAATGTGGCTGCATAAAACTTGGTAGTAAGTGGGGTTCAGTTTTTAGAATGTGGAAGCTAGCCTAGCTCAGCCATATTTGTT
>CM063504.1:48843932-48896432 GCA_032207245.1 Pardosa pseudoannulata | reverse complement strand
CGTAAATTCTGACAACGTAAATCATGATTACAATTTTAATTTAAAACTGGTTCTTTTAAGTGTATACTTTAGTTATAATGTAAATGCAAAAACATTGGTCTCTGATATTTAACACATACATATGTGTGTGCATTTATATATATATGGATGTGTATATGTATATATATTATATATATACACACATATATACACTCGAAGACCCTACAGACTTTGTGCTGTTTTAACGCTGTAAATTCAAAAGTTTTAAAATGTTTTTAAATATATTATAAATTGGATCATCTTAATGGAAAAGTAGGGAAAAATATTTTAAAAATACTTGACACCATCACGCATATAGTCATCTCAAACATAATTAGATTAAACTAAAATTCCCACATCTTCTGTAAGGGTATTTAATCCTGGGAGTCCTTTTACTGAAGTCCGTTTCGCTGACCACTGCACCACAGATACGTTGTCAGCGAAGGATTACGAGAGGCATTATAATAGTCTCAATAACTGCGGAATTCTGGATTTTTTAATAAAACAACACTTTCTATCGGATCAAATTGCAATTCTAAAACATTCTCGAATCAACTTAATTACATACACAAAATTTCATAAAAATCCATCCAGTCGTTTAGGGGTAGTTCTACACAAACATTCAGAAGAATTTTATATATAAAGATAAACAGATAAAGAGAGAGATAAAGTACCACATGCCTCAAAATTTTATACAAGTAATTTTAAAAGAAAAAATGTAAATAAAGACCACTCCTTATTTAATATGACTAGATCAGATAAAGTGTTTACGTTCAAGAAGACATAAAATATTACGTCCAAAACTCAATAGAACAGTCGACAGGTATAAATCCTTAAAACAAATTTATTATATCAGTTCAAAAATCAGGAAGCCCATACAACTCAGTAACAACCAGTGGCAGCATACCATTGCACTATGTCATCCAAGAGCAGATAGCACCACTCTCATGAGAAATTAGCTTAGTCTAGAGTTCTTAATTATCCAGAACTGCAATCTTTAAAGAAATAATTAATCACGAGGTCTGAAAACTAAGATTAGTCACCAGGCTGTTATGAGAAGAAGTGCATGAATATGAAAAGAAATACAACTTGAGGATTTTGTTCCAATGAAAACGGAAGTTACTGCATTCTCAGAATTGAGGTTCGTTTTTATGAAGAATAAAAACTCTAAAAATTAATTTAGTTTTTGTCAACATAATAAATGTATATCAAACAGAACTGTTTTGATTATATATATATATATATATATATATATATATATATATATATATATATATATATATATATATATATATATCTAATATATATAATTATAGATATAAAAGAACAAACAAATAAAAAAACATAAGGCCAACGGAATACAATACCAGACCAAACAAAAAGAAAAAAAATTAATTGGAAGGATGTTGTCAATGACCGTGAGGAGTTATGATCTCATTTAAACTAGTTTTATGTTGCTAGAACACTCATGGAAGTCACCACATTATATGACCTGATAGAAGTAAAAAATGGAAGACTAAAATCTAGTTTAAATGTGTGAGGTCACAACTCCTCATGGTCATTGTCAACATCATTCCTATTTTTCATTTTTTAGTCTGGTATTGTATTCCGAAAGACTTATGTTTTATTTGTTTATTCAGTTATATTTACAATTATATTAAACTAGATATTATGTATTGCTACAATGCGAGTTATAAACGTGGTACATATTTAATTTTAGTTTTAATTTTACTCCATAGCTATTAATTGTAGATTGCTTTTCAGAACTGTTTTGATTTTGTTTGACATATTTGTAATATATATGTATATATAATATAAAAAATTATTGCACCTATAATTCTTTTTATGTATAAGTTTCCTAATTCACGTTCTGTATTTCTCAATCTTAACTTTCCTAGTCATTTAAATTAAAATCAAGAATGTTATGTGATTTTATTCCCATTAGCATTGTTCAGCAGTTTTATGGATGCAAGGGCAAACTTTTATCATGCAGTCTAGCTCAAAAAATATACAGTTCTGCAAATTAGTCATTACAGAAGCTACATCATTGTCCTAGAACAGCTGAAAAATGGGAACAGATAACAGAAAGTTAACATGTATTGCAGCATTACATTGAGACAGGTAAAAATAATTTAAGTCGGAGAATATTCTTTAATCTGGAGTTTTATTAGCGGGAAAAGAATTATGTAAGGAAAAGTAAAAAAAGATAGCAGTTTTGGATAGCTGTTTTAGAGGTAATAATTTTGATATATATATATGTCAGGTTTAAAAATGGGGGGTAAAGAATTAAGCGAGTTATAATTAAAATAGTTAGAACTCATTAACAGTAATGTAATAGGAAAAATACACACCCTCAAGCGAAACTATACACAGTGAAGAAGCTGAAGCGGAAGTAGACATAGGAATTTTGTTGAGGTAGCAACTCAAAAAGAGGCAGTTCTGAGAGGGAACTCGGTACATCCTCCATGCTTCATATGGCAAATAAGAACAAAGGATATCTAAATGGCTATGCCATGGATAGAATAATTACAATAAAGAAGTTTTTAATAAAGAAATAATCAAATTTGTCTTCCATGTCTTAAACACTCGTCGATGTCATACACACACACACACACACACACACACACACATATATATATATATATATATATTTATATGTATATATACTTACTGTAAGAATGAAAGTATTGGCAAGTAGTAACAAGTGATTAGGAGGGATGGATAAACTCCATGCCTATTTCTTTTCCGAATGATTAAGTTTTAACAAATATGCGGATCTACTATATTTAAAGGAAGTACTAATAATAATTTGACAATGGTGAGTCAAATTTCTGTCAAGCGGTATAGCCAATTTGCTCAATTTCATTCCATATGGTATCATATATGGAATAAAATTGAGCAAAATTTAAATAATTAAGCAAAGGATATAACTGAAAGGAATTGCTTTGAAATTTTTGAATTCTTCCTTATATTTAAAAAAATGATTAAATAAATGTTATCATAAAATTTAAAAATTTGTGTAATATAATTTGTGAAGAGATATGAAATATATTCGTAGACATTTTTTTCCATGTATATGAAAGAGTGTGTTGATTTCATCCATTTGGTGTTGCAAAATTTTTGGGCTGGATAATGGAATCACAGCTTCTCTTTGATTGTCATTTCCTGCGGCTCTATGCAGGAAATTCTGATTTGGGAGTTGCTTGATGAAGCGGCGCACACTGTCTTTGATACATATATAAAGAAAAGAAAAGGAGGAGTAGTAACGAAAAAGCCATCGTAGCATGGAAAAATTGATTTCATTTGTGTTTTGCATTTGTCACTCATGTTATGGGCTCGAAGAAAACCTTTTTACGGGCTTTCAAAAAATGTCTGCACTCATGAATTAAAGGAGAGATGGGAGTTGCGGTAAAGTTTCGAAGTAATTTGAGAACAGAAAAATTGCAATGCCATGTTGAAAATGAGAGTGCATTTTTCGTGTGGCATTCTCGCTAGAATATGCTTATTAAGATTTACTTCAAGTTTTCGGCATATTTTATTTCATGAATAATTTCTTTTTCTTTTATATTCCGCTATTATTTTAAAAGTTCTTGGATTTTAATCTCGATTTTGGTATGATGTGCGTAGCCGTTCATATTCGGCCAAAAACAATAGGTCTCGGTTACATATTAACTCTTTCGTAGCAGAAAAGTGGATTGAAATGTTCCAAACTAAACAAAACTATTATAAATATTTTACGTTTTCCATTATATTCCACATATACTTTTCTTTGTATTTCCCAAATGACATTTAATAAAACTACATCATACCATGAATTATGTTCAGTAGAAATTGCTCCAGAGGAAAACAACGTCCGAAAATTGAGTTAGGTTAAGTAAGTGTTCCTACATAATCATAAAATATAACCATAATCTTAATTATAAACCAAATAATTATATAATAATATAATCAAGATAATTATATTATAGAATTATTTGGATTATATTATGATAATCCAAATAATTATATTATGATATGATATGATATGATATATTTGGATTATATTATGATAATCCAATTAATTATATAATATAAACATAATTATAAACCAAAAGTCAAGAAAAATTATGATATGATATGATATATTTGGATTATATTAAGATAATCCAAATAATTATATAATATAAACATAATTATAAACCAAAAGTCAAGTATAATTATGATATGATATATTTGGATTATATTATGATAATCCAAATAATTATATAATATAATCATAATTATAAAACAAAAGTCAAGAATAATTATGATATGATATGATATATTTGGATTATATTATGATAATCCAAATAATTATATAATATAATCATAATTATAAACAAAAAATCAAGAATAATTACGATATGATATGATATATTTGGATTATATTATGATAATCCAAATAATTATATATTATAATCATAATTATAAACCAAAATTCAACAATAGTTATGATATGATATGGTATATTTGGATTATATTAAGATAATCCAAATAATTATAAAATATAGACATAATTATAAACCAAAAGTCAAGTATAATTATGATATGATATTAATATATTTGGATTATATTATGATAATCCAAATAATTATATAATATAATCATAATTATAAACCAAAAGTCAAGAATAATTATGATATGATGTGATATATTTGGATTATATTATGATAATCCAAATAATTATATAATATAATCATAATTATAAACCAAAAGTCAAGAAAAATTACGATATGATATGATATATTTGGATTATATTATGATAACCCAAATAATTATATATTATAATCATAATTATAAACCAGAATTCAACAATAGTTATGATATGATATGGTATATTTGGATTATATTAAGATAATCCAAATAATTATATAATATAAACATAATTATAAACCAAAAGTCAAGTATAATTATATGATATTAATATATTTGGATTATATTATGATAATCCAAATAATTATATAATATAATCATAATTATAAACCAAAAGTCAAGAATAATTATATGATATGATATATTTGGATTATATTATGATAATCCAAATAATTATATAATATAATCATAACTATAAATCAAAAGTCAAGAATAATTATGATATGATATTAATATATTTGGATTAAATTATGATAATCCAAATAATTATATAATATAATCATAATTATAAACCAAAAGTCAAGAAAAGTTATGATATGATTTGATATATTTGGATTCTATTATGCTAATCCAAATAATTATATAATATAATCATAATTATAAACCGAAAGTCAAGAATAATTATTTCCAAAGTAGTACGGATATCAGTATAAGGTTGTAAGCCCCGTTGTTCATTTGATAAATTCAGTAGTATAACAGTGATGGGACATTTTAATTTTACGAGTAGAATGAAGTTGTCTCAAGAAATTTAATTTTCCAGTTTAGACACAAAATGTATTATGTATGATTTCTAACAAACAAATTAAAACATAACATTGTTAAATATATCTTAAATTAAAGCTGCTAAAGAAACTTGGGAAAATATAGATATCATTACTTTTTATTTTACCCTTATTTTGGTTACATATTTCGATAACTGAAAGGAAGAAACTACCACTGTGCTATGCAGTCTAACTAATTAAGACCTCTGAAAACTGATTTTAACAGGTAATTCCTTCTCTAGTGGAAAATATTCCCATAAGTCAATAGATTATTAGACGAAAACAGTTTAAGCTGCCTTAGCTTTAAAGAAAACTTTGTTTATTTTTATTTGAAGCTTTGTTTATTATTGAATGCTGCGCGCCTCGAAGCGGCTTAAACTTTCATCATTCTCTTTGGAGTTAACAAAAGTCTTGTTTCGAAATAGAAGGCTTATGAGCACTTTAAAATTTTAAGCTGTTAATTATCTTATTTTAAAATATATCCATCTCAACTCTGGAAAATAAATGGGACTGTTCTAAATTATGAATATATTAAATTCTAAAGCTTTGAAACTGATTTTTTTACGGTAAATGATAATTTGAATATAATAACAGAAAAATATTGTTACTTTGTATAATGTTGACTGGAGGAAAACAAATCTGAGGAGGTTTATAAGACTGAATGCCTTATAGTATTTTCACTTTTTTAATATCGTTATAATATGCTTAGCACACGTTATAATATGCTTAATGTATTAACATGCTGATGATGTGAAAAAATACAGAAAAAATGATTTGCATCGCGGGGTTTAAAAAGGGTCTTTCAAAAATAGAAAAAAACACAATTTATTCATATAATCCGTACCAAATGACTATATTAAATTTAACTTCTGTATCAAAACTTCATTTATTACTTGGTGGGATTTACATGATTATTACTGAAATAAGTTTGGAAAATGTTTTATTATAAAATGTTCAGCGACACCAGAAATAGATTTACCGCAAAGATGGTTTAAAGTTCTGTACATAAATTTTTTTAAGTGATTTATAATATTTATAGAAAATAAATCATTTTTGTCTGCTGAAAATACATTTTTTTGCCAATTTTTTTTTAATTTTTGAAATACAGAAAATAAAATAAAAAAAAATGATTTTCATCGTGGGGTTTAAAAGACGATCTTGCAACAATGCAACACACACAATTTATTCTTATAATCCGTACCAAATAACTATATCAAGTTTAACTTGTGTATCAAAACCACATTTATCACTTGGTGGGATCTACATGATTATTGTTGAAATAAGTTTCGAATTTGTTTTGTTATAAAAAGTGCAGGGACACCAGAATTAGATATCTCACAAAGATAGTTTAAAATTCTGTACATAAAAAAACTTTTGTTTTAAGTGATTCATAATATTTATAGAAAATAAATCATTTTTGTCTGCAGATAATACATTTTTTTGCCAATTATTTTTAAATATTTTAAATACAGAAACCAAAATAATAGAAAATAAAATAAAATACAAAAAAAAAAAATGATTTTCATCATGGGGTTTAAAAGACGGTCTTACAACAATGCAAAAAACACAATTTTTTCGTATAATCCTTACCAAATAACTATATTAAATTTAACTTCTGTATGAAAACCTCATTTATTACTTGGTGGAATTCACATGATTATTACTGAAATAAGTTTCGAATTTGTTTTATTATAAAAAGTGCTGCGACACCAGAAATAGATTTCTCGCAAAAATGCTTTAAAATTCTGTACATAAAAATCTTTTATTTTAAGTAATTTATAATATTTATAGAAAATAAATCATTTTTGTCTGCAAAAAATACATCTTTTTTGCCAATTATTTTTAAATATTTTAAATACAAAAAGTAAAATAATAGAAAATAAAATAAAATACAGAAAAAATGATTTTCATCGTGGGGTTTAACAACGTAAAATTCACAATTTATTCGTATAATCCGTACCTAATGACTATATTAAATTTATTTTTTGTATCAGAAGCTCATTTATCACTTAGTGGGATACACATGATTATTACTGAAATAAGTTTCGTATTTGTTTTGTTATAAAAAGTGCAGCTACCCCAGAATTAGATATCTCACAAAGATAGTATTTTTTTAAAAAAATTTTGTTTTGAGTAATTAATAATATTTATAGAAAATAATTCACTTTTGTCTGCAGAAAATACATTTTTTTGCCAATAATTTTTAAATATTTTAAATACAGAAAATAAAATAATAGAAAATAAAATAAAATACAGAAAAAGTGATTTTCATCGTGGGGTTTCAATTTATTCATATAATCCGTACAAATTAAAACATAACATTGTTAAATATATCTTAAATTAAAGCTGCTAAAGAAACTTGTGAAAATATAGATATCATTACTTTTTATTTTACCCTTATTTTGGTTACATATTTCGATAACTGAAAGGAAGAAACTACCACTGTGTGATGCAGTCTAACTAATTAAGACCTCTGAAAACTGATTTTAACAGGTAATTCCTTCTCTAGTGGAAAATATTCCCATAAGTCAATAGATTATTAGACGAAAACAGTTTAAGCTGCCTTAGCTTTAAAGAAAACTTTGTTTATTTTTATTTGAAGCTTTGTTTATTATTGAATTCTGCGCGTCTCGAAGCGGCTTAAACTTTCATCATTCTCTTTGGAGTTAACAAAAGTCTTGTTTCGAAATAGAAGGCTTATGAGCACTTTAAAATTTTAAGCTGTTAATTATCTTATTTTAAAATATATCCATCTCAACTCTGGAAAATAAATGGGGCTGTTCTAAATTATGAATATATTAAATTCTAAAGCTTTGAAACTGATTTTTTTTTACGGTAAATGATAATTTGAATATAATAACAGAAAAATATTGTTACTTTGTATAATGTTGACTGGAGGAAAATAAATCTGAGGAGGTTTATAAGACTGAATGCCTTATAGTATTTTCACTTTTTTAATATCGTTATAATATGCTTAGCACACGTTATAATATGCTTAATGTATTAACATGCTGATGATGTGAAAAAATACAGAAAAAATGTTTTGCATCGTGGGGTTTAAAAAGGGTCTTTCAAAAATAGAAAAAAACACAATTTATTCATATAATCCGTACCAAATGACTATATTAAATTTAACTTCTGTATTAAAACTTCATTTATTACTTGGTGGGATTTACATGATTATTACTGAAATAAGTTTCGAATATGTTTTATTATAAAAAGTTAAATGACACCAGAAATAGATTTGTCGCAAAGATGGTTTAAAGTTCTGTACATAACATTTTTTTAAGTGATTTATAATATTTATAGAAAATAAATCATTTTTGTCTCCTGAAAATACATTTTTTTGCCAATTATGTTTTCATTTTTTAAATACAGAAAATACAGAAAATAAAATAAAGAAAAAATGATTTTTATCGTGGGGTTTAAAAGACTATCTTGCAACAATGCAACATTCACAATTTATTCGTATAATCCGTACCAAATGATAATATTAAATTTAACTTTTGTATCAGAACCTCATTTACCACTTGGTGGGATTCACATAATTATTACTGAAATAAGTTTTGAATTTGTTTTGTTATAAAAAGTGCAGCGACACTAGAATTAAATATCTCACAAAGATAGTTTAAAATTCTGTACATAAAAAAAATTTTTGTTTTAAGTGATTTATAATATTTATAGAAAATAAATCATTTTTATCTGCCGAAAATACATTTTTTTTTTGCCAATTATTTTTTAATTTTTTAAATACAGAAAATACAGAAAGTAAAATAATAGAAAATAAAATAAAATACATAAAAAATGATTTTTATAGTGGGGTTTAAAAGACGATCTTGCAACAATGCAACACACACAATTTATTCTTATAATACGTACCAAATGACTATATTAAATCTATCCCTTTTATCAGAACCTATTTTATCACTTGGTGGAATTTACAGGATTATTACTGAAATAAGATTCGAATTTGTTTCGCTATAAAAAGTGCAGCGACACCAGAATTAGATATCTCACTAAGACAGTTTAAAATTCTGTACATAAAATTTTTTTTAAGTAATTTATATTATTTATAGAAAATAAGTAATTTTTGTCTGCAAAAAATACATTTTTTTTTTTGCAAATTACTTTTTAATTTTTTAATTACAGAAAATAAAATAGAATCCAGAAAAATTGATTTTCATCGTTGGGTTTAACAATACAACATTCACAATTTATTCGTATAATTCGTACCAAATGACTATATAAAATTTAACTTGTGTATTAAAACCTCATTTATCACTTGGTGGGATCCACATGATTATTGCTGAAATAAGTCTCGAATTTGTTTTATTATAAAAAGTGCAGCGATACCAGAAAGAGATTTCTCACACAGATGGTTTGAAATTCTGCACATAAAAATAATTTTTGTTTTAAGTAATATATAATATTTATAGACAATTAGTCATTTTTGTTTGCAGAAAATACATTTTTTCCCAATTAATTTTTAATTTTTTTTTTACTTGGAGCACTTGGATTTAAAGTTTATATTTTTGGCAATATTTCCAAAGCTTTAAATTGCAAAGAGTTAAATTATTTTACAGATCTGAAAAAATGTATTCTATCATTCTATACAATATTTTTTCTGGAATTGTTGAGATAGAAAAGGTCCTACTACTTGTAATAATCTAACTGAAATAAAGAGTTCATGAATTACAAATATATTGCAAATCAAGCAATGATTATAATTAAAAAAACATTGCGTAGATATATGTAATACATAATATATAATAATATAAAAATAATTAGAAAGAGAAGGGAAGATAAATTTTGCGCATAACACAATACGTCAAATAAACCCTAGGTTTTAAAAAAAGGTATCTATCAGCTCTGTTTGTATCCCTAGATATATTATTTTTGTTGTATTATTTTATGAATATATATATTTATATATATATATATATATATATATATATTATTTTATGAATATATTTTATGAATATAGATATATTATTTTATGAATATCTTAAAAGCAAAAAATACTAAAAAAACAAGCACCTTTATATTTTTTAATAAATAATGATGCATAATTCTTAAAATCTAATGTTACAAATGACATTTTTACACTCTATTTAAAGATATAGAGTAGGTATTCCTTTTTACTCTATTCAGATTGTGCATGCCCCATTCTGTATCAGAATTTTTACCCTGTTATCTGATATTCTTTCACGCAAATAACGATAAGATAATAAAGCAAAGTAATTTGTTTAATAATTACATTCACATTTTTATTTATCGCACCATGCCACATATGCTCATGAAACATGGGAAATGAATCGTTCCCTCCAGGTTTATTTGCAAATTATCATAAAATCAGCTAGGTATTTAGTTTTTCACAAACAATTCTGTCTTGTTGTTAATAAAATGTACAAAGTTCTTAAAACCATCCAATTGTATTAAGAATTAGATATAATAATATTGGAAAATTATTAAAATTAAATATTTGAAACAATACCTTTCTGAGATTATAAGAAAATATTAATTCTCTTTTTATATACTGGTTGAATATGCCATACTCTTTATTAGATGCTTTGTCTATTTATTTGCTGTTCTTTTAAGTAAATAGATAAGATAAAAAGAAAGATAATTGTACCTAGTAATTAACTTTCCAAATTATTATAGTTTTGCATAACTTAATCGAACGAGGTGCACGTTATACTCAAATAAATATATTTAGTGTCTCTATCTCTAGCGTCTGGCCAAACGATGGCCGAATGGTTAGGGTGCTGGCCTTCGGAACCGGAGTTCGTAGGTTCGAATCCCACTATGGCATGGATGTTCGTAGCCGTTCGGAATCGGCTTTAAGCAGTAGGTCCCGGTCTCATTAGCCCTCGTGTGGCAAAAAGTAGACTGTAGCGCTCCAAAAACCAAACCAAAACCAAACCAAATCTCTAGCGTCTGTAATAATCTAAGTACAATACAGAAAATAGATAACAGTTAATACAAAGTAAACTATGATTTGAAATGAAAATCATTGTAAACACACACACACACGCATATACATATACATGTATATATGTCTGTGCGTTTGTGTGTAAAAGGTCCAAAACCAAAGTGAACTAAATGTATTTTTTTGAGAAAAGAGTCTGTTTACAGAAACTATAACTTTATATTTTATATATGTAAGTTGTATGCACATATATTAGAAAATACCTTAGTTTTTTAAGTAGCTTTTTCATTTTGGTTGTGAACTTCTCACACATGAGCACATATATATGTGTTTGCATTTTTGTTTACACATACATACTTATATATGTGTGTGTATGTGTGTAAGGTTTTAAAAATTACAATTTTTTTTATTTCTAAAGAAACTTTAAAGTGTTCACATTTACGAAAGAAACATAATGTTACGAATTTTGCAAGTTGGCATGTATTTTTGCAGTATACTGTGTATTATAATGGGTAAATCATGTATTTGGAGAGATATTGGCTAGTTGGCGATGTTTTTGGCGACTAATTTTGGCTCCAAGGTTGCCAATTTATCGCCAAATTTGGCGACTTGATGACTTTCTTTCTAGAATATTCCAGTTTCTCCCGAAGATATAAATACCGGGGGCCGATCCTGATCGAGGTTCAGTTAGCTGAGAAATTTGTAGAGGTAAAGACCTACGTTGTTTGGCGCTAAGAGTTTTAGTGAACTATCATCGCCTGTGCTAGCTAGTTCTCGCGGTGTTGGCTGCTGTATTCGTGTTTTCCCTGCATTACGAATAAAGTTCTGTTATTTTTGCTGTCTTAATTCAAAGTCTACTCAATCCACGAACGCTACGCTTCATAAATTGGTAACAATAATATTCAGTCAATATAATATAAAAATTTAGTTTCAGTTATATATAAATATACAGATATTTTGATATACATTTCAAAAGTTTTCTTCTGATTAAACAAATTTATTTTCTTCATTTGGTGTTAATAATTTACGTTGAAGTATATAATAAATTAAAAGACAAACTAAGTAATTTTATCACTTCCCATCTTAATGAAAAACCTGCAAAAAGTTTATTTTCAAAACAGAACAGAATAATCTACGTATTTCAAGATGAATAAAAATAAACTTTTTTTTAATAAATATTTGATGACTAGAAAGGTACTTTGTCCCCTAAGATATGCAAGAAGATCTTTTGCAAAGAAATGAATAAAACAAAAACTCGGGACACAGACTACTTTTAGGTCTGTGATATTTGTCGCCTCTTTCAATTTAAAGTTGTTGACACATCTGAGGTAAATGTGTAACACAAATATTATTAAGATTGCCGGTCAGGAAAAAAATAATTCTGAATGCCTTCGTTGGATCTTTAAATCTATAGCACTCCAATGAAGCGGAAACTAAAGTATCTTTGAGGAAAGTATAAATGAGACGGGGTAAGGTAATAAACTTAGAAAGTAAAATATTTGCTATTCCTTAGACTAACTGAAAGGAGAAATAAACTCCGATCTTTTCAATCCTCAAATACACAAATTGTTTATTTAAAGTAAATTTACTTATAGTGAAGTATATAAATATATATTGGGAGATCTTTGTTTGGATTAATGAAATTTTATGCCGTTAATATAAATTAAAATATTAAATTACAGCTCTTTGTTTGAAAAGGGTTAAATTTTGTTTGATGAATTAACACTAGATTTAAGAAGAGTCATTTTGACTCACTAAAAGTTGATTCAAAAACATAAGTTGGTTTTTAGTTAAGTAATAAAATATATGTAAACTTTCATTCCTCTTCTCAGCAGACCCCTTCATTTCGCATTATCAAATGTGGTATACCTATTTTCACGGTTGTGAGCGAATTTGACTCATAGAATGGTTTAACAATTAATCGCATAACATGAAATTTATTGGTCCTATCAGGCCTGGGACATTTTCCGATTGGCTGAAGAGCTAAGAAGTAAATATAGAGAAGAAGTCGAGAACACTTCCATTCCAATGACAGAAATTCATGCTACTGACGCACTGCAGAATTGTCAAGTTCAACAATCATGCTAAAGAAACAGATGAAACCATTGTGCAAAATGTAATAGAAGTCTAACAGACATCATAAGCACCAAATATTATTAAAACTAGTAATTAATCATATTTTTGTATAAATTATATCTGTTTAATGTAATTACTGTATCCATCTAAAAGATAGTGCAAGGAAAACAAAAATTAAGTAAAGCATTGTCCAGGAATACACTATATTTTAACACTAGATTTACGGACCTAGCCAATTTGACTCATTAAAAGTTTGATCACTATATATATATATAAATCTTTAATATCACTTTTCAAAAACATACGTTCTTTTTTAGTTAAGTAAAAAAATATATGTAAACTTTCATTTCTCTTCCCCGCAAACCCTTCATTTCGCATTATCAAATGTGGTATGTCTATTTTCACGGTTGTGAGCCAATTTGACTCTTAGAATGTATATGAAAATAAATAAACATAGTAATAAATATAGGATAAAGTAAATATAAAGTATAAAGTATATAAAGTATAGTATAAAGTTAATATAGAGAAGAAGTCGAGAACACTTCCATTGCAATGACAGAAATTCATGCTACTGAAGCACGGAAGAACTGTCAAGTTCAACAATCATACAAAAGAAACAGATGTAGGAACCATTGTGCTAAATGTAATAGATATGTTTGCGGAAAATCTGTTTGAAAAGATTTTATATGTGAAAAATGTTTTCCATGAATATTTTGATAATAAACATCTTATTTAAATTAATTTGGAACTATTTTCTTTGTAAAAAACTTCAATTTTCTTGTATGAGTCAAATTGGCTCACTTCAGTAAAAATAGGTATATGATCAACATCCCTAAATCTAGTGTTAACTTGAAGGGGGATTTTATGTACTACTACCTGAAGTACGCTCGTTTCTCAGTAACTATAAACTTTGATATTTTAAATAAATTAAAGTTGATTATTTAATAATATGTGAATGATGCAAAAAATTAGAAAGGTGAAATAAAACTGTAGATGTTTGCATACAAGAGAAATATTAATTATTTTTAACACTAAGCTTGAGATTACATAATGGTTTAAATTTCACTGTCTGGAGAGTAAAGAAACAAAATATTTGGCTTGTCTAAGAAAAAGAAATGTTCTTGGTTGACTGGTTTCAAAATATTTTTTCCCAAGGAATTACGATCACGTTAGAATTCAAGGTTATATTAAATGTTTAAACGAAAAACAGAAAAATATTTGTAAAATCCATAATTTTTGGAAACTTTTTAAAAAACTTTGAAGCCGGTTATTGTATATACAATTTAAAAAATCATATTATTCGTTAAGAAAGATATTACACGTTGAAGTTAAAATTCGAGTTCCTTTTAAAAGGAACTCAAAATTACGACTTTAACATCACGAATTTTTAAAAACTCTTGAAAAAAAGTTTGGAAATATATTTTTTTTACATACGTAGTTCGAGATATGAAATTCTGAACTTTTGAATGATGAATGATCGTACTGAATAGAATTACAAATGTATACAGGATAATTTAAAAATATTTTTCATCAAGCAGGCCAAGTGTGCTAAATTTCATGAAGATCCGAACAAATCTGCAGACAAAGTTGCGTGACGTACAAACATATATATAAATATAATATTATTATTTCTAAATAATAACAGAAAAGATATAAAAGATTTATTAATATAGTAGAAAATACATAAAATATTTATTATTTATATATAATAATAATAGCGTAACTCTTTATTTTATAGAAATTTTTTTATTTTATAGAAAAATTTTTAAGGGAAAAATAATACCTTTGGAGATTGTAAAAGTTTTTTCCATATATACATCAATAAAAGTTGGAAAATTGTTTATATATTATAAATATATATTTTTTTACTATATATAATATATATGGTAGTAGTGGTATATAAATATATAACAACTATATATAGAAAAGTATATAGGGTAGGAATATATACTTTATCACAAGAAAATTGTTGGAATATATATAATAGAAACTAAACTTTTATGTAAAATTGGATCTAAATATCTTCTTTGTTATGAAAACTTAAAGAGTAAAACATATATAAGATTTTAAAACTTAAAAAATTAAACGGTATGAAAAGATGAAAATTAAAAAATTAATCTTCAAAATAATATAAAATTAAACATATACTCACATTAATATAATTGATGTTCACAGAGAATAAAAGATTTAATTTATTTGACATGAAAAGTTAGTTTCTTATTTACCCATTTCAAAAGGTACTTTGCAGGTAATTGAGTTTTTCTTTTTTTATTTGGTGTATAAATTTTATCTTTTTCTAAATGTATAATATCATATAAGGAAACTAAATTGTTTTATAAAGGTATACCTACATTGAAAATCAAGGAAAATTTGCAAAAAAGACTTTTCAACCCGAAAATATCCATGTCCTTTTAAGGTTTTCTCATGTAATACAATATTTCAAGTTTTGGAAAGCTGTAAAGCCTTCATTATAACTAGCTTTTTCAATTTAAAATGAAATAAATAGTTCTGCTCTGTTTAAGATAACATTTTTCTTAAATCTTTGATTTCAAATTTTGTAAAAATTGTTTAGTTTTGTTACACGAAGCACTACATAAAAAATGCAAACAAAGTAAAAAGAGTAGGAATTCACTTACCTAATATGTTATATCAAGTAGAAACTAATTATACTTCTTATTCCATGAGACAAAATTATATTAATACGAAAATTTTATTTTATGTTTAGTATGATAAAGGTTCGTCGCTAACCACTCTAGAGGATGTAGGTTCGAATATAATAATGGATCAAATATCGTATGGTTGCCGTTTCTGTTGTCCATTAATAGAGAGCAAAGTTAACATACCTAAATAATGCTCCAACGATGAAATGGTCAACAAATAACTAGAATTTTGAAAAAGGTTAATGATAATAATAAATGCAAGTGCAGCCCATATTGAAAAATAATTCATAAAGGTAAATTAAAAAATTAATATCTTAATAGTTTTTAGTTTTTTCTTTTAATTTAAGAATTCCAGATAAAATATGTGTTTCATTCTGTAAATCAAAAACTTTTTAGATTTACAGAATGAAACATATATTTCACTTTTATTTAATATAAAATCTAGTTTATAATATACATATTTCGATATTTATGTTAAGAGAATATGAATGCCGTTTTTTCATATTTTTAATATTATTTAAAAATATTCTTCTTAAAACGATAAAATCATTGTAAACAGAGTTCAATTTTTTGCCTTATAATGAATCAAAATGATTCTTATAATGAAGATTATACGTCTCAATGGTACTATGTCTCCCTAAAAATTTCTTCCGACAAATTTTACGTAATAGAGCGAAAAGTTCTCTTAGACAACATGTAACTTTATTTTAAAACTTATGTTAGATAAAAGTTTTTATTTGTATTCAAAGAAGACTACATGAAATTTTAAGTATATTTTTTGACATTTAATAAAAATTTTATTCATTTTTCTCACTTTTTTTATTTCTGAAGCATGTGTATAAAACCAAAATAAACAGTGAAATGTTTTCCTGTTTAAATAAAGTCCTCAAACTTCTCTGAAAATACACCCTACCCTTAATTATGTTTTATAATACATTAAACCTGAAAAATATTCCTTCATATATATGCTGCTAATTATCTACAATTTGAAGCAAATAAGTAATGAGGATTGATACGAAAAGAGCAAAAACGAGTCTTATGACTTTTAACGTTCTAGTGAAGAGACACATAATTTGACATTTAAAATTCTACATTTGGAAAAAGTCCCAGTTATGGCGAAGTTTACTCAGGAAATAATCATATTTACTTTTCTTGGCAAATATTCGAACGCGTTAATTCAAGATTTGATTTGCATAAATCTATATTCCGCAAGATCTGAGTTGTTATTCTTAGGTTTACAATAATTTCATACTCTGGGAAAGTAGCAGTAATTGGTTGAACAAGCAAGAGTAATGTCTCTGCAGATTTAAGAATAGATGCTTTAAATGTGTTATGTAAACTGAAGTTAAAATGAAAATCCTCACAGGATGGGAACGTGTCTCGATATTAGCCAGGAAAATCAAACTTTCATGAGAGTTTATTCTGCGATTTTGAGAGTTAAATTACAGTTAACGAACGTAGTTATTTGGAATAACCAGTTACGGTAATTTGGTGCAAAAGTGTTCAATAAGATGAGTACGCTAATAATCAGAAATTGTTAGAAATGGTTTCAAATCCAACTTCAAACGAAATGAAAAATATGATATCAATTAAGGATATACAGACAATAATTGCTGGTGAGATTATAATAACACTTCAATAATAATGAACATATTCTGATTTATGTTATAAAATGAAAATAAAGCAACTTTTATACTGAATTATGATAAATGAATAATTGTTACAGCAACAAGAGTAGAAATAGTACAATATGTCGTTAAATTACAATTTTAAGTCAAAATTACAAAAATTTTATTTTATACAAGGAATATGTAAGTATTATTTATCGAAATAGGTAATAGCAATATTCTAAAGTAAAACCAACCAATAAACATTTGATAATGCTTTCTGTTAAAAAGACATGCATTTGTGTACTTCTCTACTCACATCAAAAGTAGGTACCCTTCCACCAAAATAGAAATTCTCATTTATATCTAATACAAATTATTAGAACTACGGAACTCATCAGTAGGTAAAGGCAACAATCTCATTACCAGTTTTGTAAAAGGCTCAAGGTTTGAGACAAAGATCCGCTGTATTCCTTACTAGCAGCTGGGGCACGTAAAATATCTTCGTACTCGCAATGTTCTCCAAATTCTCAAACGATACTTCTGGAGGTGGTAGGCCAAGCATGAGGATTTTCTTCTGAACCATTGCTCCTGAATCCCGTGGACCAATTCTTGATGTTAAGTCAGTCGTCAGCTCTCGTGGCTCCACGCTTAAAATGAAGCTGCATTTTATACCCTTAGCAAATAACCAGTCTCATACTGAGACTCTATTGGACTTGGTAGAGGCTTTTCAACATCAGTGGGGTGAGTAAGACCAACCGAGTAATTTACCTGTATGCATTCATGTATTTCTCCCCTCGAGGGTAATTTTAGTATAAAGTATTATAGAGAAGACCTAGATTACTTCGTAAAAAGTACACAATAAAACCATATTAGAGAATTTAATTTCATTATCCGAACTGAAAGCTCCCGATGATAACCATTATAGTATAATGTGGATGGCTGGGGAAACTAATGGGAATTCATTACCACCGAATGCACCCAAAGTCATACATACCTTTGTGGGTTCAATACGAAATTACTTCTTTTGCATCAATTCTCACTGTGATCAAATGATTACAAATTTAGGATTTTTTGTTGGCATTAAAGTTCTACACGCATTCCTTCCACTGGTCATGGTTGATATATAAATAAGAGAGAGAGGGAGAGAGAGAGAGAGAGAGAGAGAGATACAGAGAGAGAAGTGAACAGTGAGAGTAGTGATAGTAAGAGAGAATGTATTTATATATATGTATGTATGTAATATATACATATATATATATATATATAAATATGTATATATACATATATATATACATATATATATATACATATATATATACATATATACATATATATATACACATGTATATACAACATGTATATACATACATATGTATATACATGTATATATATATGTATATATATGTATATATATGTTTATATATATATATGTATATATATATATATTATATATATGTATATTATATATATATATATATTTATATATATATATATGCATATATATATGTATATATATATATATGTATTTATATATATGTATGTATATATATATATGTATGTATATATATATATATATATATATATATATTTATATATATATATTATATATTTTATATATATATATATATTATATATATATATATATACATATATATATATACATAATATACATATATATATATATATATATATATATATATTTACATATATACATATGTATATACATGTATATATATATGTATATATATATGTATATATATGTATATATGTATTTATATATATGTATATATGTATATATATATATATGCATACATATTATATATGTATGTGTGTGTGTGTGTGTATAGGTATTTATATATATGTATGTATATTTATATGTATATATATATATATATGTATATATATATATATGTATATATATATATATATATATATACATATATATATATATATATATATATATATATATATATATTATATATATATATATATATATATATATATATATATATATATATATATATATATATATATATATATATATATATAAATAAGTGTATGTGTGTGTGTGTGTGCACGTGTGTATATATAAAGGGAGAGAGAAAATAATAGCTTTAGAGACAGAGAATGATATCAATAGAAAGAGAAAGAGAGAGAGAAAGGGGATGGGAGAAAGTGATACTGATATAGATAGAAGGAGTGAAAGTAATAGCTATACAGAAAGAGAGATTGAGCAAAAGAGAGAGAGAAGAGAGAGAGAGAGAATTATGGGGGAGTGAGAAAGTAATAGCGATAAAGTCAGAAAGTGTGAAAGTGATAGCGATTTACATATAGAGAGAATGAGGGGTTGGTAGAAAGAGATAGCGATATATATATCGATAGAGAACGATGGAGGAGTGAAAGTGATACCGATAAAAACAGAAGGGGTGTAGTGATACATATATATATATATATATATATATATATATATATATATATATATATATATATATATATATATTGTCATGTGGATGCAAGTACTGGTGGCACACAATGAAGAGTCAAGTTTAAGAAATAACCCCGTTTATTAAATGTCGAGCTACCTAGCTTATACTCAAACAACAACTGCCGCTCGCAGTTTTTAACAGAGTCTTTTATATGGTAACAGAACATTCTAGGTGTACTTTAATGGAACAGAAAATTTGCATAATTTAGAAGCCTTCTTGATTACTTAGCAAATCGAAAATAACATTACGGAAATAAATTTGTCCTCACTCAGGATCGGACAGGTTTTGGTTTGGTTTGGTTTTGGAGCGCTACGGTCTACTTTTTGCAACACCAGGGCTAATGAGACCAGGACCTACTGCTTAAAGCCGATTCCGAACGGCTACGAACATCCATGCCATAGTGGGATTCGAACCCACGAACTCCGGTTCCGAAGGCCAGCATCCTAACCATTCGGCCATCGTTCGGCCAGGATCGGACAGGAAACCTTTCGGTTGGTAGCCCACGACTTTAACCATTGTGCCATGGAGCTGGGTAGATTTCGTTTGAAATGTGGCATTATATATATATAGAGAGAAGAATAGTGATAATGATAAAGACAGACACACACACACAGATAGCGACAGAGGGAGAATAGGAGAAAATAATTGCGATAGAGAATGAGGGAGAATGTAGTGATAAAGAAATTTATAACTAAGTCCAATAACATGCCATTGCATTATTACAGTTCATAAATCAATAGAAATCGATGTCTCATAAGAAGGAAATGGATTTTGATTCGGGAAAATATAATTATCGAGCGAACTTATTGCAATTAAAACTTCTTGATAAAAATTGAATTAAAATAAAGTATCCAAAATAAATAGCAGGAAGTAGGAATATTTCTTTCACATTTAAATTTTAATTTTCTTGGAGTATTAAAACGGGTTTGAGAAATATCCGAAGAAAGGAAATTAAATTACGAACTATCCTTTTCGATTCAGATCCTTTTTAATTAAAGTATATTCCGTTCGATACTTTTAAAAGTTATTAAAACTATCGAAATTAGAAGTAGTAATTTATTAGAAAAAGAACTTCCTTAGAATTAGGAGAGATAACTGTGAAGAGAGTAAAGATTGAACTTAGAGATTTGTAAAGATTGCCTGACGATTTGATTTAAAAAACTCTAAGAATTAAGTAGTAACTATAAATTTTGTACAAAATATTTTCAAATAAGTGTTTCTGAAAATATACCTTAAAATATTAAATATAGATAACCAGTCTTCATTTTATTTAGTTTCCAGAAATTCACCAAATAAAAATATTTCTTAAAAGATGATCTTCAGTGAATGCTTTTTAAACAATCCTTTCTTAAAGTGAAGAATGTAAACATACAACCAATTAATTTTATATTTAAAGAAGCGAATAAACAACTTTTAGCAAATTGTTTACACAGAATGTTCTCCCATTTTTATTTTCAATAGTCTTTATACCTGTCGTATGTTTGTATTTTTTTTTACTTTTGATCAATGACCTGGTGATTTGAATACCAACAATGACCTCGAATACGTATATTAATTGATTTGTTCTGTCAATGCAAACATAAGTGTCTTATTGCTTTTTATTTTAAGTAACATTTAGATCTTCAAAATAACATAAAAAAGACACGATGTTCGTTTAAGCAACTTTGATCCTATTTTATTTATTGTTTGTCTAAACTCAGAATGAATAGGATTGATTTACTTAGCATAAAAACTGTTTCAATAATTACGATAATTTTCTGTTGTTTTAAAATAAGAGCTACTAGGACTAACAAGAGCATAAAGTATGTATTAACTGATTTTTTTTCTGTTAAGCAAATACACTCGACTTATTGCTTTCTATTTTAATGAACATATTTAAAACTTCAAAATAAAATAAATGGTTATTACTGCGCTTTAAGTAATTATGCTTCTTTTTATTTTATTGTTTGTCTAAGTTCAGTCTGATTTACTTAAAACAAAAATCTGAATTTATGAAGAATTTTTTTTTTATTTTTTCATCAAAGAATAAAAGAGACTAATAAACTTGTATTTTGTTAATATTAAGAAATTGTCATAAGATTTGTTATATGAAATTAAGGAAAGAATGTGTTCTTTATTACAAGCTACTCTTTCAGCGGAGATTCCAATTCTTCAGAATTTAATAAATGTACATGTAACAAAGAGTTACAGTTGAACAAAGCCAGAGCGAAACCGACCTAGATGCGGAAGCGGAGTGACCCTCCTTCGACCCCATTGGTCAAGAGGGGTTGCTAACCGCGGAGTAGCTCGCTTCGGCCCAGCAACGCTGCCCAACGAATTTTTTTAGAGAGATCTGCAGGCCCCTTCGGAGAGAGAGCAAAGGAGAAGGAGCTTGGAACACCATTTTTTTCATCAAGACGCCATGTTTGATAGATCTTCGATCGAGTGTGAAAATTTTGGCATCATAGCCTAAAAATCATTTTACACTTTATATCCTATTAACATTTCTATTAAAATTATAATAAACAAAAATTCAGCAGGAAGAATTCGTTTTTCTTTTTCTTCCAATTTACACTATACGTGCGGCTGGCCTTGACGCTCTGTCGGCCTCATCTTAACACCAATGGTGCCGTGACCAGGATCACTCCGCTTTCACCTCTAGGTCGGTTACGTTTTGTCTCTGTTCAACTGTAACTCTTTGTTACAGTACATATATGTAACAAAGAGTTACAGTTCAACAACAATAGCGGGAAGCTGACCTAGAGGCGAAAGCGAAGTGAGTGACCCTCTGTGACGACTTCAATATTCTCGAGTGAGAGGTAACGTGAAGAATGGATCCCAGTCAAGATAAAATTGGAAATTACTTTTATATTTGATTAACTACTGCTATTTACAAGTTGATTCGAATTCCCAAATCATGTAGAACTGCAAAGGATGGTTGCCTGTTTAACGTCCTCACGACGATCACGGTGGAAAGAAAAAGAGATTTAATAATCTCATACAAGTGGGGAAGATTTTCAGGGTGCAATCAAAACCCAATTTATCCCCCGTTCGGTATCCGAGACTCTGCCGCACCCTATAAGAGCGGACTTTACCAAACTCCTGAACTATAAAGCTGGCTCCGGTAAAAAAAAAAAACGCTAAAGCCTCCACGAGGTCAAAGCACCCCCGTAAAAATGTTGAAAAGCCCTGAGTCACAAAATTGTAGGCATTTTATATCTAGGGTTCAGTTACGGTCCCACCAACTGTTTTATGGGTCAGTTAAGATCCCAGTTATTTGAGAACTCCTGCTAAATTTTCAGTTAGATTTTTTAGCTGAATTCTAATTCGCTGGCTGTCCCGAATCCGGAATTTTCGAGGATTCAATTAACGTGATCCATCAGGGGCGTAAAGTCTATTCAATTCGATTGTCAAGATCCCAGACTACGCTATTGTCCTGGTACACTCATGTCCATAAATTAAGGATAATTCAGAATCACACAGAAATTGAGCTCTAAAATAAAAATTTCACCTGTAGAATTATCACACACATCTTGAAGAAGAATATGCAAATTGCAGGAAACCACCAGATGGCGCGGATAGTACGTCACAATGACGAGAGTGTATGAAAGGGGTATATAAGGAATGGTAGCAAAGAAGTAAAATTGTTCACAAGCGCTTTAAAAGCCTTTCAGTGCAATAACCGCATAGTTATGGCACAAAGGAAGCATTTGGATGATTTTTTACGTGGTAGAATTATCGGACGACTGGAATGTGGACGTACCCAGCTGGAAGTATCCGAGGAACTTGGAATCGCCCAGAGTGTCATCTCCAGGCTTTGGCAACGATTCAAACATGATGGTAATGTGAGTAGATGTTACAGCACAGGTCGCCCCCCCGTTACTACGCCGAATGATGACCGGTATTTGGCAGTTACTGCCAAAAGAAACAGACGGAGCACAGCATCAGACCTGTCTCGTCAGCTCTCTTCAGCTACCGGTACGACAGTTTCAAGGCAGACCGTGTACAGACGCTTAGGGAACATTGGTCTATATGCTCGTAGGCCTGTCAGATGTGTTCCCCTTACCGCAACTCACTGTCGCCTGCGATTATGCTGGGCTAGAGAGCATGCATTGTGGACACCGCAACAGTGGTCTTGTGTGATGTTTTCCGACGAGTCCAGGTTCAGTTTACATTCTGATTCTCGCCGGACTTTCATATGGAGAGCGCCAGGTACCCGTTACCACCAAGAGAACACCATTGAACGACACCGTTACGGTGGTGCAGGATGGCTCGTTTGGGGAGGAATTATTCTTGGTTCCAGAACTGACCTGCATGTTCAGAGTGTAACGATGACAGGCCACATCTATCGGGATGTCATTCTGGAACAACATGTACGTTTGTTTCGGGGCGCCATGGGTCCTGAATTTCTGTATATGGATGACAACGCCCGACCTCACCGTGCAAACATTGTAGACGAATGCCTTCAATCGGAGGATATCACCCGTATGGATTGGCCAGCATACTCACCGGACTTGAATCCAATAGAGCATGTGTGGGACATGCTTGGCCGACGAATTGCAGCCCGTCAACCCCCTCCCAACTGTCTATCGGAACTTCGGAGGGCATTGCTTGATGAGTGGTGTAATTTTCCCCAAGATCAGATTGATAATCTGATACTCAGCATGCGTAGGCGTTGTAACGCTTGTATTGCATCGTCCGGGAGACATACTCCGTATTAACCATCATACTAACCATGTTATACTGTTTTCTGTAAATAGGTTCTTTTTTGAAATTTGCTCCAGGGAGTAAAAATCGCAATTTTTATTAATTATGTCAAACATATAGCATCTTTTTTGCTCTTTATCTTTTGTTTAATAAATAGACTTTACAAATTAGTCAAATTTATTTTGCGTTTGTCTCTTTCATTGCCTGAACTTCATTATCCTTAATTTATGGACATGAGTGTAAATAGGTGGGATCCGATCAGCTGATTTGGCGCGTGCTCGGAACAAAGGGTAGTCTTCACACCTCCTTCAACCCATTGGTCAAGAGGGGTTGCTTACCTCGGAGTAGCCATCTTCGTTCAAGGCATCGCTGTTCAAAGAACTTTTTCGGGAAATTTGCGGACCTCCTCAGAGAGAGAGCAAGGATGAAGGAGTGTGGAGCTTAATTTCTGCACCAGCTCTTACACGATTTCTTTTTTACACCAAGACGCCATGTTTGGCATATTTTCGAGTGTGGTCAATTTGGCATAATGGCCTAATTGGCATTCTTATTTCCTATTTACACCTTTATTTATATTCAAAATACACAAAATTGAGCAGGAGGAATTAGTTTTTTTTCAATTTTGTATTTTCTTATGAGTACTCCCCATGTACGTGCGGCTTGCCTAGACGCTTTGTAGGTCTGATCTCTACAATATACTCTGATTTTTATTATATTTTACTCAGTTTTAAGTGTGTCTAGATTTAATTTTCGTTTTATAATTTTTAAAAGTATATAACCTCTTCCACACATCTCATCCAAAAAACTGTTACAGATACGTAGATTACTAAAAGCTGAACTTTCAGAAAAAAATATCGACTTAACTCATAGATAGTGCTAATCAATGTATGCATAGTTTTTTTTTCGTTTTATAATTTTTAAAAGCTTATAACTCCTTTCATATTTATTTACCTGAGCTAAATTACTAATGAGTATTTCTAAGAGTAATCTGATAAAAATGAATAAATAAATAATTTAAGTTTTTAACGCAAATATATCATTCTCATCAACTCTACAAGTAATAGAAGAACTTTGGACAGTTGAAAACAAAACACATTTCAAACATCTCATCCAAAAAACTGTTACAGATAAGTAGATTACTAAAAGCTCAATTTTCAGAAAAAAATATCGACTTAACTCATAGATAGTGCTAATCAATATGCAACTTTATGCTGGAAAAAAAGTACAGTGTTGAAACATAAATCATGCTTTGTTATCAGTTAGATACTCCACATGAGGCTTGGTATAATCTCTTTGCTCGTTAGTACAGAGTGGGGGTTTATGACAGTTTTTCATCTGCATTGATTATGTGAGTGCCAAGTCATAGTCATCATTTGCATCAGATATTGCTGCATAACTACCATTTTCTGCTCGGAATTTGAATAACCCGCTTAATTGTGGATATTACTTGAATAATATCATTAGTAAACAATGTTTTGAAAATGACTTTGGTTATTAGAATCTAAGTTTTTAAGCCTGTAAAGCTCTGCAGAATGATAAAATAAAGCCAATGTTTTTATGGAAAAAGAACTTAATATACATATGTACTTAGGCATAGCTTTATATTAGAATTGCGACTTCTATTTTAAAAGATTTCAACTTTAGAAAAGTAATTTTAACTGAATATACATAAAAATGGGCGTGAACGAACAGGCATATACACAAAAATTTTACTTAATAATTTATACATATGTAAGAATGGGACTACTTAAGAATTGGGTTCCCCTTGGCAAATTTGACGAAAATATTGGCGATGTTTACTAAAACACAAAGGTAATACATCCAAACATTGTATTTCTTGCTTTTTCTGGCGACTTTAATTAATGCACAGTGCACCATCGTAATAAAATTATATACTCTTACTTAATTAAAGAAAACGACTTGAAAACCGGATATTTATATTTATGGGCAATTAATCCCATAGCAATTTACAAACGCAACAGCTCCAAATTATTAAAAATCAACCATAGTGAATAATTAATGGTTTATTATATTTAATTTTATTAGGATTGAGCACTTTTAATACATAAAAAAAGAGTTACACAAGGAGAGTTGGATGCAAATATCATATAAATTATAATATAGATACAGATTCTTGGATCAGGAGAAAGTGTTAGGCAACCATATTTAAACCATTATCTCCAAGTTGTCGGGGGAACCCAGTTCTTTAGTCAAGCAGTAAGAATTTATGTAAGGACTCATTTTATTTATACTAGTAAATGTGCACAACTTATTTTAAGCTAGTTCGTACATGAAGACATTTGTCTTTTCTCCCAAGTAAACGCCTGCACTCATGGCTTAATGCCAGAATCTGTTTTATTTGCTTCCCTTCTGACAAAACGATCATTCTAAATAAGTCATGTTGAATTGTTTCTGCAGGAGTGTAATTGAAAAATAAAGTCAACACCATTCTTTCTTTTACTTTCATTAAATCTCAATTTTTATTTAATATTTCTTTTATGTTAGGTAAAGTTTCTACTAATTTGGATGTGTGAAATAGTCTCTAAGCTAAAATATTTATCTTAAATGGAATGAATTTCCACACAAATGAATGAGAGTATTTCTAAAACAGCTCAAGATACTTATTTAAATTTAGGTGTGAAATGAAACTGCTTTTGTAACCTTTGTACTTGAAAATGTAAATATTAATGAAGTATTATTTAAAATATATATCTGTTTAGATATACATATATGTGTTTGTGTATAAAAAGAGAGAGAGAGAGAAAGAGAGAAATATTTGTATGCGCTAAAAAAACTTCTGAACTTTCTACATAGAGTTTACTACAAATAATAAGTACTACTGTTTCTTCTTTAGTAGTTATTATTTTTAACAGTCAAAAGATGACGTTTTCTGTATGCCTAGAAAGAGATTTTGACCGCTGTCTTTTAATTGTCCCCTAACCACCCTTTTCTGACTTATTTTCCGAAACAAGTCCTTAAGTATATTTAATATATTTATTAGTTAAAATTTCCACTTAATTCATGATTTATTTATAATAATTTTCATATTCGTGAAGATACAATATAGAAACTATTATTTATATCAGTGATTCTCAACCTTTTTTAAGCTATTGAAACCCTACGGATCCGAAATGTATTCAACGCCCCACTTGAATAATATCATTAGTAAACAATGTTTTGAAAATGACTTTGGTTATTAGAAGCTAAGTTTTTAAGAATGTAAAGCTCTGTAGAATGATAAAATAAAGCCAGTATTTTTTATAGAAAAAGAACTTAATATACATATGTACTTAGGCATAGCTTTATAATAGAATTGTGTCTTCTATTTTAAAAGATTTCAACTTTAGAAAAGCATAATTTTAACAGAACATACATAAAAATAGGCATGAATGCACACACATATATATACAAAATTTTACTTCATAATTTATACATGTGTAAGAATTTATGTAAGGATTCATTTTATTTATACTAGCAAATGTGCACAACATATTTTATGCTAGTTCGTACATGAAGACATTTGTCTTTTCTCCCAAGTATACGTCTGCACACATGGCTTAACGCCAGAATCTGTTTTATTTTCTTCCATTCTGACAAAACAATCATTCTAAATAAGTCATGTTGAATTGTTTCTGCAGGAATGTAATTGAAAAATAAAGTCAACACTATTCTCTCTTTTACTTTCATTAAATCTCAAAAATTTATTTGTGATTTCTTTTAAAGTGTCTACTAATTTGGATGCGGGAAATAGTCTCTAAGCTAAAATATTTAGCTTAAATGGAATGAATTTCCACACATTTTACAGAAATGAATGAAAGTATTTCTAAAATATCTCATCCTTATTTAAATTTGCATGTGGAATGAAACTGCTTTTGTAACCTTTAAACTTGAAAATGTAAATATCAATGCAGTATTATTTGTCATATCTATCTATCTAGATAAACACATATGTGTTTGTGTATACAAAGAGAAAGAGAAAGAGAAATGTTTGTATGTGCTAAGAAACTTCTGAATTTTCTACATAGAGTTTACTACAAATAATAGCTACTACAGTTTCTTCTGTAGTACTTATTATTTTTAACAGTTAAAAGATGGCTTTTTCTGTATGCTTTGAAAGACAGGGAGCGATCATTTTGACCGCTGTTTTTTAAATGTCTCCAAACCACCCTTTTCCCTGATTTGTTTCCTGAAACAAGTCAAGTATAATTATTATATGCATTTATTAAATATAATTTCCACTTAATGATTTATTTATAATAATTTTCATATTCATGAAAATACAATATATATAAATTATCATTCATATCAGTGATTCTCTACCTTTTTTAAGCTACCGACCCCTATAAAGGCGAAATGTGTTCAACGCCCCCTTTTTAAAAATCCCAATAATTTAAAGTGTAGGATAGAAGAAGTATTCAATTATAAGAGGCAAAATATTTAAGTAGTTTTCTTCATTATAGTTAAAATTCAAATTTTTGTTACTGAGACACGCTGAAACAACGCTCACACGAATGCTATGACTATCTATGATAGTTAGGGTGCTGACTATCGGTTTCGGAGTTTGTGGGTTTGGTATTCCACAAGAGAACAATTGATACGAACATAGATGTCTAACATAGATGCTCGTAGCCGTTCAGAATCTGCTTTAAGTAGTAGGTTCCAGTCTCAATAGCTCTCGTGTTGTAAAAGAGTAGACAGTAGAGCTCCAAACCAAACCAAACGAATGCTGTTGAAATAATATACTTTTCTGAATGTCGGCCCAATTTCACTCAGAGCATAGGGTTTGGTTTGGTTTTCAGTGTTGTTTTGCACAAGAGGGCTAATAAGACCGGGACCTACTGTTTACAGCCGATTCCGAAAGGCTACGAACATCCATTCCATAGTGGCTGGATTCGAATAAAGGGACTCCGGTACCGACGATCAGCGCCGTAACCAATCGGTCAGCGTTTGTTCTCAGAGCATAGGAAATAAAAATAACTGAACGTGTAAATTATATAATTAATGTATTAAATTTATTAGGTATTTTTAAAATTAAGTTTGAAATCCAACTCACATCACCGCCCTACCACGCGAAACAAGTTCACTACTCACCAAAGTAGTTCCATCACCCCCGGGGGTGGTTTAGCCCCCGTCCGGAACCACTGCTTTACATTATTAACTGTAGATAAAAAAATAAAGTTAACTATTTTTTTTTTCAAATTTGGAAGTATTTAACTCTATATGCCTTTGGATAATTAGTTTTAAAATGTATACTTTTAGTGACATAAATATTACGATAAGATTTACATATGATATTCATTTTAACAGCTTCTACAAATACTTATCACTTTGCTCGAACTAGAACCACAAGATTTCGTTTAACGATCAAATCAAATGTTCATAGTTTTATTAGTGGCATTAATCGATTTGACATTATTTACGTTTTCAGCTTAAGATGGCGAACACATCTTATATAGGTGGAGAAAGATTATTGAGTCGAGATATTTTGGAAGAAACGTCATTTGTATAAACCCTATCAGAGAAAATCAAAATGTAAACGCACTGAAAGTTGCTAGAAGTAGAATAGGTATACAAAAATTGCAACGGTATAAAATTGTTCGCGAAGCGAATTTAGTTGAATACTTTTATAATACATGTAAAATTTAATTACACGAAATGATATTGATAAAAAAGTGGTTCTTCAAGGCATTACGAACAAAAATATATTCTTACAACAGGTCATATATATCATTTAACCCCAATATGTGCTATTAGTTCTCAGATATCAAATTACATTTTTTTCACCACTGCAAACAAACTTGGGATTCTTGGGAAAAAAACTGATAGTTCAGTCACTGAGATGTAATTGAAATGCATTTTCTTTTATATATATATATATATATATATATATATATATATATACATATATATATATATATATATATATATATATATATATACATATATATATATATATATATATATATATATATATATATAATATATATATATATATATATATATATATATATATATATATATACATATACATATTCATATATATATATATACATATATATACATATATATATATACATATATACATATACATATATACATATACATATATACATATATATATATACATATACATATATACATATATATATATATTTATATACATATATATATATATATATACATATACATATATATATATATTATATTACATATATATATATATATATATATAATATATACATATACATTTATATATATATATATATATATATAAATATATATATATATATATATATATATATATATATATATATATATATATATATATATATATATATATATATATATATATATATATATATATATATATATATTTCTGCAACGTTAGAGAGCATATTTCGAACTGAAATAATTTAAGCTTTACTTAAGTTTCTTGTTAGTTGCAGTAAAATGAACCTCTTTTTACCGGAACAATTCGTTTGAGGCATAGAAGTCTTATTAGTTAGTCTCATTATTTTTTGGATTCATAAACACACATTTTCGTAGAAGTGTTCTGATTATAGCTTTTTAACATCTTAAAAATACTTTGTTTTAAAAACTAACCTATCAGTTCTAATGTATTGCCAATTGTGTCTTTTATCATGTAGGCCTCAAAAAGTTTTTTTTTAACTGTGAATGGACCTTCATTCCTTTTTGTGATATTTTTCAGTTTTATGTGATAAAATTATGTTTGTAATTGTATTTGATTACTGACCAAACATGATAGAGACGGTGTTTGTATCGCCAAGGCGATAACCAAAACTTCCTAATGCATTGGAAAGATTTAAGTTCAAATTTTCAAGTTCTAATTCATTAACCGACATATAATTACCTTAGTACTGAAAGCAAGTTCTTAATTTTTTAACATATTCTGAAATAGTTATATTAAGATAAGTAGATTATATAACTTTCAAAGTTAAGTTTCAAGTTCATTTTTCAAGTTCCAATTTATTAACCAACATGTGAATTACCTTAGCACTGAACAAAGTTCTTGATTTTTTAATATATTCTAAAAATGGTATATTAATAAAAGTAGATTATATAGTTTAACACAAGTAAAATTATTAATCAGAGCAAATACAGTTGTAAAATCATACTTGGATATGGACTGTTCAGACATGAAAACTTATTTTGGCAGTAAGTAACTTTTATTACAGTCGAGAAAGTACATTTATTATAAAAATAGTATTTCAAAATTTCTATTTCAGTTTTCGGCTCACCAATAAATATTTTGGTGATGCAATATCGCATGCAATATCATGCAATTTCGGCATGGAATAGAAAAATTGTATAACGAAAACTTATATGAAAGTAAGTGTCATTGAACCTGGAATAGGAGTCGATTATCAGGCCAAGTCTTCAAATTTGCTGCTATAACTGCTTAATGTTGCTTTATTATCTATGAAAAATTTGTAATTTAAAGGAAAAAAATAAATACACATTTATATACGGATGTCTGTTTTATTTTGTAGTTAACTTTGCTTAAAATGACAGTCGATTAAAATTTTCTTTTCTATATAGAGTATAAAAAAAAGAAATTTAGAGTGTGGATGAGGGAGTGCCAAGGCATGCATCACTAAATTATATGTTACGAATTAGTTAATAAACACTAAATAGCTATTAAAATACTAAACTAAGGACAAAAGAATGTGATGCACATTATCAAGTATGGTTAAGAGTTAACTATTCTGATGTAAAAGTTAAAAATTTGTGAACATATAAGCGTATTTACTTCTCTTCCATTCATACTTATACTCTGTTTTACAGTATTTGTAATTCAGTCAGAACTTCATACCCTTGATTACAGTGCCCGTAAGTTTCATGTCGCGATGAACTCAACCGCACAGGAAATGAAGAGTCCCGTGTAGATAAACTCTGTGTATGGAAATTCCCTATCCTTCTGGGTGGGGAAGGAATATTGATTAGCAAGAGATATTATCGTTAGCTTAAAAATTGCTTTTCCGTTTTTGGTCATGAGCGAAAATATTCCCCTCGCATTTTCTTTTTGCGTTTCTCTCTTCGATGACAAATTATTTGCTTATGCTGATGACACGCATTTCAAGTAATTTGGGATTCAGTGAGAGGATATATGGAGAGCCATACAGATAAAAATTCAAAGATATGAAATAACTTACATTAAGATGCGCATACAGCAAATCTCTTTCTTTCAATGGTTATCCAGAGATATCTGCTAACTTCCGCTCTCACGTAATCGGTCTCAAACTTTCAGAATTAAAATAACTGATGTAAAATAGACGAAATATAGAATTATGAAGTGAAATGAGTTTTATTTACATTGAAAATTGTTTGAACAAACAACTCGATCTGTATAGTAGTGAAAAATTATTTAGTTTTAAAAAAATTACAAATTTAAGGGGACACATCAATTTTAACCCCCATCTCTGTTAGTTTTTCCTGAGCCAAAAATAGGAATTTTTTTAACTGAGGAAAATTAATATATTTTATATATTGAACTGATATAAAAGGAAAAAATTTTGGTCAGTAAGCATTTGTTTTCCTTGACGTACTAGAGTTTCTACATGTGACATCTTGATAATCGATATTCAGATTTTCTTACAATGAACTACAGTGTTAGATTAAAAGATACTTTCTGATACTATATTTATCAAATTATTATTGTTATCAAATATATTGCTTTGAAATACGGTTTTTTCCTGAGCAAAAAAAAGCATTTTTTTAACTGAAGAAAATTAATATATTTTATAGCGTGAATTGGTAGAAAATAAAAAAAATTTGGTCAGTAAGCAGACGTACGTACGCAGAAGGTACGTACTAGAGTTTCCATATACTATATGTGACAGGATATTCATATTTCCTTACAATGAACCCAAGTGTTAGATTTAAAATAAGTTCTGATACTATATTTATTAAATTATTATCAAATTATTATTATTATTAAATATATTGCTTTGAAGCACTTAAGATAAATATATGTAGGAAAACATTTATTAAAAACTATCATATAGCTCTTCATATGGCGAGATAAGTAAAATTTTTAATTTTCCAGAATTGTAAAGAACCCTAAGAGGCAGGCAAAATAAAATGGTTTGGTTTTTTGGCTGAGAATCATCTGGTACACGCTCAAAAATTTGTTTGTCTTCATACTCCTCTAAAGTCTCCAGATACTGTGAATGCAGTTTAGAATCACCTTGAATTCATTTAGTTGAACCGTGTGGATATGTATTATTTGCTTATGCAGATGACAAGCATTTCAAGTAATTTGGGATTCAGTGAGAGGATTATATAGAGAGCCATACAGATAAAAATTATTCAAAGATATGAAATAACTTACATTAAGATGTGCATACAGCAAATCTCTTTCTTTCAATGGTTATCAAAAGATATCTGCTAGCTTTCGCCCTCACTAATCGGTCTCAAACTTTCAGAATTAAAATAACTGACTAAAAACACACGAAATATCGAGTTATAATGTGAAATGAGTTTTATTTGTAATGAAAATGTTTTGGACAAACAACTCAATCTATATAATAATGAAAAGTTATTTAGTTTTCAAACAATTACAAATAAGGGGGCACGTCACTTTTAACCCTCATCTCTTTCGGTTTTTTCCTGAGCCAAAAAAGCATTTTTATAACTAAGAAAAATTAATATGTTATATCCTGAATTGAAAAAAGGAAAAAAATATTTTGTCAGTAAGCAGTTTATTTTCCTTGAAGTACTGAATTTTCTATATGTGACATCTCGATCATCGATATCCAGATTTCCTTAAAATACCCCAAGTGTTAGATTAAAAAATACTTTCTGATGCTATATTTATCAAATTATTATTGTTATCAAATATATTGCTTTGAAGTACTTAAGATAAATATCTGTTTGAAAACATTTATTAAAAACTAGCATACAGCCCATCATATGAGGGGATCAGTAAAAGTTTTAATTTTCTAGAATTGTAAAGTACCCTATGAGCCAGGTAAAAAAATGGTCTGCTTTTTGGGTGGGAATTATCTAGTACACGCTCAATAATTTGTTTATCTTAATACACCTCTAAAACCTCCCGATAGTGTGAATGCAGTTTAAAATCCCGTTGAATTCATTTAGTCAAACCGTGTGGTTATATATAAAGAACAAACACAAAAACGAACAAACTTCTTAATTTTTAAAGATATATAACTGAAACACTGTAATGAAGATTTTTTTCATGTTCCTTCGTTACATATTTCCCTTATGAGTTGTATATTTTAACCTATATATTGCGCCTTTTTCTCATATTTCCCCTTGCAGGTGCAGCTCTACCTGTTTTCTCACGATAGCAGCCTCTGTCTTCAAACAGATCCGCCCTCGATCTGGGATTAAGTTTCGGACCGAGCGTCCAATTCTGGCCCTCTGCATCCGTAGCTCTTAAACCCTTCGATCATAATTTGCGCCCATCTGCTCCTATATAAGTTTCGGTTTGGGGTGACAGCCGCTCTTTTGTAAAGTGCCGCGTTGGGATGTGTTGCTAAGCTCCGTTCCGCACCGTCCTTGGCGAATTTTTAGCGCCTTGGGTGCGCCTCCCTACGATTGGTTTTTTTTTTTGTTCTCCGCGCTCCTTGTCTCGACTTTTCATTGGTCAGAGCCGCAGAAACCCTACGATGGGGTTTACTTGGCGCTTGGCAACTCTCTTGCTGGCTGTGTTTTGGTGCTTTTGGCCTGAGCGTAGTCTAGGAGTTTTTCTAATCTTGAGAGACAGAGAGAAATTTAAGAACTTTGCGGACGCGTTTATACTCCGGACATGTTTTCGTTGGAGCCACCTTGATCTTTGGCTAGCCTAAGCACTCTCTCGTTGCTTCGCTTTTACTGTGACGTTACTGGCGTTATTTATTTTATAACGCAACAAATTAATCTCCGTGACACTTTAAAATAACGCAATAAAATGAACCTCCTTTACCCACTATAAGATCAGGACAGAAGTAGACTATGTTATTTGTAGATTAAAAAATTGAAAAAATTGCATAAGATCGAATACTAAATAAAAGGATGTGTCTCCATCAAGTTAGCGTCTGTTTTTTATATACCTGAGGTGACTCTATTTATTAGACCTCCGACTCTTCATCACTCATACCAACCTACATACAGCACCCTTCCTCTACATGGAGCCCCTACTTTTCAGTATAAACACTAGATATTTATTATTCCGTGAAAGAGACTCATAGACTTTTATGGAAAGGATTTGTTGTTAATATCGGTGATAAAATTTTCATTGCAACAAAAAATAATAGATGATTAAATTAAAAATTATCACATATGTACCTAATCTATTATTTTATAAAATATAAAAGAAATATAAAAGAAAATTATCTAAGTTCGGTGATAAAACGTATGAAAATAATAAAGACAATATTGAAATGATTTAAAATAAGAAATGATTAAATGACATGGTTAAAGAAATGACGTTATAATGCTAGAAAAAATTGTTAGTTTTTCTATTTATTGTGTGATAAACTTAATTGCCTGTTCTTAACCGGGGAACATAGAGCTAGATATTATGGGATTAAACTCTCGGAAAGGGGAAAAGGGGTGGATTTCGAATGTTTTAAAGACTCGCTTTCAATTTTGCTAACCCTAGCTCACCAAGAATCCAATATGGATGATCCTATCCATTCCAGGTCCAACCGCTTCCTAAGTTCGAGAACAGACGGACAGATAACTTAGACTAGTATTACATAGGGGATAAATAAAATTATGTGAGAAACGGATTGTAGAACTTTTACAAGAAAACTGCTTTACAACGTTCCTTAGCACGGGAACGTAAACCCCACTTTGAAATAATTTAATGCTTATTTGCTTGTTATTTTAATCAATAAAAAAACTTTAGTCATTAATATCGGAAATATTAATTATTCGTTTTGTAGAAATTCATACTGATGTTACCAAGCGAGAGAAAAATTGATAAACATGGCCCAGCGGAAATTTTCACATCACACAGCTTACACAAGTACCTTGTAAATACTGATCATTTTGAATACAGTAAACAATACCTAAATATAACGAAACGTCTCAGTAACGACAAATTAATTTTGAACGATGTCACTGTTCTCTTCGTATCAAGACTTAAGTACAGGCATGAATATACTAAACGTATAACATATGACGCCAAACAAAAAAAGTTAAACCTTTAAAAATTAATTTTTTTTATATTTTTATAATTGTTTAAAACCTCTGGACATCTCTGATTTGTTTAAAACAACCCCATTGAAATAATAAAATATGAACCTGTAAAACTATACAATATTTGCATTTAATATAATACCTTTAAACCATATAAAGTTTAAATGCATTATAGTCTTTTTTCAACTTGCGCTCTTTTAATAAAAAGCCATTGTTCGTTGTAAGTCCAAATTTTCCTCTTAAATACATTATAGATCTACAACGAAACGCTGCTTATTTTTTTCGTTGTTGTTAATTTTATTTAGTACTTATAGTATTTGAAACTGAATTTTTAAACATTATTTTAACTTTTTTTTGAAAATTTGATCCCCTGGTGTAAGATTTCTGATACTTTTTAAAAAATTTAAATAGGGAGAGAATTATACCTAATGTAATGTTTACTGTTTACGTTAAAGCAAATCACGATCCCGGGGTACCTGAGTGATCTTTTCTTAGCGTTCTTCCTGGTAGTCTCGACCTTACCTATGTAGTGCTTGCTCCTTACCGGGTTGGACCACACTAAAATCGGACCATGATGGGTCTCTCGTAATCAGCGGTGACTTGGTAGCAATTTATGGGTCACTGTTGCGGCATGGTCATCATTAGTTGCTTCTGTATGTCTTAGGATGAGTCAGCGTAAAATACACTTACGTTAAAGCAAAACTTATAAATGACACTGGCTTTGTGTTATTGTAAGTATGCATGCTATGACTCAGAATAATTTCAAAATTGTTGAGACAAGTTCTAACTTTTCACTGAATAAAACAATCTTATGTTTTAGAAGCAAAGTAAATTCAGGAAAACTAATGATATAAATATACAAAACAAATGCTGAAAATCTATTTATTTACGATAATAATTAAAAAAAATAGGTAATATTGAAGAAAAGAGTGTCCTTTGACAAGTTTGGCGAAATTATTCGCGATGTTACTAAACACAAAGTTATCCATCCGAACATTGTGTTCATTGCTATTTTTTATTCCATTTTAATGGATGCAGAGTGCGTCATTGTAATAGAATTATATACTTTTAGTTAATTTATCAAAACCACTTAGAAACTTGGCAATTATATTTATTGGCAATTAATCCTCAAAACTAACAGCTCCAAATTATTAAAAATTAGCCATAGCGAAACATTAATGGTTCATTATATCTAATTTTTTATGCATTTAATATATAAAAAATGAGTTCCACAAGGAAATCTGGAGACAAAAATAATATAAACTAAAATATACAGATTGTTTGGACATGACAAGACCAGGAAAAAATGTTAGGCTACCATGCTCAGAGTTTTATCGCCATGTTGGCGAGGGCATCCTATTCTTCAGTCAAATCAAAAGATGTCCTAAGGTGACTAATAAGAGAAAAGTCTTCCATTTAAAGATGCTTAAACATGATATATTCCCTTAAAATATTTTTAATCCAAAAAGGGTGACACACTTGGAATAGATTTATTAACATTATTTATTTTCGAAATTTTTTGTTACATTGCCATCTGGGAAACAAAATATTTTTAAGTTTCAAATGAGTTTACTGTGAAAAGGTTGACACGCATTTCAAATAATTTAGGATTCAGTGAAAGTACATAAGAAGATCTATACAGAAAAAATTCAGAGATATTAAATTACTTACATTAAGTTGGACCTACAGAAAATAATTTCTTTCATTTCATATCGAGAAATAACTTCTAATTTCTCTTCGCTAATTGGTCTTAAACCGAATTAAGAACCGAAAAAGCAAATGTCAGTAGACGAAAAATGGCAATTTGCAATTGAGATAAGTTCATATATTCAGTGAAAGTATATACGGAGAGCTATACAGAAAAAATTCAAACATATTAATATACTTACATAAAGTTGGACCTACAGAAACTATTTACTTTCAATTCATATCGAGAAATAACTTTTAATTTCCCTCCTCGCTAATTGGTCTCAAACTGAATTAAGAATCAAAAAAGCAAATGTTAGTAAACGAAAAATAGCAATTCTGATAGGTTCATATACATTGAAAATGTTTTGCACAAACATGGCTTGACGTGAATAATAATCGGCTGATTTTCAGCTTATGGTGTATTTAATTGTACGAAAAATTTAAATTACCCTTTATTTAACTCACCATATGGATAAATAAATTATAACAATACAGTATATAAGGAAAAATTATAATCGAAGTCTTATTCAATTTAAATAGCTGAAAGTGTATAATTAATTTATCGTAAATTCTTTTATCCATTAGTTTCGTTTAGTTGGGCGCAGATGATAATTTAGTTGGATATAATATGTTTTTCGATATTCGAGTGTAAGCAAATACACCACAAAAAGGTGACATGTCTTCATAATCATACTTAGGACCGTTTTCACTAAAGTCGTTTAAAGGCTAACCACGATTAACCCATGCCTCCAACCAGCGCTGGGACGCAATTCTCAGTTTAAATAGAGATTAATCGCAGTTAGCCGTTAAATGACTTTGATGAGACCGGCACTTAGTTGGTTATTTAAATTAAAAAAGTTACCTTAACTAGCAGTTTAACTGTTTAAGGAATTATAAGTAACAACTTTTATCTACTACTGATTGTATAATACCATTTTAAATATAACTTTAAAAGCAAAATAATCATTATTGAAGCCCTTTAAACTATCATGTATATCATTCATTCTGTGCATGATATTCATGTGTTTAACACTTGAACCTTGTATGGAGAGGAGTATTGAGTCATAAGTAAACATTTAACGTATGAGATATGACACAAGCTTCAAGATAAGGCATCTGTTCAGGATTATTCATTACTTAAAATGATGTGAAGTCATATAATAGTGTTAGTGCATACACAATTGTTTTACATGCTTTTCACACAACAATAAGACTCAAATGTATACGACATCTTGCAGCGATGGGAGGGCTGGTAGAGTTCCCTTGTGAAGAAAAATTATATTTAAATATTATTGTGGAACTGTTAAACATGGTAATAAACTCAAATATAAAAATATGGCTTTCAGATGGACATGCTACTAACTAACTAAATTTTGGATGTGTTTGTAATGTCTTTAGATAGAAAGTAATGCTGGATACATGGACCGACTGAAACTAGCCTTCTTGCTGGGAACGGCAGAATGTCATCAGTCTCTACCAGATACCATTCTGATGTCCCAAGCAGACAATTCTACTTGCGCTGAGAAGAGACCTATGACTGATAACACCGAACCTCCACTTACCCTTTCTGGCAGACATGTTAGATTTCCAGTTCGATTTCTGGCTTACCATTAACACTGTAATTGCCTTCATGAGAAGCAATTACAGTGTGAACCCTCCGGGGCATACTTTCCACAAGTCTTTGTATTACAGCTGGTGGTTTAGTCTTCCACTCGGCTTGGAGTAGACATACAAGTTCCTTCACAGATTTTGGACGGGTAGTGCACCCCTTAATTCGGCGATCCAACTCGTCCCAGAGGTTCTCGATAGGTTCAGGTCTGGGCTCCGGGCAGGCCAGTCCATTCTATGAACTACATTGGCACCATACAAAGCCTTGGTTAGTCTCGGAACATGACAACTGGCATTGTGTGGAAGGGAGGGTACTGAGGCAACTCGTGCGCATACTCCATGGCCTTCTCTGACCGCTGGATGCGAATATAGTACATAGACTTTAACCGCCAGAGAGAGGCTCCATAAACAGAGAAACAATAGAATCTCAGACACTTACTGGAGTCTGTTATGCTGTAGTTGCGAGCTAACATGACTCGATGTATTTCGTCGCGGTTATTGTTAAAACTTTGTTGAGACCATCTCTTAGTTGCTTAATGATAACTTCGATTTATTACTATATAATTATATAGTGGTTATATGATTAATTTGAATATAATGTACAAAGGAAATATTTTAAGTGTTAACAGAAAATTCAAGCTACCTTGCGATTAACTAAAAATTATACTTAATTAGAGAATATGTAATTAACCATGGTCAACTCATATATATTTTAGAAATAACATTGTTATTAAGCACAATTTGCTGTTTTTTATTTAATTATCCTGTTTGAACATATGTTCACAGCTAACGCACACCCTTTGTGTGTCAGACAAAAAAGTTACATTTATTTGGCCCAAATATCTGTTACAAGGTTATTTTTTAAGTTGTTCTGTTTACGCATTTACACCCAGCTAATACTACATGATACTGAGTTTAAATTTATTTGGCACAAATATCTGTCACAAGGTTATTTTTTAAGTTGTTCTGTTTACGCATTTACACCCAGCTAATACTACATGATACTGAGTTTAAATTTATTTGGCACAAATATCTGTCACAAGGTTATTTTTTAAGTTGTCTTATTTACGCACTTGCAACCAGCTAATACTACATGATACTGAATTTAAATTTATTTGGCCCAAATATCTGTCACAAGGTTATTTTTTAAGTTGTCCTGTTTACGCATTTGCACCCAGCTAATACTATATCTTTTGCTACTGAATTTAAATTTATTTGCCACAAATATCTGTCACAAGGTTATTTTTTAAGTTGTCCTGTTTACGCATTTGCACCCAGCTAATACTACATCTTTTGCTATTGAATTTAAATTTATTTGCCACAAATATCTGTCACAAGGTTATTTTTTAAGTTGTCCTGTTTACTCATTTGCACCCAGCTAATACTACATCTTTTGCTACTGAATTTAAGTTTATTTGCCACAAATATCTGTCAAAAGGTTATTTTTTAAGTTGTCCTGTTTACGCATTTGCACCCAGATAATACTACATCTTTTTGTACCGAATTTAATTTTATTTGGTATAAATAGTTGCCACTGGGTTTTATATATACAAATAAGAGTGTATTATGATTTTTACACAGGAGATTTATTAAAACATGTATTTTAAGTTAGATAAGTTAAATGGACAAAAAGTTTGAGAAAATTTTATTTAATAACTTGTTGACTGTAGTGTTTTATTATGAATTAAGTATTTCTAAAATTTATTTATTTTGAATATTAGTTGTTAAATATGCATCTTGCATCTTTCTTTAAAATAAAAAAAGGGAGAAACGAAGAAGTTGAAATACACTATTGATTTCACTTCCAACTTTTTGTCATGAGTTTGATGCATCTTTCTTATTTTTCTTCCTTCAATACAATCGATAAGGACGAAATATGCTAGAATTCTTTAAAACGAGTCCACCTTTCATCGGGAAAAGGCTTCATAAAATCTAGAAAAAAAATTCTTGGAGTCTAAAAGAGTGTACATAAAAATCTTCAATATTTTCACTCAGAATTTTTTCCGGATACTATGAAAATATGGAAGAATCGATTCATTAAATTCAACGCCTTTAATCACAGAATATGTTTTCTAACGCATAATGGTTAAAATATGTTTCTATAACTGCTGATTTTCTTAGATTAATCATTTTCGTAATTGAAGGTATTAGAACTTACATATTTTTCTGTAATTTAATTAGATGCATAACCTTCATTTTGTTTTGTATTCTCAATGATATAAAGTTGTCAAGATAGCTGAAAAATTTTTGTTTTAAAAGAAATACTTCTATTCTGTTGTGATTTAAAGTTTTAAATAAGTAATAAAGTACATTTACATTTTACTAAACATACATATATAAATTTAGGGTGATTCAAAAATGCCTGGTATATTTGAAAAATCAATAAAAACTAAACAAACAGTGATAGAAATATACAGTGTATTGCAATATGCTTGGGACAATGGTAAATTTTCAGACAAACGAACTTTCAAAGTTAGTTACAAAGTTCCACAATAGATGGCGCTGCAATCTGAAAAAAATCTAAACTACGATATTTTCCAGATATCTACCAGGCTTATCAATAATATGGCGTATTCTCAGAACGAAATTATCAGAAACCCGTGTAAACGTCTCCGGCGGGATGGGCTTACATGCAGAACAGATGTACTGCTCCAGTTATTCAATTGTTTCTGGACTGCAGCGCCATCTGTTGTGGAATATTTTAACTAATTTTGAAAGTTTGTCTGCCTGAAAATTTACTATTGTCCAAAACATATTACAATAAACTGTGTATTTCTATCACTGTCCGTTAGTTTTTATTGATTTTTCAACTATACCGGTCATTTTTAAATCACCCTGTTTATACTATACATTGATGTCACTGAAGGTCTTTACAATATGAGTTTTCTTTTTCCTTCCTTGATATTTCACGGTTTTTGAATATTATTTTGCGTGGTTTTATAATATTATAAGTATTTTAAAAAGGAACGAAATTCGTGGTTTTTCTAATGTCTATTTTTGTAAAGAGTTCTTTATAGTTGCTTCTTTATAGTTCTTTATAACTGCTGATCTATGAAACACTTCCTGTAAGAATCAGTGCTATTTTTGTTCCGCTGTCATTATAAATTAGAGTAAAATAATAGTTTCAAAAGAATCTGGATCATATGGTAATAAAAAAAATCATTTAGCTGTACGTTCTGTGTTTGCAGTTGTGGACAAAAGAAAGATTGGCCATACCACTCCAACCAAACCACTGAAGGTAGGATCACATGTTGCTAATTTTGGAATTATAAATCATATAATAGAATTTCTTTATGAAGTAAGTGTTCGATACTAATTAAAATTAAATTATTAGAGGAAGTACCATCATGACAGTTTAGTCCACATTTTCTAAATAGCCGTAATTATTTTCATTTCTCCTATAATTCGTCTAAAAACTGCTGATCTATGAAAAACTTAATGTAAGAATCAGTGCTATTTTTTTCGGCTGTCAATATAAATTAGATTAAAATAATAGTTTCAAAAGAAACTGGCACCATATGGTAATAAAAAAATCATTTAGCCGTACGTTCTGAGTTTATTCACAATTGTGGATTAAAAAAAGATTGACCATACCATTCCAGCTAAACCACAGAAAATAGGATCACATGTTGCTAAATTTGGATTATAAATCATATATTAGAACTTCTTTATATAGTAAGTGGTCGATATTAACTACCATTAAATTATTAGGGGAAGTACCATCAAATAGTTCAGTCCGCATTTTATAAATAGCCGTAATTATTTTCTTTTTTTTCTACAATTCGTCTAAAAACTGCTGATCTATGAAAAACTTAATGTAAGAATCAGTGCTATTTTTTTCGGCTGTCAATATAAATTAGATTAAAATAATAGTTTCAAAAGAAACTGGCACCATATGGTAATAAAAAAATCATTTAGCCGTACGTTCTGAGTTTATTCACAATTGTGGATTAAAAAAAGATTGACCATACCATTCCAGCTAAACCACAGAAAATAGGATCACATGTTGCTAAATTTGGATTATAAATCATATATTAGAACTTCTTTATATAGTAAGTGGTCGATATTAACTACCATTAAATTATTAAAGGAAGTACCATCAAGTAGTTCAGTCCACATTTTATAAAAAGCCCAGCTTATCTCGTATCATGTTTAAACTCAGTTTTTCTTCAGCTGATATAATCAGTTGTTACCTTTTATGCTTTAATTTTTTTGCCCAAACTCAAGAATTTTCTCTCCTCTTTTCCCCCGTACCCATATTTAACTTTTCTCTGTATGTCATACCAACTCATTACTCATAGTCTGAAGCAGTACCGTTAATAGTTACTCCAGAACTAGAGGGCTTAGCCCAGGGAGTACTGTTGAGAAATCTTCCTGTGAGATCCTATGAGATTATAAATAACCATAATTATATTCATTCCTTCTATAATTCTTCTAAATTCTTAAGAATTGTCTACTATACACCATATATTTCAAAAGCAGCAACTTCGTTTGAAAATAATAATAAATTACATAGTGAGATATTCAAGATTATTTTCATGCTTTTGCAATATAAAAGGAAATCACTTCAGATAGAAATAAGTATAACTCTATTTAGTTAAATTTTATCACAAGAAGAAATGTATTTTTGCATTTAACACATTTTTTCTAGCATTTCTAAAACTGTAAATCCTTAGTCGATACTAGTAAACTGTTTGCTGAGGTAATAAATATTTTTACTACGATTTCGCTACAAAATCGATCTTCAAAAAGAATTAAGTTTTACCTGTTTGAATTAAATTATAATATAAACAATAATATTTCACTGTATATATTGTATTATTTTTAACAATTATGGATGACAATAAAAATATTAAGGTATATAAAAACTATAAAAACGTTGAGTTAGGCTTTATCTGAACTTATTAAAATCACCAAAAACAGCACCAGACTGTATTCTGAATATTGAGGTAACTAATATTTTTATTACAATTTTGCTACAAAAATCGATCTTCAAAAAGAGTGAAATTTTACTCTTTTGAATTAAATTATAATATAAACAATAATATTTCACTGTATATATTGTATTATTTTTAACAATTATGGAAGACTATAAAAATATTAAGGTATATAAAAACTATAAAAACGTTGAGTTAGGCATTATCTGAACTTATTAAAATCTCCAAAAACAGCACCAGTCTGTATACTGAAAATTGAGGTAACTAATATTTTTATTACAATTTTGCTACAAAAATCGATCTTTAAAAAGAGTTAAGTTTTACCCATTTGAATTAAATTATATTATAAACAATAATATTGTACTGTATATATTGCATTATTTTTATCAAATATGGAAGACTTAGAAATATTAAGGTATATAAATACTATAAAAATATTGAGTTAGGCATTATCTGAGCTTATTAAAATCACCAAAAACAGCAGCAGACTGTATTCTGAATATTGAAGTAACTAATATTTTACTACAATTTTGCTGCAAAAATCGATCTTCAAAAAGAGTGAAATTTTACTCTTTTGAATTAAATTATAATATAAACAATAATATTTCACTGTATATATTGCATTATTTTTAACAAATATGGAAGACTTAGAAATATTAAGGTATATAAATACTATAAAAACGTTAAGTTAGGCATTATCTGACCTTATTAAAATCACCAAAAACAGCACCAAAAACAGAGTGTATACTGAATATTGAGGTAACTAATATTTTTACTAAGATTATGCTACAAAAATCGATCTTCAAATTGAGTGAAATTTTACTTTTTGGAATTTTATTATAATATAAACTAGAGTATTTCACTGTATATATTGCAATATTTTTAACAAATATGGAATACTATAAAAATACTAAGGTATGGAAATACTATAAAAACGTTGAGTTAGGGCATTATCTGACCTTATTAAAATCACCAAAAACTGACTGTATACTGAATATTGAGGTAACTAATATTTTACTACGATTTTGCTACAAAAATCGCTCTTTAAAAAGAGTGAAATTTTACTCTTTTGAATTAAATTATAATATAAACAATAATATTTCACTGTATATATTGCATTATTTTTAACAAATAAGGAAGACTATAAAAATATTAAGGTATATAAATACTATAAAATCATTGAGTTAGGCATTAACTGAGCTTATTAAAATCACCAAAAAAAAAGCACCAGACACAGTGTAGATACATTTTTAATTTCCTGGAATGTAAGTTTTATTCTATGCGGCACCTTGTTAATTTCTTTCTTCTTGAATAAACTAGAGATCTGCCAACATGAGTTTTTTAAATAGCAGGATGTAAGAAATAAAAATCTGTACACTTGAAAATATCATTAAAATTTTTTGAAAAATAAATTTAATTATTTTACCCAGAAATAAAATGAAGTGCTTAATTAATGCTTAAAATTTCATTCCGTTTTGAAAAGTAAAAAAAAAAAATATTTGTTTTTTATTCCAGACCTGCTGTAATGTCACATAAATTATGGTAAGCTGATTAGGAAAATTAGACAGAGACTATTTCATTAATTAGATTTTTCGTCAATTTACATACATTTAAATAACAAATGAACTAAAATGAAGCAATGCTAGTTCAATGAGCATCTTTACTCTTTTCTTAAATTTAGGTGCCTTTCACCATGAAATTTGATTACAGAGCTTCTCCATAGGAATTAACTTTCTTGAAACAATGTAGAAAAATTAAACACCAAAAGTAATTTGATTTTGCCGTGAGAGTTATTGCATAGGAATTCATCTGTAAAATGAATACAAAGTTAAATTTGTATTCTTTTCGTAAATAATTTTATTCTCCTTTTAGATGCTAACATCTGACAAAGTATCATTTTATTTACCCTTCAATATATTACATTAAAAATCAAAATGTTATCTCAATAACTATAGCTTTTGAGTTAAATTTTAACGAAGAAAAACATAATAGTAGTAATTCATATGAATTAAAGTATTTGCCATTTGTATTGACAGTGTTTTAAATCGCACGGTGGCATGGATGTTCGTAGCATTTTTAAAGTAGTTCAATATTTCATTCTATTTAAAGTAGCACATGAGTAAAATATTTACCCCATATAAATTTTATATATAATTTTTTTTTTGACAGTATTTTAAGAAACTTTAAGTTTGAGCAGAGCGGATAGTTCAATAGGTTTGATTACTCAATAATTCAAAAAGCGCAATGTAAAATATAATGTACCCCTATGTGTATTTCATATTTAATTTCTTTTAGAATAAAGGAAATTTATTGTCAGACAGAATGAAGAATTCTTTAGTTTTATGCATTACTCAATGCTTCAAAAGAGAGTTAAAGATAATGTTGAGATTTAAGTGTTTGAGAAATATATATCACTTACTAACACCTTAATGACTAACGTACATTTTGCGGGATTGACAAAAATGTTTTCAAGAACTTTTTATGTTTTCTAGAAACGAAGTTTTCATTTCAGCGAAGGTAGATGGCAGTTCTTTAAACATTCTGAAGAATTTTTGAGTGACATCTGTAATAATTAAATTTATTATTTGGATCTACATATTATAATTTTTACAGCTTTGAACATAAATTTTCATTTTTGGCAGGTAATTCAACTGAAATCATGACAAATATCTTTATGTTTTATAAATTTTATATAATCTTATAATTCAATATACGTGTTTACACATGTTAACAAAAAAATGAAAAAAAAAATCCTATCACGGAGTATCTGATATTATATATATATATATATATATATATATATATATATATATATATATATATATATATATATATATATATATATATATATATATATATATATATATATATATATATATATATATATATATATATATATATATATATATATATATATATATATCATAATAAGGATGTCTGATTCCAAATGAGAACAAGTGTAATATTCCCAGTTGATTAAACAGGATGTAATATTCATATTTGTTGTTTTATTTCGTTCACTCCATAACTTAAATTTAAGATATATATAAGGTGTCCATAATTTAACTTTTCTACTTTAAAATTGTCTACGGTTAAACTATAAGTAAGATATGAAGTGTTGTGAAGGACATAATGAAGAGATGGACATTTGTTTCAGCGAATAAAAAATAATAAGTTTTAATTTCACCACCAGACATCCTGTTTGATGAATTAGGCATTCATCCAACGTTTATTCTAGTTAAGAAATTTATTACAACAAGACGTATTCAACATGACAGTCTTCATTTTCAGCTATCATTTGAAATTGTAAGAAGATGTTCTATAGTTGACCACATGAGCCGCTGTAGTTCAGTCGGCAAAGGAAACGCTTTCGTAACTGGAAGGTTGTGGGTTCGGAGCCGGAGCCAGCCTACGATCCACCGTGTTCGTTAAAGGTGGGTGTGGCACGTAAAATATGTTCATGTTCACAATGCCCTCCAAGTTCTCAATCAATATCTCTGTGGGTAGCAGGCCAAGTCTATGGGTCTTCAGCTTGGTTCCTGCTTCAAAATTACGAGGATCCACTTTAGTATAAGTCGTTCTCTCCCCCTTGAAGTGCTCGTTAAAATGAAAGGTTCATCCCTTTGCCTTAATTCGAGTAGCATATGGCTCAATTCGTGCTTGGTTTGACTAAGTGGCCAAAGACAACAGCACCATCACCAACAAGAGTTGACCACAGTGTGTCCGGGGAAATGCTGATATGTTCGTCAATTATTCATCCATTCATCCCTGTCAAAAAATATTCTGCCGAGATAAGGGAATGTAACAATGAGTTAACTGCTGGACAATGTACGGGAGACTGACCGAGACGAGCGATGTCAGTGACCCCCCCTTCGACACCATTGTCAAGAGGGGTGGCTAACGCGGATGAGACGTCTTTGGCCTAGGCAACAGCAGCTTTTGGATTTTTTGCTCAGTAGATTTGAAGGTCTCTCGGAGGAAAGACGAAGAGAAGAGAACTTCAGCAAAAGGCAGGGAACGCTCAACTTTTTTTTTTAACGAAGATAGCGCCATCAGCGAGAGTTGCTTCCATATTTCAGCAGTTTTGACGTCCATATATTGAGATTGAGTATATTTTATTTGCATAACCAGATTGTGTAAGATTAAATTTTTAAATAAAACGTCTGCAAAACGGTAAGTCTTCGCTCATTTTATCTGGTGTCTTAACTCTTTGTGTTATCTCGGCAGGATCTGGTATAAGTCATTGTACGTAATAATCTTTCAGATCAGGTGTAGATCTTGCTTTATAAGAACAGACTAGATGTCTCAAATGTTACTAAAGCCAAAGGCCAAGACGAAGCTTCTTCACACCCTAGCCTTCTTGTGAAGGACCGTTCTCTAAAATCCCTTTACAGATGATCTAAATTAGCTGTCTCCTTAATAAAGTACAGCCTCCACGATTCCCAACCGTCTTAACAAGAATGCTAACGTGTGTAGGACCTCAGTCTTCGGTTTTGACTTTAGCATTTGAAACATTTAGTTAGTTTGATAAACTAAGAACCACACTTGATCTGAAAAACAGCCTTTCATGACATTTTCTTACCATTTACCATCACACACTGCTGTTAACTGTAGAACATGTCTTACGACTCCATATGTTAGCTGGAAAAGATGGACGTTGAACACTTCTTGTTGTAATAAATTTTTTTAACGAGAATAAATATAGGCTAAATGTGTAATTAATCAAAAAGTACATTTGGTGATGAAATTTAAAATTGATTTTTATAATAGGTCAAAACATGTTTACCCCTTTGTTATGTTCTATACAACATTTTAGAACTTTCTGAACAATAGTTTTGACTGTTTATTTACTTATATTCAGTAAAATTCATTTGAAAATAAATGAACGGGAAAAACCATTTTTTTTTTTTTGGGGGGGGGAAATGCTGCAATCTTATTTTTTCTATGATGAGGATGATGACTAAGACCTAAAGCTTAAAGCTGAATACTCATGGTTACGAATATCCCTGCTAGCTATGGGAATCAAAACCACGAATTCTGAGTGTGATGAGCAGTTATCAATAGAAACGACCATCGTTTGGTTAGGAAGTAGTTTAACTGACATAATAAAAAATGAAACACATTCACATAAATCTTTTTAGGAAGTGGTTTGAAGAAATATAAACAAATCCCTCCACCAGTAGAAATAGATTTATCAATATTAATATTAAATAAGAGAAATCAGTATAGTCATAAATTGTCGACTAATATAGAAACACAATCACCATTTTTCATCTTGTTAGATCTAGTGTAGTACAATTGAAGTTCTCAATGGATGGTTCGCATTGTACACATGTTTATCTTCAGACTGGTAATGAAATGATATAAAAATCCCTATCCGCCCTATGATGGATGTTCTATGCATGTGCATAATGTGTTGAACCCATAGGTTTCTATCCGTCATTTGATAATAAAAAGTGATTTTAATCTGTTCTCTTATTTAAAAAGTTTTTACTTTTGTTACAAAAACTGTGCTCTGGGGTAAATTTACAAAAAATTACTATCATTTGCCACAGTTTGGAAAGAAATTGAGAACTGTATAGCGGTTCGTGAAACTTCTAATGTGTATAATAAATCTTCTATCCTTATTAGAGTCACAGGTTATAGATCTCTTATAAGAATGAAGAAATGTGAACCCAACGTCTGATGCATCTTGGCGAACGATGAATGATATGAATTGAAAATCTGAGGAATCAGATTCCTCAAAACACACACACATACATACATATATATGGGAAAAATTAAATAATATTTCAAAAAAGTCTGAAATATGGTTCAAGATTTTAATTACTACTTCGTAATGTAAAATAGATTTTCTCAAAGCCTTAGTAACCTTACTTTCCCCCTGAAATTAAGTAGTTATTTGCATATTTTAACTGCACTCTTTAGTACGAGAAAGACCACTGGAATAATTTCGACTTTAAGTGCTATTACAACATCAGAAGGTACCTACATGTTTAGATTTTGGTTAATTTTCTTACATGACTTTAAATGTTTTTTTTTGTAACTGCAAAATTTGAAACTTTTAAATGACTTTTCTTTAAAAGTAATTAGGAACTAATTTCCTAGCAGAGTCAAATGACTCTATACGATGTTTATTGCAAAAATTATACGCATAAATGCACATTGGAAATAAATAGCAATGAACCCATTTAATAGATTAATTTTTTTCATATTCATGAATAATTTGTTCTTCTCTGTTATGTGAGAAAAGCATTATTTCCATGTTCTAAAATTGAGATAATTACCGAATTGACAAAAAACTAACATGGTTTCTAGGTGATGCGCACCTTTAAAGCATTAAATTTCCGAATTTTATTATTTTGTGTTTTGACAGGCACTATTTCTTTAATATAACCAAAGAAGTTACAAAACTTTCCATTATAAATGGCATAACTCAAATAAATCTGTAAAATAATTTATTAGGATGTTCTGTAAAACTTGAAATTTGTGACATAGTGCCCTGTACTTGCCATGTGCAGGTATATATATTTGTATACAGTTTCATCTAGCTTCTTCATACATAATTGTGTGAAAGCTTTTCATGAAATCAGGAATTAGGTAATTTATTTATTGGCTTAAAAATAGTTTAGTTTTTCTATTAGGAAATTTTTGGTTTTATGTACACAGTTATGTTAAAATAAGCTGATACAAAATGCCTCTATTAATCGATAAAATTTTCTTCCTTAAAACAGGTTCAATACAAAATGTTTCATATATCGGGAATTTTTCAGTTTTTGTACACAGTTATGTTAAAATAAGCTGATAAAAAATGCCTATATTAATCTATAAAATATCTTTCCTTAAAACGGGTTCAATACAAAATGTTTCATCTATGGGGAATTTTTTGGTTTTTAGTACACAGTTATGTTAAAATAAGCTGATACAAAATGAATTAACAAAATCTATTAATCTATAAATTAATTAATCTATAAAATATTTTTCCTTAAAACAGGTTCAGTATAAAATGTTTCATCTATGGGAATTTTTTTTGGTTTCTTGTACACAGTTATGTTAAAACAAGCTGATACAAAATGCCTCTATTAATTTATAAAATATTCTTCCCTAAAACAGGTTCAGTATAAAATGTTTCATCTATGGGGAATTTTTTGGTTTTTAGTACACAGTTATGTTAAAACAAGCTGATACAAAATGCCTCTAT
>CM063504.1:48753932-48836432 GCA_032207245.1 Pardosa pseudoannulata | reverse complement strand
AAACAAAAAACAAATTATATCTCATTACTAAAGTAAAAGTTTTTTCTGATACAAATGTATTTCAGGGAATAAAATAGATGTATTTTGTGCATTTAATTTCATTAAACACTTAGCGTAATTAATGAAAATGATGCCGTTTCTAATTTTTTTTCACAAATTTCTTTCTTGAATACACATTTTTACAGAAGGGATATTTTTTTTTTGACATTTTTCAGATGTACCGTGTTAAAGGAATTTTCTGAGTCACAAATGCTAATGGTTTCTATTTTTGGGAATCGATAGCTACTTGTTGTCCATTTTCTAGTGCATTTCTTTTATATCTGAAAAACATTTCTTTTCTCTGGGCAATAAAGAGAAGTAATTAATTTTTCTTCTTCAATTGCATAAACTGTCTGACTTATTAAAGCAGACTAAATTTATTTATTAAATTTATTTATTTTAAAATTTTTTGGGGCAAAGTTTTGGATATAAATAAGTATATAAATATACACATAATTTAATGTATAATTTTTATACATTTAAAAATATACTATAGTCCATATAGTTATATTTCAATCTTCTTTATGGTCTACACACGCAGACCCAAAACACACGTACATATATATACACACATATGCAAATATATATACACACTCCCACACACACACATACATATATATGCAATTAATTTAATATAAGCTTTTTAACATAGATACACATACATACTTTTTTATGCATATACACAATCACATACACAAGCATATATACATAATATATAATATATATATATATATATATATATATATATATATATATATATATATATACACACTCATACACACACAGATATACACTTAATTTAATATAAACGTTTTACATATAAAATTACACTCAAGTTCATACATGTTTGTTTCATTTTTTTTTGTCTAAACAATACACAAACTCACACATTCACTCTCTCCCACACATATATACTTAATTTAATGTGTATTTTTCTTTATTTAAAACCACATGCACTTTTACACATGTATGTTTGTCTTATTTCAGACCAACACCCATTCACGCATATTCACTCTCATACACACGTAAACTAACACAGACACCCACATACACATACTTAAACAAACAGTTATATAATATATATATTTATATATATGTACTTAATATACATATTTTTACATATAAAAGTACACACACATGCATACTGGTATGTTTGACTCTCTTTCTTTGTGTACACGCGCAGACCAACATACACACAAATATAATATATATATATATATATATATATATATATATATGTATATATATATATATATATGTATATATATATATATATATATATATATATATATATGTATATATATATGTATATATATATATATATATATATTTATATATATCTATATATATCTATATATCTATATATATATATATATATAAGTACAAATATATATATATATATGTGTGTGTGTATATAGATATATATAAATATATATATGTATATATATATATATATATATATATATATATATATATATATATATATATATATATATATATATATATATATATACATATATATACATAACCACATGGTTTGCAATCGATTTGCTAAGTATTGTATAACCAAAGCACAAAAACTATCTATTATTTTAATCTGCCTCATAGGGTGCTTTACAATTCCGAGAAGTTAAAAGTTTTATTGATCCCATTATATGACGGGCTATATGCTAATAATTTTATAGTTTTCTTTTCATTGTTCATATGTGAGCAAAAAAATATTCAAGGTCATATGGCAAACTTACAAGGACATGGGAGAATCAGTAGGGTGTTACTCGTAAAAGTACAGAGGAGAATTTTATTGTAGTAATAGTAGACATTGTTGCAGAGCAAATTACCCTTAGCAACATTTTGATGATAAAATATACTCATTGAAACGTGTAAATGACTGTTTTTCATCTTAGAGAGGTATCCCGTTATGAATTTGTATGAAAGACAATGAGTTTGGTTAGCGTATTCAAAGTGCACTCTTCGTTGTTTCTAGCTTTGGCCTATCGAATGGAATCTAAGGTCTGTTAGTGGTGCAATGATACTGTTGTTAATTTGGATGTCTAACGGATTGAAAATAAATTTCTACGATTTAAAAAAATGCAAGCTCAATGATTTCCCATATCTGGTTAAATATGGAATCTTCCCTGAAAACGTACTCTCTCCGAATAGGTCATTTTGCATTTAATATAACCTTTCGAAAATAAAGAAAGAAATATTACAAACAAAATTTTTACAACAATGAATCTGTTTCAAGTATTAAAAAAGAATAACACTTGTCTAACTTGAGCGAATGAAACAGAATGTGAAATAATTATCTGTATTTGTGAAAGAAGTAAAGATGTCTTTTATACGATACGTTGTTACCCAATCTTTGACATATCTTTGACAGTTTATCAAGAAATAAACTGTAAAAAGATTTAATTGAACTCCTTTCTTTCTAGTCAATATTCTCAATAAATTTATCCAAAAAAGCTTTCTGAAACGATATTTTATAACTCAAAAAAATTTGGTGTTGAAGTTGTTGACAAATGACTGAGAAATATTCTGGTAAGGCAGGATCAAGAAAGTGGCTAGTTCACGTATTCTACAATAGTTTTGATCCTGCTGGGATTAATGGATGGATTTTATGCAAAGAAGTTAATGGAATAAAATTTAGGAGAGAATCAACACCTCGTTGAAGATTTGTGTACTACGTATGATATTCTCAAAATACCATTCATATAGAAAGCCAAAATCTGATACTACTAAAGAATCTGTGCAGTTGCAAAAAAGGAGTAGTTACCAAGGAGGAAAAAAGAACTTTAGATATTTGTTCCGACCGCAAAATACTGGTAAACAGAAAGTAAACAAAATATGTAAATAAAAGTCGCTTAAACTAACACAATTAATGTGTTGTCTGTATTTTTTTTAAGTATTTAAAATTTTCAGTATTGTAATACATTATTTTTTAATGTAGTATAACAATTTAATATCTAAAAATGAATAATTATCATTACCGTATAAATGCAGAGTAATTTTTGTTAACAGAAGAGGTTTATATGAATCGGGGTCAATTTAATACAGCCTGTGGTTTGAGGTACATCGAAACTGCCACGGTTCTAGTGTTAAGAGAAAGAAAATCTTGAATTAAAACCCTCTCCACTTTTGAAGAATAATATAAGCAAAAGTTTAGCAAGACAAGAAAGAAAACTGTAGAGAAATGTTATTATGCACAATAGAAGTTCTACAGTATAACTGAAGCGGAGTAAAGTATAACTGTATAGCAAACGCATTTTAAACTGCTGTATTTATTCACGTCCACCTTGTATCTTTCTACTCTTATTATATCTGATTAAAGCTAATTGAGTCCTATGAGATTTTGTGCTAGTTAAATGCAAAAGTTTTTAGTTGACTGCCCATTTACTGCCAATCCCGCAGTAGCTCGTGATCATCACATAGGATACGTCATGTGTCTGGCACTAAATATAGTAATATCGTGAAAAACATCCCTTTTTTATGTTAAATTTAAATGTCAGTTAATTATACTATACCTGAGTAGGAATTTGCGATAAGCACGCAATGTTCGAAGGCCTGGTACATGTCCAATAGGAAATTTAGGCTTCTAAAGTAATGAATACATGTATCAGAAAAAGTACTTTGTACCCAACGATTCTCACTCTTTAGTCGTGATCTACATGACCATTAATTGTACAGTAATGAAACAATGGTTATTAATACTAAATTAAAAATTAAACATTAGAAAAGAATGTTATTATTTTGTAATTTTTGTGTACGTTTAGTATTGAAAAAACCCATTTTCACGAATTAGTTTCGACAACATGCCAAACACCAAACAGATAAAAACAGAAATCACTCTACTTGTGTAAACAAAAATCATTAAAACCTGCTTTATGAAAATGCACACATTATTTTTACAACTTATTTTCATCTGACAACATCAGCTATGTTGAAAGCAGTACAAATTAAGAAAATGATAAATATAGCAAATCAGTAGATTAATGGAATTAAATAAATATGCCCGAGTGGCCTAAGGATATACCCGGGAAGTCGAATTTAGTACGAAATATCGGAGAAGAGGTCAGTGAATTCACATACAACAATAATATTCTAAAAAGAAAAGAATGGTATTCAATCTTTCATGAATGCTTTGGAAAAACGATTTTTAAATACTGAATTTTTAAATTGAGTCAACTAGATAGGAAGGTTTTATCTCACAAGAAAATTTTTACCACAAGTGCAAACAGAATCAAACTACATTTTATCTTAAAATAGTAAAATAAAATCTGGAGGCTTTACGAATGTAAAAAAAGTTTCTTCTTTTAAATTTTTAATTCATCATGGCAATGAGACTCTATATAAAAAGAAATATTACCTAGAACAAAATTGAATGGAATTACAAATTTATTCAAGAATTAAATTTTCATTAGATAGTAAAAATCATACGTGATCATGAATGACTACTATTCTGTCTATACTGAATGTCAAGAAGATTTTCAAAATTTATTAAATCTTTTTTTCATGACTTAAAATTATCTTGTAGATAGTATCTGATTTTGAATTTAAAAAGAAGAATGAATACAATTTTTAAAAAATCTAGTTGTGTAAGTGATTTTGCCTGCAGGGAATCGATGAGAGAAACTTTGAAGAAGCCTCTTTAAGTTACTCAAGCATATAAAATTAGGATGATAAAGTGAATTAAAAAATTATTCAAGATGTTAAATAGAAATATATTTTTTATCTTGATGACTAGTTGAGGTGAATAATGAAATATTCTCTAAAACATGTGGAAACAGGTGTATTGAATCATATATTTTAAACTGAATACATTTAGAAGTTATATTTCAAATATGTTATTTATATTTTTTAATCAATATTAAATTAATATAACCCCTTATTAGTTGCAGAATGCTGAGTATTGATTTGTTGTTGAATAATTTACAAATAAATTCGTAGTTATATGCAATTTTATATTCTTAACTTGTTTGTTACTCTTTATAAGTATTTAGAAAAATTGTATATATAATTTACTCATTTATTCTTTAATAAATGTTTTTAAAAGGTAACTTTAAAGAATATGATGACATGGTTTATATTCTAAAAAGCAGTTGCGAATTGTTGAATATTTCTACGTGATTGTGTATATCAAATGCGGTTTCATGAACAGTAATTTAGTCTCGCGACTCATGTAGGCTCTCTGTAATGGTCAACCACTTGAATGACAAAAAATTATTTGCTAATCAAAAATACAAGGTAAACTATTTAAAATGTTGCATTCAATTATATCCAGTTATAATTAAAGTACAAAACAAAGGGAAGTCTTTCAAAAAATTTAAATATCCGAAAATAACTCGTAAATCATACCTATGTTATACTTTATTTTTCGGTTTGTAAGTTTAATACAAAAGAAAAATTTCAACATGATTTTTTACTATGATTCGTATTAATTACTAAAAAATAGTTCTTTTTAAATGTTTTTAATATTTTGAGTAAGATGTTTTGAGTCTTGAGATTAATTTTAAACATTGTGGTAAGATGATTTCAAATAGTGTATTAATCAACAAATTTAGGATTAAGGAAATTTCTTGAGATATATAGTTATAATTATTTTACATTTTAGTTAGTGAGTTTTACAAAAATCAATAAGGAAATACAGAAAAATAATATCGGTTCATTATCTCTGAGATACCCAAAGTGAAGGATCATATTCCTTACATAATATTTTTTAGTTGTACATATGTAACTTTTATCCATAAAAAATAGACAAAATCTAATTAAAATACAAAACAAAAGGAAAACACTTTCAAAAAATTTAAATATCCGAAAATAACTCGTAAATCATACCTATATTATACTTTATTTTTCGGTTTGTAAGTTTAATACTAAAGAAAAATTTCAACATGATTTTTTACTATGATTCGTATTAATTACTAAAAAATAGTTCAAATATTTTCAAATATTTTTGAGTAAGATGTTTTGAGTCTTGAGATCCCATTTAAATAATGGGGTAAGAAGATTTCAAATAGTGTATTAATCAACAAATTTAGGATTAAGGAAATTTTCTGAGACATATAGTTATAATTATTTTACATTTTAGTTAGTGAGTTTTACAAAAATCAATAAGGAAATACAGAAAAATAATATCGGTTCATTATCTCTGAGATATCCGTAGTAAAAAAATCATATTCTTTGCATAAAATCTTTTAGTTGTATATATGTAATTTCATTTCATAAAAAATAGCCAAATAATTAATATACAAAACAAAGGAAAACACTTTAAAAAAATTAAATAACAAAAAATAACTCGTAAATCATACCTATGTTATACTTTATTTTTCGGTTTGTAAGTTTAATACAAAAGAAAAATTTCAACATGATTTTTTACTATGATTCGTATTAATTACTAAAAAATAGTTCAAATATTTTCAAATATTTTTGAGTAAGATGTTTTGAGTCTTGAGATCCCTTTTAAATATTGTGGTAAGAATTGTGGTTAATCAACAAATTTAGGATTAAGGAAATTTTCTGAGACATATACACTGGACTTCTGAGATATCTCCGAGATATCTGTAGTGAAGGATCATATTCCTTACATAATATTTTTTAGTTGTACATATGTAACTTTTATCCATAAAAAATAGACAAAATCTAATTTTAGTAGAGTAAAATCGTCTAAGATATTGTAAATTGTTTAATGATTTTAGTGCATCCATTTTTTTTTCATCCATTCCACAGGATGTGATTATTTCTACGGGCTTATTAAATAATTCTTCTTTTTTTATTCTTAAATCACCTTTAAGTCTCAATTGAGTTTTTCTTTTGTATGCTTTTAATGCCCAATGCACTTAAGTATGCAAATCTGGTTTTCACTACACACCCATGCAAAAATAAAAGCAGTGTAGGGTAAAAAGTATAATCCAATAGAAAGTGTTTTATTCTATTAAAGCATTTAGTCAAATGAAAGAAAGAAGTTTTTTTCACGCAGTTCATTTCTTTCTTACTTTTTTATCCATTCATCATTCCTTTTGTTTTAGTCTTTTTTGATTACGTGACTTACTTATTTACTCTATTTTAAATTGAAAATTGACATTCAATATGAAAAATATGCATACCTGCAATATAAGCAATAAGAGACCTAAGATAACAATGGAGAGTCTTCACATTTTTTATACTTTGGTCTGATTTCTTTAAAATGTATTAATTTTAACCATTTTCAGTCCAAATAATCATTTCCAAACTGAGGTGATATTAATATTAATTTTTTAAAAATTAAATAGGAATTCTTAGAACAATAAAACTTAAAAATATTTTAAATAATCAGATTTTGATTTTCTTGTATGTTTTAGCAAGATGTTTATTTACAAAACATTTTCCTTAGCTTATATTCCTATTTGAATGATACTAAAACAAGAATAGTATGTTATCAAAATAAATACAGGAGAACCACGATTTTCCGAACTAATTGGGACCGTTAATACCTCGGATATTGGAAATCTCGGTTAATAGAAACCATGCATAAAATCCTTCCATGCTTGTGAATTTAACTAACTTTTAAAGTAAAAAACAATAGAACGTTCTTTAAATGATACAAATGAACATATATAAACTTATTTTTCACAGCTAAAAATATTTAAAAAGGAAATCAACTCTAGTAGTAAATTTTAAAAAGTAAAATGAATTTTTTTTTTTACTATACTTAGTTAAATATCGAAAGACGCATTTTCAAAAATAACATAAATCTGAAAACAATATTGTATTTTTAAAATTTAATATCATTAATATGTTAAATTTGCATTCTTTAAAAAAAATTCTGCTATCTTTCATTACAAAAATTCAGAATTTTTATCATGGGCAGACCTATCGCGCCAATTTTTGATCAACAGGAGAACCATCAGTGTAGCATCGTTTCATTGCTCCAAATATTTTAGGGCAGTTATCAGTGTTTGAATACTTTCACTATGACTTATATTCATAGAATCCTTAAAATCCTCATCTTTATTTTCCGCATCATTAATGTTTGTTGAAGGATTAATGGCTTGTATGATTTCTTCGTCATTGAGAATATCAAAATTTGGATGTTGATTTTCAACGTCCAGCCACTCGCAAATGTCCTCTTCCAAGACTTCCTCACATCCTTCAATTCCATTGATGATCTTAAGCAGTTAGTTCCCTGTTTGTCGGTGTTTTCCGTATGCTGGGATTCACTCTGTCTCCTCTTTTCAACAATTATTTTGTTGAATGATTTACGAATTGAAGCTGGATTCACTAATTGCCATGCCTAGGCAATCATGTAGATAATGTCTTTCACATTTATTTTTTCAGAGCCTCATTTAGGTTTTCTTCGCATTACGAATATGAGGGATGAGTTTCTTTTTGTAGTGTCTCTTCATTGTTTCAATTACCGATTGATCCATTGGTTGTATTATCGATGTCACGTTTGGGGGAAGAAAAATCGCAAGCTCATTTTTTCCAAGCTCATTTACAAAAGGAAAAAAAATTAGACTTCGTTATTAACTCGGTTAACAGAAACCTCGGTTAATCAAGGTTCTACTGTATTTATTTACATAGTATATCTATTACAATGAATTAAATTAATGTAATTGAATATCAGGATATTTTATTCATTATAATGAATGATATTTTGATATTGTTTATTTAGGATATCATCATAGTGTTTATTGCAAATCAAAACCTACAATATATGTAACCACTGTAATCTTTATGAATATTGTATGCATGCATATTTTCAATATATACATGGTTAAAGAAACAAAAGATCGCCAGTATTACATTCAACATAAATGTACAAAATATCTAATGTTTCGGGTTTAGTGAAGTAAGTATGTACATAATATAACGTTTGATAATTCTTTTAATGCAATGGAAAAAATGTTTACTGTGTAAAAAGAGATGTATTTCTTTAGTTATTCATTTAATTTCTTAACTGAAAATGTTGTTATTTAATTTAAATTTTATTCAAAATATTACAAGAAATAAGTTTTAAAGAGGACACATGTACAAATGAATGATGACTAGTAGAGCAATGGTAAATGTGCAAGTCACACATAAATTCCTTTCTAGTTTGATTATTATAGACGAAATTATTTTCTTGAAAATTTCAGTGTTTTTAAAGACATAGAAGGCATTTATATATTGAAAAACTTTTAATGACACATTAAAATAAAACTAAACACAAAACAAGGATTTATTTTTCAAATTTTTAAATATCTTCTTGCTCAGCGCAAGAAAACAACTCAAATTGATTGACTTCCGTTTAAGATGCCCTAGATATTAATATTTCAAACAGAAATTTTCATGATTTTAAAGGAAAGATAGAAATCTTTTTAGGATTTCCTCCTTACTTTTTAGACTTACTTTTCTATCCTCGTGTAATCATATTTTCGATATAGGGATAACACATCCAAAATCTTAATTGACGTGGACTAATATTGCAATAATTATATTCATCCTGTTCGAGAAATGTTAATAAATGTCTCCATCCGAGTTTTCTAGTTATGTATCATAAATAGATCTATGCTATCTATACGAATTTCCCATCCTATTTGTTTTTTCTACTATTTATTACAGTAGAACGTTTCTACTATCTAACTTTTATATATCTTCCTGCTCAGAATAAGACAGCAACTCGAATCCATTGACTTCCGTTTAAGATGCCCTAGATATTAATATTATAAACAGAAATTTTCATGATTTTAAAGGAAAGATTGAAACCGTTTTAGAATTTCCTCCTTACATTTTAGACTTACTTTTCTATCCTCGTGTAATCATATTTTCGATATAGGGATAACACATCCAAAATCTTCCTTAATGTGGATTAGTATTACAATAATTATATTCGTCCTGCTCGAAAAATGTTAATAAATGTCTCCATCTGAATTTTTTCTAGTTATGTAGAATGAATAGATCTATGTTATCTGTACGAAATTCCCGTCCTATTTTTCTACCATTTATTACAGTAGAACGTCTCTACTATCTAACAATTTTGATGGCTTTCGATTTCGAATACTCCAATCGAATGATAATCACGTGCACATGCTTTGTACTCAAATGTAAATGGAACAATTCCCTTCCTTATTAATGAAATCTTTGATCTCACTAGTAATTGCTCAACCTTTTGACTGTCTACTTAACTAACAGATCAACTACTATCTAAATCCTCTTACCTAAGCCACTTTATATGAAAATAAGGTGTATACATCTGATATTAGTATTGTAATTGGTAAATTATGCATACGTTCTCTATATTTGTCAAAGATGTATTTTCCATGATGCAAAAGCATTATTTTGAGTTACGTACTTGTAGCAAAATGTTTTATAAGAAGTTTATTAAATTAATTTCAAAAATTGCACTATTCCGTTAGAAAAATGTTTTCTTCCCTTACCAAATACATTTTCCTAATTTTATGTCTGTTTAACGACTAATTCGACTCTTTTAAAGTAACATTCATTATTTTGCAAAAATGTTGGTGATTCAACTGTTATTTAGAGACATACCAGTTTTCTGTTTCTAAATTAAGCTCTATTCAGTTTTCATTGTTTATTTTTCAAATAAGTGATACTGGAAAAGTTTTGAAATACTGATATGGAAAAATGATTTATTACTTTATTCGGTTATTTAAAAAGAATGTTAATAAAAATTAGTGGTTTATTTAGTAAGATAATGCATTTTAAATTTGACGATGATTATATTAACTTATTATTTCTTTAAAATGTTTATTTGTTAAACCAGAAAGAAACGTATTACAAGCATTAATAGAATACATGTTTAAACAAACGTTTTATGACATCAGGTGATTATTTAAATCTATTGCATTATATAAATTTCTGTTACCTCTTCTAACTTTGAATGCCACTGATATGCAACTATTGTAATTTTTTTTCTGTGTAAACCATAACAGCTAGAGTTTTTTAAAATTTGGTATTTATTAATTTACATTGGTAAAACTGCATTTTATAAAAAACAAACAAACTTGTAGAACATATTAGTAATGTTTGTTAACCCTTTGAGGGGCACCCACAGAAACTCTTTGGTTTTCAAAAAAATTAGTTTATACGTGTTATCTTTGAACTTTTTAAATATGAAGTATATAAAAAATAAATTATATTACTCGAGGAATAAGCAAGGGTTCATTGATTGTGTGATCACCTCCCTTGGAACAGCATGAAAATGACACATTTTTTAATAATATTAGAAAAATAACTAATAATTTTTATTAAAAGGGTGTATAAATCAAATAGATAAGAAATTTGTATGAAGTTTAAATAGGTACATTTATTTTAAAGTCTTAACTTTGAAAAATCCAATTTTTGAATTTAGGATCGGGTTTGGATAGAACTTGCTTCTACAAGAAGATTTTGACAAGAATAATTAAAAGAAGGGGAAAAATTAAGTGTCGATAGTTTGATGAAAAATTGAAAATCAAAAACATTTTTTTCTATATAAATCAGAGAAAAATTTTAACAGCCGGTATATTATATATACCAGTGCCCTTCAAAGGGTTAAGTCATCCAGGAAAGCAATGAGCCAGATGGCGTTCCAATCGTTTTTATATACATGAAGAGTTTGTTGTGTTTGAGAGTGCCGCGAGAGTGACAGCAAAACGCGTCGTTCGAATTGTTTTATTAAAGATTTGGTTTGTGAAATTTAGTACTAGTTTTTTAGTATTGTGTCATTTCATTTTAGTTACAGTCCATCGAGCACTTTGTCTATAACAATGTTTAAAACTATAAAATCTTCAGTGGAATAAATGCAAATTTTATTACTTTATTACCTTAAAGATGAAATGGTTAAAAGCGTCATATAGTTTCAATAGACGTACTGAAATATTATAGAATTAATTGGGTTTGCTTAGAGTATATTTTTTAGAATGTAATAAAAGTCTGAAAAGAAAATGAAAGTCATTAAGTTTTTTTCTATAGAAATATCCTAATGCAGCAACTTATATATGGTAGAAGAAACTTTTAATTTTACTGTCCAATCATTTTATAATGTCATATTTTGAGCTGTTAATCATAAACGTCTAAGCATTCTCTCAGTTTGAAACGCTAAAAATACCCTTACTGCACTGATCGTCAGAAATGTTTTCTATTCCTTGACATGACTTACACTTTAAGTGTACAATATTTCTTGGTTTGTCAGTATAGTCAGATTCCCATAGCCAGTAGTTGTAAGATATAAAGTCCATGGATCTTAGAGGTCAAGATGGAGCTCTTCTACGGCCAATACTTCCATGGGAACCAAAGGCATTATCTCAAGAAGTTCTCTCCCTTGACTCATGAAAGGCATAATTTTCATTTTGCAAGGATTTGCTTTAATGCATTTCAATACCATATGTAGCGTAAAGATAGGCATCCCTAGTTTTAGATTCCATTGTAGTATGAATTTCTATGGATTACGTTATACGCTTCCGTTAATAGCGTTAATGGCATTGTCGCTATTGCTTTGGTGGCCAATTTCTAGACAAATCCACTTCTTACCCCTCTGTCTTTCCTTTATTTTACCATTTCAATATGATGCACTCACATGGAGAATTATTTAAACAGTATTTGAAAAATTTTTGTACCAAAATAAAAGATTTCAACTCGACTATTCACATCACGAAAGCAAGCCAAATTTTATAAATTATGGAATGAAACAAGTTTTTTCCAATTCCCTGATGAATCCTAGATGACATTTTGCAATGTATAAAAAATTGACAATACGAATATTATTCCTTTTATTAAAGAAATGCTTATCTGTCAATCGAGACTTTTTAAAAACCAGTGCTCATATGTATTCATAATTCATTGCTGCAAATTTTTTTAAAACTTCTTTGTATCATATTTGCTTTACTGTATTAAAATATTTCTATAAAAAATTTTTATTTTTATTTTTTTCCGACTTTAGAAAAATTCTCTATAAGACTTTTTAATTTTTAAAAGTTACTTAACCATATAGTTGAAAGTAATATGTTTAGTTTTCTATGAAAAGTATATATATATATATATATATATATATATATATATATATATATATATATATATATATATATATATATATATATATATATATATATATATATATATATATATATATATATGTGTGTGTGTGTGTGTGTGTGTGTGTGTGTGTGAGAATATGACATGTTGTGGTGCAGAGTTAAGGCGAACGGACAACAGTCTTCTTAATAATAATAAGTTTATTAAATCATTGTTAAAATAACACTTGTGCCATTTTCACTTTTTCGTCGAAGACACGCATAAAATGTTATTGACAGCTCCATGTCCACGCGCTCACTGAACACTTATCTGTTTGCAAGCTCATCAAATTCTTACAAAATACTTCCGCCTAACCGGATTATCTTAAAAGCTTACGCGAGCGAGGGTCTTTTTCATTTATTTTATTATTATAAAAGAGTTCCCTTGTTAAAATCGCTTTTAACTCACGTAATTTCCAACTACCCCTTTTTTAGACCTGACATATATATATATATATATATATATATATATATATATATATAAATACTTCTAGCACATTGTTATATTATATAGTAATAATATTAAACTATATAATGAGAATCTGAATAACTAAATGATTTAAAATATTTCAAACAACTAAAATATTATTTTGTCTTTATAATTTTCTAAAATACTCAATTTTTAAAATGTAAATAATATTTTAAATTTAATTACTGTAGGAAACTGCATTACTGTAAATTAAACTGAATTACTGTAAATATAGAAAAGTAGTTAAATTTATTAAGGCAAAATGATTATTTTGGCTTTTCCACATTAAATAAACAAGCTGATATTTGAGAAGCAAAGTTATTACACTTTAATTCAATGTACAACAGGCCTTTGAAAAGACTTAAAAAAAGTTGATTGTACAATGTTTTGAGTGACCTAAAAACCACGAGGATAACAAAATAGAAAAAGAAGGCATGGGACAGGACTGTGTGTTAAAAGATTATGCGGCTGACTAAGGTCCATACCAGGCTGTTAAGTCAAAGTAGAAGAAGAAAGTGTCCTATATATTAAGAAATATAGTATAGAAAAAATATTAATGCTGTCATGTCTCAATATCTAACCGAAGGGGGACATAGATAGCAAAGAAATACTTCCTATGACAGCATTAGCTTTTCAAAACTGATTCAAGATATTTATTTTTATTCTTATTGAAAAAACATCGAAAACAATGTATAGCATTACAATTTAAACTAAAAGGTTAAATAAACAGAAATTTAGAAATATTAAAAAATATAGGAAAGTACGTTGATGATTCAGGACTGATTTTAAAGCAAAATTTAAACTGTGTGTTTTTTACGAATTTTATAATGTTATTTCAATTGTTACGGGTATAATCTTCGACAACGAATAAAACTTCTAGATTCTACTAATGACTTTGATATCTTTGACATTTATGATTCGAACAAATGGATTAAATGGAACTAAAATTGAACTTTAAAGTTGCATTGAATGTCACTCGTCACGACCATTTATAATGAAATTATTCTACTTTTAAATAGACATGAGACTTGAAATGTCAAATTTTAAAATTGATACGTTTAATTGTCTTTCTAATATGATCATACATTTTGGTATTATGTAAAATAAACAGAACAGTAAAATTTTCACCAAAATGTATTTTATTAAAATTAAAAGCTTTTTCTTAATAACTGAGGCATTACACAACCTATTTACAGTTATCCTCGTGCATTTCATGTTAACTTTTAATTACTGCTGTTCTGTCTTACAGATTTCATCTCCAAGTATTTTCATCTTTTTAATCACGTAATTGAGTCTTGCATTTTAGTATGTTCTTACAGTGTACTTGCAATACTTACCAAAGTGAAATCTAGTTAAAAATTAATTGAAATGAAAAAGTGTTGCTAGCTTTATCTCATAAAAACATCCACAGTTGTTTATTTTAGAACATTATCTTGTTTTTGTAGAACATTGTTACTCTTGTTATAGTTGGAAGGCTTTTTAAAGATTTATTTTAATGTAAGGAAAGGTAATAATATATTTATTGTACATTAAAGTTAGTTTGAGAATTTAACAGTTTATTATATTAACTGTAAAACATTTCTGAGACTTAACGATAGCATTCTAAGTTTAAAAGTTAATTAGGAACATCAATGCTTTTATTGTATGCTTAGAATTTTTACAGAAATCTACCACGGTATCGAATTTAAATTAATTTTAATACAATTTATATAAATCTGGTATTAAAAATAATGTGTATTAATTCATCGTCTTTCGTTCGTTGGTACGCATGTCATAACTTGTCATAACTTTTACATACCAAGTTTTATTACAAATTTTAGACCAATGTATTTATCGAACAATATCTAGAAGTTAGGAAGAAATTAATTGATACAAGAAATTAGACATGCGATTGTTAGAAGTTATGGATAATATAAAATCATAATTAGTTTTTTTTTAAGATTTAAAATAAAGAAGTGCAACAAAAATAGGCTTAGTTCAAAGCACTACGATGAATGTTTCGCTACACGAAGATTATTTAGTTTGAAGCCTCATGCTTAAGCATGGTTGTGAATGGCTACGGCTATCTATTTGATCAGCAGAACTACACTCGATATTTAAAGATAAAAAGATAATGTTTACATCATTTGAAAGAATTCCTTATGTATCAAAAATCAAACTGTATATTATATCAACTTAGAAATTTTAGACCCCCAAAATTGAAAGTCATATTATTGGTCGAATTCATCATTTTTGCAGATTCTTAGTCCTCTTTAGCAATAGCTGCATCAATCATCATTTTTTCAAGGAACGCTATAGTATTTTTTAAAGAATAATTTATTTATCTACATTCTTTGAAATTAATAATTTTGAGTTTAATTTTATTTTTTGAAAGTTACTGGTAAAAGAAACTGAATTTCTTCTTGAAATATAAACAGAAGTACCACTTTCTATTGATAGTAGTATGAGTTAATTTTAACATTTTATCTCATTCTATTTAGTTTTACTTTTAATGATTGTCATAATAGTATAATTGCATAAACCTGAATTTCATTGACTCAATCATATTTGAACGTATTCCTTCTTCATTTTCAATGACAAATAAACGTTATCCATACTACCTTCCACATTTATAGCTCAAAGTCTGTTACAGGGGACTGACAGTGCACATTTTATTTGAACGATATTATTACCTTAAGATTTGCAGTAGACCTTTCGTCTGAAAGTCGTCAGTCCTTAGAGACTAACAGTAAACTTTCCGTTCTAAAGTCTACTGTCAGTCCCTAGGGGATGCAATCAAAATATAATCACAGCGTCAGTGCACACATGCCAAAAAAAAAAAGACTAATTTTCTAAGTTCCACAAAATAATACTTCCGAACGGGATGATGTTTTCCTACGATAGGTGATGGAAAATGGAAAATCCAGCAAAGAAGAATGTGAGAAAAGATAATATTGGTTATATATCTATAAATTTAGGGTAGAATGAATCCTGGAAAACCAATAACTTGGGATTAATAAATGTAAATTAGAATAGTACTATAATTAAAATATTAAACAAAATCACCTTTTTAGTAATCATCTTTGGACAGGAGAAAACATTTTAAAATTTGTTCAAATCAATTATCATTCTTGAAGAATTCACAGGAAATACATCAGAGAATGCCTATACATAATATGTCACACATTGCTTGAATTAGTTTTGACGTGCATCAAATTTAGGAATTACATGACTCTTAGCGTGTAATGCAGTGAAAACATTACAAGTCTAATATTTTATAATGCTTCATTTATTTCATAGGCATGCTTACTGTGTTTTACATTTTATAATTTTTTTGTTTAATGTAGATATTTTTTAAAGTCTTATAATGGAAGGAAAGTACATTTTCTAGCAAGTCCTTTTACATACAGCTTTTTAGGAAAAGATTTAAAATCCTAGATTGCATATAAGATTAATCAAAAAATATTTAAATTTCATCAAAAATTTTGACATGCAAATTTAGTTTATAAACATGTGTTAAAGCCCTAGTGAAATTAACTTCTTTTGAAGTATTTTCTCCTCAGAATAAGTAGTTGTATATAGTCATTCTAAAAAATAAATGTTTCTTTCTTTAATAATATAAAAAGCATGGAAAAATATTTAAATATACCAGTTTTAGATACTAATGTGCTCTAAGCACTTTAAAGCATTCGTACAAAATTATTAAATGACTTCACTTATTTTGCGAAATCTTAAAAGATGAGAAAATTGGCTTTGGAGTTTCAGTAAGTTATATAATTTGTTTTATAATTAGTTCTATATAATTTGTCCTAACTTTTCATATTTAAAATAATGAGATATTATACAAAAAGTTAAATAAATTTTAAATCATAGTATTAGCAAATACATTTTTCATTACAGATTAAATATTTATTAAATATTACCAAAAATAAATTATTTAACAACAAAAATTCACAAAATTAGTATTACATAACTTTTGTATTTTGGTAATATCAAAATACAAAATAATACAAAATATTTGGTAATGTTAAAATACAAAATAATATTAAAAAAATCATTATAAATCTTAAAGTTCATAAAATTTTATTTCATTTGCTATAATTTTTCAATTTACTTATGAATGGATTTTTGTTTTAAGAAATAGATGATTTGGCTTATTATTTTCTAAATTAAGAACTGCAATGGAAACTCTCTTTTAAACGTACGATTTGAGTTTTAACCAAAACATATTTTTAGTCATAGCTCCAGAGATAATATGATTTTTCAAAGAGGTTTGATGCAAAATGTACAGAAGTGCTTACCTTATTTCTTATACTTTTCTTGAAAATTGAAAATTTATGAAATTTTAACAAGATCGTAGGTCTCGTACATGTGTGATAATCTCTGGAGGCATTATCTGGTTTATATTTGAAGTTTTAATACGTTATGAAGAAATAGTTTTACGACAATAAAATACTGGTAAATGTCAGTATAAATTTATAAAGCAATACCAACTTATTTATTTATTATAAAAATATACAGTTTAGATAATTAAATCCTAGAAACTTTGTAGAATTATTTAAAATTAAAAAGCAAAAAGATAGTCCAACTCACCTTTGAATTTGGTGCACGTATCACTATCATTATTTTACTATTCATAACCTACCATATGATAGTGATGTATATTAGTTATTATGAATTATTTTGCTCAATATGCTTCATAATAGTTAAGGAAAATTTATTTTCATTTTTATTAACCTTTTTATGATTCTTTTTTAGAAAATACATGAAATGCAAAACTGAAAGAGGTATTACAATATTATGAAGTATTTTGATCAATATATTTCAGTGCGATAAAGTGAACATTAATTTGGTATTCATTCATTTGCCCTTTTAAAGAGGATGTCTTCCAAAAGACACGAAAAGTAAAATTGAAGAGAAGTTTTACTTTTCAATAAATTATACAACTTATTGCCTCGAGAGACTCTGAACCCATTCATCATGGCGGAATTCATAGGAACCTCTAGCAGTTGATGTGTACCCAGAATCCTATTGCCAATTCTGAGGATATCACCTCCTTGTGGAACCCCTTTACAGCATTCAGAAGCGGTAGAGTGGAACTTCCCTCTCAATGAAGTGCAGTTCCATGGCCCTTCTGATTGCCCATACTTCAGAACTCAATAGAGTTTAATCATATACCACAAAATGTATTGAATGAGTACCTTAAATTCTCAACTTAAATGAGTAGCAAACATGGTATATACATATAGTATGAATATAGCATGTTTGCTTAGATCTTTATATACTACACACAAACACACACATATATATATATGTATATGTATATACATACATATATATATATATATATATATATATATATATATATATATTATATATATATATATATATATATATATATATATATATATATATGTATATATATGTATATGTATATATATGTATATATATGTATATATATGTATATATATATATATATATATATATACATATATGTATATATATATGTACATATATGTATATATATATATATGTACATATATATATATATATATATATATATATATATATATATATATATATATATATATATATATATATATATATATATATATATATATATATATATATATATATATATATATATATGTATATATATATATATATATATATATATATATATATATTATATATATATTATATATATATATATATATATATATATATATATATATATATATATATATATATATATATATATATATATATATATATATATATATATTATATATATATATATATATATATATATATATATATATATATATGTTTATGTGAAAATAACAAACTATTTATATTTTTATAGCATTTATTATACTTTTACATCCACTCAACCGATATATCAGAAGATGCGTAAGTACAAGTGTTTAGGAAAACAATGGACATATTCTAGATTTATAAGGAATCTTTTACTAATGTGGCATAAAACCACCTTTGGCATGTTAATAAAATAATACATCTTGGTGTTATCTGGAAATGGAACAAGTACTGAATACTGTTTAGAGGTATAATGTAGCATTCTATATGGTCACATTGTGAAAGTTCCTGGAAAGATGCCACTGGAGAATATCTATACCGGACTGAACGCCCTAAAATAGACCATAACGGTTCAATTGAGTTGGGTCAGGAAGAAATATGTCGGTGAAGGTATGCGTGTGATGGTTTTCTCCAAATATTCACTCGTTCTGTTTTTGAGAGAAGGGATTCATCTAACTATATAATTGTCTTCTACCAATCCATCGATAAGGTTCTGTGTTTGTCACACTATTGTAGATGACTTTTGGCAATGACACTTGTTATGTTTATTTTGATTACTATCTGTGTATGTGCTTCCATTTACAGTTGAACAGGACGAAAAAGTTAGATGTCTCACAGTATTCACGTGTTTATCAAACCATGAATACATATGCCGAACTGCATGAATAGGGGGCTTATCATATTTCGAAAAATTTCCTCTCCTGTTCGGAAACAAAATTTCCATCAGAGGATGGACCTAGTTAGCTGAAATTCTCTATATTTCTAACCAGTGATCCTTCATTTTACGTTTAATATTGATAGATCAGTAAATAATAATTCGGCTGCACATGCAATGACAGACCTACCTCCATGGTTTACAGTTGGAAGAAGACTGTCATGATGATACGCTTGTGCAGGTGCCTCCCAAACCTGTTCTTTCCGTCTTGTTCTTGAGAGAAGCGGGAAAGATGATACGTCTTATTATATATTGTCTTCCACCAATCAATCGTTTAGATTTTGCATTTGTTGCACCCTCGTAGATGATGATTGGAATTAAAATCTGTGACAAATGACCCGAGAATTGCCCCTTTCCGTAAATGTTCTGTTTATTAAGGTGCTTATTAACTGTAATTATTGACGTTGGAGAATCCAGATTCTGACTGAACTGAGGTCCCATTACATACTCTTCAATATCCACTGTTCTCTCAGCTACTTAGGTGTATTATTTTGTACTGCTGAGTTTGTCACACTAAGAGGTAACATTAGACACTGACTTTAGTTATGAATGAGATAATGTATCTCTGAAAACAATCAAAAGGCCACAAGTGCTTCAGCTAGTCCGTCTCCTACAATTAGACCTCTTTGCAAATCTGTGAAATCTGACATTATATAGTTTTGACAAAAATTCAAGATGACAAAAATTCAAGTGATATTATGAGGTAGCATTAGTGACGTGTCAACGTCACTAATGCTACCTCATAATATTACGATATCCATTTTTATATTTATAAAATAAGTAGGAGGAATATATTTTAAAATACACGAAGCTGAATTCTAAATATTATTTTTCTTCACATGCATTTTTGCATTATTCTGATAACCACCTGTATGTGTGTGATTTTATATGCATAGTTTTACAGAAATCTTGAGATTTACTGTATATACTGGATATTTTTAAGAATGCTGGAAACATGCAATTTGTATGGTATCTCGCCAAATTGGCGAGATATTGACGACTTCGACATTTGTTGCCGACCCTTTAGCTGGATTTTACTAGAAGTTTGTGGAAATTTCCAGAAACTTGAAAGCTATATAAAGGGGCCGCGAGATCTCATAAAAAAGGTCAGTTCTAGTTCAGATCTGGTGAAAATAGGACCTGTGTTAATGCTCTGAAAAAAATTCGCCAAAATGCTACCGTTTTATCGCCATCCGTTGTAATTGTGATTCATTTTGCAGGCTAATAAATTGTTATTGTTTTTGTCTTAGCTAAAGTCTATTCAATCAACGAAATTTACGCGAGAATTTCGCAAGAATATTATTATATCACACACCATGATGAAATAAGTGATTACAGTGTTAAGGAGAAAAGTTTGCTATTAGTTATTTGAGTGTTAATAATCTTATAGATGTTATTTCAAGCTAATGTTGTTAAAAATCAAGCTAATGTTGTTAAAATGTTTCAAGCTCATGTTGTTAAAAGCTGAAACATACATCAAAAAGGCATAGGAATGTTTGTTTTGTAATATATTTTTATTTAAAAATGAAGAAATTATAGATCTTTATCATATATTTTCATATTTCGAAAACTGCATATCTCGTATATTTAGAAATTATACGCCCCATCTAATCTAAAAACATTTTATCGCGATATTGTTTCAATTATCAAGGAAATAAAGATTTACGTTCCGTTCTAATTCAATTTTGATTCCATTACAAAATGATAAATGCGTGAAGTCTGAAGTAATGGAACGCATCCTGGTAAACACATAAAGATGAGTTGGGGGAGAAGGAGATCCATGGCGTCAGAATTCCGGGAAAACGAGAAAAATCGACGCTAGATCTTGGCACGTGACAAATGGACTAGAAGAAGACCCACGACAGCTAACGGAAATTTCCAGAACAGAACTGAACTCGCCAACTTTGAAGTTTAATAGATAAATGCAGAAACTTTGTGACTGGAGTTGGCAGCTTGTCGTCAATTTCGGTACCTTGTTACAATAAGTGGAGAGAAATCTGGGGATTTCTGTTGGATGTTCCTTTAATTTCACTAATGATATGAGACACACTTCAATAAACATCGAAACAGATAAAAGATGTATTTGAATGCTTTTCGTTATGCGTAATGCATTTTATATTAATTAAATATCAGACACTATATTTAAAGTTACGTACACAGCAATATAAAATTAGATGAAAAAGTATATTATCATAAAAAGCAATGTGGATATATATATATATATATATATATATATATATATATATATATATATATATATATATATATATATATATATATATATATATATATATAATAGATGTATACTAGATGTGAAAATATATATTTACTAAACTTATTATAATACCACATGATGCTAATATCACTACATTTTTAAATATTTATATTTTATACTTAATAAACATATATTTACACCCAACTCTTTTTTCACATTGTGTTCGTTTACATAATTTTGAGGTAACACGATTCGTTAATATAGATTTTTACACTATTTGTTTTGTTCTAGTACGAATGCAAAAAATAATTAATTCTAATTTTGACAGAGCCATCAGCAGATGGTCGGTTTATGACCACACATGTGTGAGTGTCTTAGTCTACTTCATAGCTTGTTTACTTTGTATTGTATTTTGAGATACCACGACTCACTAATATACATTTTTACCCTATTTGGTTTGTTCTTGTACGAATAAAAAAATACATTCTAATTTTGACAGTGCAATCAGGATACGATGAGTTTATGTCCACAATTGTGTGTGTGTGTGTCTTAGTCTACTTCATATCTTGTTTACTTTGTATTCTGGAATTACGGGAAATACACGAACTTTATAATCAGGTTTTTTATTTTGCTGTACTTCAACTTGAAGTTCATGATAATAAAGAAGTCGATAATGACAAAGTCGAAGCGGAAGTTCCGCTAATAATTGCTGATTTAATTCGTGTAGGCTTGAAATCTGCTACAAGATTTTTTCCTATGCAGCTGGCAATAGAGACATATATCTTTATACCAAACATGGCTGCCAAGCTCTTACTCATTTAGCACCTCTAGGGAAGCATGTGTATCTTAAGGAATACAACGGACGCACGTAACATTGCCTCAGCTGAGTACTCGTAGAAGACACCCAGGCTTATCCTGCCACGTCCAGAGATATCTTTTGAGAATATAGAGGACATTGTGACAACGAACATAATTTTCGTGCCTTTAATGAACGAAGAGGAACTTAGACCTGCTAGAGTCCCCAACCCGCAACCTTTCGGATATTAGATTGTTGTCTCTGCTAAGCTACAGCGGCTCATAAGTTGCTACCAGTATGCTACAAGTTCTTACTCGTGATCACGGCATAGAGCGTGCACTAAAATTTTAATTTAATCTTAAGTTTTGTGTTGCAGGAAATTAAAAATTATATAAACAACTAGAGAAATCAAAAGAACAGTCGCTAATAACAGACTTTTCAACAATAAAAAAACCCAACAAAGGCCAGTAACAGCGAACGAAATTCTTCGTTTGAATTAAAGCCAACAGTTGAGCTATCTGACAGTAGCACATCTGATACATCTACTAATGATAGCATTTTTGATACAGTTCGTAATAAATGAACACGCTTGTTATCAAGTAGCGATAGATAGTTGCTAATAGTTTTATTCCTATTTTCAATTTTAGATTTTACATATTGTATGTACTTACAGACTGAATTTTCACAGACCACTAATTTGATTTTTTTTGTAATTAAAATGAATGGTTTTTATTTTATAAATATGCAGTATAGATTTCATTTTTACTTTTTTGCACGTTTTTGTGGAAAATATTTAGAGTTTTATCCCCTTACACGACTTTTAAAATTTGTAGAACACATCCTCAAATTTACTACAGATCGCATATATTTTTACATTTTTTTGCACGGTTTTCTAGGAAACGAATTTACGTGTTAACGCTATATTTAAGGGACGCTTCATTTTGACGCATTTCGAATTTTATAAGGAAAATGACAAAAACCTTTTGCATTTTTATTTTATTTCTAGTACTGACTTTTATCCATTGAAAGTTTTAAATATATATATTGAAGTCTATTTTTTTTTAAAGTGTTGAAATATTAACATTTTTTATGTGGTATACCTATCTCTACTGACATGCGTCAATTCGACACGATCGTAATGTAGACAAAATTTTTAATAAAGTAGTTCTACTCATGCAAACATTACAACAATAATAAATAGGAATGTACCGACAATACTTCGAACCGTTATCCAATATTGTTATCTCAAATGAAACAAGCAACAAGCAACAATGGAAAGAATGAAACGAAGAATGTCAATTAAAGCCAGAGTGTGAAAAGATTTTGAAGGTTTTAGTTGCTTGGCTCGAGTAAACATTACAACAATAATAAATAGGAATGTACCAACAATACTTCGATCCGTTATCCGATAATTTTATCTCAAATGAAACAAGCAATAATCAACAGTAGAAAGAATGAAACGAAGAATGTCAATTAAAATCAGAGTGTGAAGAGATTTTGAAGGTTTTAGTTGCTTGGCTCGAGTAAACATTACAACAATAATAAATAGGACTGTACCGACAATACTTCGATCCGTTATCCGATATTGTTATCTCAAATGAAACAAGCAATAATCAACAGTAGAAAGAATGAAACGTAGAATGTCAATTAAAGTCAGAGTGTGAAGAGATTTTGAAGGTGTTAGTTGCTTGGCTAGAGTATGGAAAAATAAAATACCAGAATATTTTTTGAATTCGTAATATTATTGCGAATCTCAATATTATCTCATATTTTCATTTTTGATTATAGTGTATAATTACATTGCTTTCTGAATGTTGTTATATGTATTCGTTTATGCGTTAAATTGACTTGTGTTTAAGAGATAGGTATATAAAAAACGTCCGTAAACCTAGTGTTAATCGACGTTTAAAAAAGAGTTAGGTGTATTTATGCAAATATCAAATAATAAAGAGCTATACTTTTATCAAATTAATTGTTCGAATTTTAAGTTAAAAGTATATCCATTTAATATCTTTTTACATTTTACAATTATGCATTTATCGCTATATTATTTGAGAATGGAATTTCAGTTCAAATAAATATTTAATACACCAAACACTTCAATGATTTGAGTTTTCGAGAATCATTAAACATCTTTCACTATTTAATAATGAAGCAAAGCAAACGTTTTTAATGAAAATTTTGTAAGGACATTCATTAAATTTATGCTATCCATTATAAAAATAAATTATATGTCCAAAACTAGTTTCTTTTTCTGCATTTCATCTTCAAAAAATTGTATAAAATTCTTGTTGAAAGCAGTTAGAATGCCATTAATTCAGCATCTCCTTTTCATGCTTTTAAGTTTTGATGAGCACACCATTAGCGCATTTTTTATCCTCAAATTACTCATTTGAATAGAAGATAAAATGAATCGAAATGTATTTTTACGTACTAGTTCATATTTTATACTTTTCCACGATACTTTTTTATTATAAAAAAGTATAATTAAATAAGGAAACAGCGTTGCGAACTGACATGCTGCCAGAATTTTTAAAGACGTAAATGGAAGATGTCTCAGCTGTCTTGCATATAACTCAAAGAGTTAGTGAAAAATGACACCAATTTAAAAACTTCCATTTTTCAAAAAGTATAATGACAATAGTAGTTCGAATAAAGCAAATAAAAGCGTGACATTACCATAGAATTTTCTTTTAGTGAAAAGTAAATTCAAAAGTAAATGCAAGTTTATTGCTGTCTCTTATTTTCCTGTTTAATGCCTCTGATAGATGCAACAAATTGGCTCTGATTAATGTGACATTATCGTGGAACTGAACAAAAGATTCATTAAAACAATTCACAAAGTGTTAGAAATAAAATGTTAAATTTTTTATGCATAAATTAGTAATACAGTTTATAATTTAAGAAAACAATTTTGAAAACTGCACATATAATACAGTAGAACTGAAATTATATCGATATAATTGGACGTACTTCAAAAAGATTAATTAGATATTCAACGAAATAAAAAATACTCCCCATATATTGTCACATAGAACTCACGACTTCTTGATTACTAGACTAGTGTGATGACTATTCAGTTATGGAGACTCTAATGCTTTTTTTCAATAAGGCAATATTAATTTATGATGACCATAAAAAATTTTGTTTCTTACGTTTTGTATTCTTAAACATCGTATTAAGAACAATAATAAATTAACTCATTTTGATCTTAAGTAATCAAACTCTCGCCTTTTTCTTACTCTTCAATGTCCTTTGTTATTCTCAATGTTCTGTGACAACTAATTGAAAAGTAGAAACAAGACACCACAGCTTTTATTTGACATTGCACAATTGAACACAAGGTTTGTTTGGGAATCTCCATTGCTCAATAGATATACATACGATATGAGAATCATTGTAAACTCTTGGGATACTCTATTAAAATATCAGTGATTGAACATATGAGTCCAAGCTATGCTCTGTCTTCACGTTTGCTTTGCTGTCCTTAATTGTTTCCATGCATCGATGCATCTTGTAGACTGATGAATAAATTTGAGGACCATTCTTTTACGAATTTTGAAATTCCTGATGTTCCCTTGCTAGAAATGCATTACTTACTTACTAACTAAATATTTGCTTAAATATTAATTAATTTAAATTTTGTATGCCTACAATAAAATAGTGCGTTTTGTTTTAGACTCCGTATCGCATAGTAATAAAGGAAGCAAAGACGCAATATGGACAGAATGGTAACAGAATCTACACTATTATTGGCAGAAACTATGGAAGTGGTACTGGTAAATCGTATTCTGTAAATGCACAATCGGTACACTTTGTTCCTAGGAGCTGCAAAAACGAACTTATAAACATTCATTGTCCATATAATACATAAATATATGTATATATGTATATATACACATACATATGTATATATATATACATATGTATGTATATATACATATGCATGCATATATGTATATATTATATGCACATACACTCATACATTGTGACTACTTCATGTATAGTCCTCGAAGTTGCTTTCCTATTTCTGATTGTTTTTCTTCTAAAACTATAACAAAGCCCTCTATCAAAAGTCCATATTGTTAGATTGCACTCCAACAACTTATAGAGAAATTCATCTATTTAGAAAACCAACATCATCGGAAATTTACATACAGGTTGTAGAAAAATTTCCATATTTACAAGTGAGTCAACGATACCATTCTTCAATTGGATATGAGAAACACATCTTATCCACACCCCGTTAATTACAGAATCCAACCCGTTGTTGTTTAACAATAAATGAGTTTTGAACTCAGCTAAAACTTCTCTCTGTTAGTAGCCTTATTCTTTGTAAACGGAGAATCAAAACCACCTAACCACTTTAATCTTGTCTCTTTCAACCAGCTGATTATCGACTGATCACTTAATTTTATTTTCTCGCATTTCTCGACCTTACCAGGAAATAGGCTTTAGCAGGCCTATTAATGTTTAGTGAAAAGTCTATTAACTGAATTTTATTTTGGCAGTATGCAGACTGATTGAAATACCAAAAGTCACCAATTCTGAAGCTGATAAATTCCTCAATGGCCTCAGCCAGTGATGAAACAACTAGATAATTTACTCTTTAAAGAGGCAATAAGTGTTTCTTTTGGTTTTCAAGTCGTTACATGATTGCCTTCGTATTGCTAAAGAAACTGAGGAAAAATGTATTGATATGTGCAAGACACATATGTGTCAGAATATAGGTACAAACTTCGTGCTATTGCTTTTTTCCGAAACATTTGACAGCAATATGATATATATAATTTCATAGAGTACAATAATACTAAAATCTTACTTTTTTTGAAAATTTTACTCTTCATAAATAAAATTCTTAAAAACACAGTATCCTTCTTTTACTCATATCTTTCTAGATATAGAAAATTGGAGGAATAAATGGAAAATCCCCCTTTTTTTGTTATGTTACAATCACATGGTCACATTTTATAGATTAAAACATGCAATTTGAAATAATCTAGTAATTTTGGACACTTCAGTTTTCTCGGTTTCAATACTGATCTATCAAAATTTTAAATTGGTTATTTTTTCTCCAGTCTAGTTTCAAAACTGATTTGAGAATATTCACAGAATTATGATTATGATGGTTGCGATTCATAGTTGTAAAGTAAACATAATAAGAAGTAAAAATACGCAATAAAATTACTGTATACATATACATGAACTCACCTAAATATGTTATTATTTGTGGTTACCCCTAAGTGTTCATGCCACTTTATCAAAACAAGACACCTTGCTACTAAGACAATGTATATGACAAATATACTTTGAAATTACCAAAGAATATTTTTGAATTCTTAAAAAATTTGCATCCGTTAATCTGTTACCTTTTATATCAGTGAAAAATAATTTTAGATTCCATACTAAAAAAAAGATCTGTAACAATTCACATAATTTTAGCATATAAGACATTGTATAAAATATATATTAGTAGTGATATAGTCCAAAACTAATATTTTGCATTACATGTATTTGAAAAATAGAGATTAAATATGATAAAAATATTAAGACCAAATTTTTCAGTATTATTCCTTCAACTCTTAAGAATTGCTATGTAACTATAGCAATTTATATGATGCAAGCAAAATATTCTCAGTTATATGATTTCAGTTATGAAAATGACATTCATAAGACTATTTTGAGAATTATATAGCTTTGGTATTAATATTTCAGATCGTAAAACTTTGGAAGGAATATTCTACATGCTTAAAAATGAATGGGCACGGAGGATTAAACTTTGGAACCTCATCTTGAATGTTGAATTTCATTTTACCATTGGATTTTGAAAATGCTGATAAGGTTTCGAAATTTCATATGGCTTCGAACTCTCAGCTTATTGAATATTGAAAGATCGATGAATAACTGAAAACTCGGAGAAAACTTAGGATTCATATTTGAATTTCGATAAAATAATAGTTACTTTGGTAATGCATTTGTATATAATATTGGACGTGCAGATGTAACTGGATATCAGAATAAACTTAAAAGTATTAAGAGAAAAATATAAATTACAATATATACTGGATATTTCTAGTATAGTTAGAATTTGAGACACATTCATTTGTCTTGCAAAAATTATGTATTTTGAAAGTATAATAGTGATCGTGAGGAGTGTATTATAAACAAATAATATATAAATAAATAATGGGTATAATATATTTGATCTTGATTGATTTCCAATCAAGATTGACTTTCCAACCATGGTTTATTAGAAACTTTTCCAATAGAGAGTAATGTTGGGTATCATAAAGTGCTCTTTTAATAAAATAACTAAAACAGTGTGTATAAGGAGGTATGACTGTGCCCAAATAAGTTAACTCTGACGCATAATTGGTTAAGTAAGACGTAATAAAATTCTTTCTTAGATATCTCATCAATTGCTGCTTAAAATCGAAAGCTGTCTGTAAGTGAAAATAAGAAAAAAAAATAACTGTAAGTAACATATGTATAATTGTATAATTGTAGTAATAGTAAACATGAAAAAGAGATTTGGTTTTATGCACTATGATCTACTATTTGGCTACATAAAGGCTCATGAAACTTAAGTCTATTACTTAAAGTCGATTCCAAACGAGTATGAGCATCCACGTCAGAAGTGGGGATTGAACCTATGAAACCCGGCACTAAAGAGCAATGTCATATATATTCTACCCTTGTTGTTGGGCCTTTAGCTATAGTTATAACAGCATTAGGAAAAAGATCCGAAGTAACTTCCAAATAGTTATGTATTTATAGAAAACTTTGTTTTTGTCATCTTTACTTGTGTGATTGGGAAACAAAGAAATCAGTCAAATTATTTTCGGGATTAAAGGCCAACGATGAGCTTAGTCTGGGATGTAGATGGGAAGATAAGGTTACAATTGAAATAGAGAAATGTCAAAGAATTAGTTATCTAATCAATCTTAGAATGATGTTCAGGGGCGTTGGGATAGCGCTTCGCACTCCCTCGACAGAAGTCGATACCCGGGCTGTGCAAGGTTGACTCAGCCTTTCATATCTTCAGTGGGTAGATAAGGACCAAGCATGCTTAGGAAGTAAGCACTGGGGGTTCCACGTAAGGCTGGCTGCTTAACCGGAACAATTGCTTCGCACCCCAGGGCACTTGGTCTCTGAAACTCAAGTTAGGACCGTAGGCCCTGGCTCCTAGGGGCTGTTCCACCGAGCTGTTTAGTTTTTAGTTTTTAATCAATCTTAGTATATAAAGCGTTAACAGTAGTTTAATGGTTTTACTGGCAGGATTGTAGTCAAACCAATAGATGATAGTTTACGAGATGGAACCCATTGATTTCACTCCTTCGGGTATGTATGTCCGTAGCTATTTTGAATTCACTTAATACCTGTCTAATTAAACTTTTAGGTTGTAGAAAGAAAGTATTACTTAACAAAACACACGAAATCAAGGTCTTTACTTTTGTTCAATTTTTCTGTAACAGAGAGGTCGGCAGATTTTCGAGAGAGAAGAACCAAATTGTCAATGAAACAATAAATTAATGTGCTTCTTCATTGAAGGTAGCAGAGAGTCATTTAAATGCATGTAAGTTATTGGTTTAATGCACTGAAGTTTGGCATTCTACATTTGTCTATATAAATAGCTGCAGCTGGTGTCTATGGCTAAACTAAACAACTAACCTATCTAGGATTTTCCTTGTTTCGTACAACTGAATTTTTTTATTTATTTGCATAATACAAAGAAGCATTTTAATTGATGCAAACGTAGTTACAGTTGTTTAAGTAATCAGAATTTACTTATTACATAGAAAATTTTAATTGTTTTGATTTTAGAAAGTTGTATTAACGTAAGAGCATTTATTTCAACAAATTGTTTGTACGTTGATAATTATTTTAGTTAACTGCAAATAAATAACTAGTTAATTTCTATACTTTTACACTATAGTCAAATTTATTTATTATTTTGCAAAATTTCACAAAAACAGATTTATTGATTCCGTAGATATAATAGAGTTGCTTATATTTTTTATTAATGTTTGACTACTTATAAAGAAAATTACGGAGATATGTCAAGGAAATTAGACTTTGTAGTAATATATTTATCAGTACTAAATAAAAAATACAAATAGCACTAAGTATAGAGTAAATATGTAAATCATTAATCCTAATGTGCATAACATTCATAAATACTTCTCTGTTTTATTTGATCACAATTTAAAAGAAAGTGATGCGTAACTAGCGTTAAAACAAAACACAACTGAAATACAAATTTTAATTATTTTAGTTTGCAAAAAAATTATGAGCAATCAAAATTTAACCAAGAAATATGACAATTGAAGACTTTTCTTTAAAGACATTTTTTATTAAATTAAACAAAGTTTTAGAGCAAAAAAATATAAAATAAATAAATAAGTACTTTAAAAGTATGTATCCTCAATTATTTTGAGATTTTTTTAGAAATCAAAAATAATTCATTGCAAGATTTTAATGAGACAAATATGAACCATATACATAGCAATGTTTTGATTTAAAATAGGCAATTGTTTTGTATGAATTGCAGTTTTTTCACTAATTTTAAAAGGGTAAAATGCAGAATGTCTGTTATAGGTTGATAAAAGTAGGTGAAATGAATACATCTTAAGCTTCTTTAGGATACATTTTCTTTCTGGATATTTTATTACTAAATTAATATAGAAAATGTGTCAAGTTCTCCGAGAGATAGCTAAGAAAGAATGTAGATGTGTTCTCCAATTTCGTTAATTAAAATAGCTTAGTATTGAGCTTCCTATATGTCTTCTGCTTAAAAGATTCTGTAAGTTAAATACAATAGAAATTTCTTTAGTTTCTTCTTAGCTAATTACCTTCCATTTTATAGGGACTAATTGTAGGGATGCTTTGCTTTTAAGATAACTAAGAAAAGAAGTTAATGATCATGCATATTTTGCTGTTTAATCTGAAACTAATGAAGTCAACGTTCAAGTTTTGTCATGACCAAAGTTTTTTAAGTAAATGATAAGCATAAAAAAGAAAGTTAGTCGTAATCGAAGTATATGTAGAGACATTATTGTTGTTGTTTTGAAAGTAATTTTACTGTTTAAAAGAATCTATAGAAGTTTACAAAGTGGTAGTAATATATTGCTAGGTGCACCTAACTTCGATTTGAAAGTAAGATAAAAGATGGCACAAAACATTAAATATTATTCACATAAAAGTACGTTTTTGGATAAAAATTCTAAGTAGAGAGTTCACAAGTTTATTAACATTTTTTTAGTTTTAATTAAAATTATTTTTTAGGTTATTGTTTGTAAACATTTCTTCCCATTTTAATAACTTGACTTTTATTCATCTTAAATGGAACAACAATTTTAACGGATAAAATGATTTTCACCATTAAATCATGTATTCGATGGTACTTATATATAGGGCTATTTCACGCAGTAGGTCACATGGCGATTCTGGCATTCGTTTCAAACGGAAAGACAGCTCATTGCTTTCCTATTGGCTGTTGTAAACATGAAAATAGATAGGAAGAGCATTAAAGTAGTTCGTAACGTTGCGTGAAATTGCTCTATTAACGCCACCGTATCTACAGATTTGGCGTTTTTTAAGTGTCGCCAATCTATTCCTAAACTTTTTGCGCCAAATCATAATAAAACACTTTATTTAAAATCAAAACACTTTCAAAATTCAAAACACTTTATTTAAAAACAAAGTAGTCAATCGGATTCCGGTGGAAAAATGAGCCGATATAGAGTTTAACCCTTTAAAAAGTCCCGATTAAAAATTCTTTCAGATTTAAGGGCATTAGGATATAAACGTTGTCTATGAACCTTATAAATAGGAAACGTATGAAAACAAATTTTACATCCCTTTGGTGGGTGGAAATTTTTTGATAGGAGGGTAATTGTGAAACCCATCCCTTGTACAGCATGGGAACAAGAATCTCTTAAAATTAATTATACTGGAAGAACAAAATATAATTATCATAAAAATGATGTAATAAATAGATAACTACACAATTCTTCATTGGTGTTTTAGGTAGGTGTTTTTATTTGAAGTCATTAGGGAAAAAAAACACAATCGAGATTATTCATGTAAAGCAATTTTAAACTAATATATTTCAAAGAGAAAAATAAACTATGCAAAATTCTATTATCAATTGCTACATCAAAGAGTCCATAGCATAGAAAATAGAAAAAAATCCTTTCTATGTTTTTAAAAAGAAGAGAAATAAGAATTAACAGATGGTTTCGCTGCGAAACCACTGCCCGTGAAAGGGTTAATATAGATTTAAAACAGTCTTTATTTTCTTTCACCTGATGCTGTCGCCATGTGAACTCTGATAAATAAGATTCCAAATGATGTCTCACTGTCCCTTATGTCTCTTGTTTCTCCATTTAGCACTGCCCCACATTCTCTCAAATTTTTGTGTATGGACTCCTGTATCGGGATCAATAAAATTGTATACATGATTAACTTTAGCATGTAGGAATCGTTCTATTGCTATTCTATTTGTTTGGTAACCTTTCCAACTGTCAGAATAAATTGTGGCTAATATCTGCAAAGTTTTGAATAATTTTATAAACAATGGTAGAGCCAGTTCTATTAGAAACAGTGACAACAAACGACTCTTTTGTTTCTCTACATATACCAATAAACATCCATTGTTCGGGTAATACTAAACCCTAATTATTTTACTTTTTGTAAACAGACTTTCATCAATTTCTACAATACAATCTGGTCTACCTACCTTCTTGTTTCGTTTATTCTCCATATCCAAGACACGTATTTCACGCATGTAATTGTTCCAATCTATATCCGGTAAAAGAAGTTTCTGTTCATAAAATTTAATCGACATCAACTCCTCTCACCAGCAGTATATAAATTTCAAAGCTGAATAAAAGTGAATTATGTTTTCCTCAAACCAGTTTTCTTTTAAGTCCCACTTGCTGATCACACTGTCTTAAATTACATTTCCAAAACTTGCGTTTACAAAGTAAAGTTTCACGTCATAGGTATGGGTACATTGATACATTTTTGGTAAAATATTTCGCTCCTGAAAATATAAAATTGCATATTGTTCTGTTTTTGGCAAATCCCAAATAAGAATTTTCGTATCAGTAAAGAAAAATCAGCAAGCAGCAGGGCAGCAAGGAATACAAAAGATGACTACTTGCTCGTGCGTACAACAAGATTATTCTTTATTGGCGCATTAGGGCAACTTCTATTGCGGGGGCGTTAATACGTAAGTACCTGTTATATTCGTAAACAAATTAAATCCTTAATAATTTGTCAAATTTTCTACATTCACGAAGTACTTAGTGAAGGTGTACAAAGTGAAGAAAATATTGTAATTTTGCAAAATTTCATCACCGGATTTCAGATAACAAAATGCTCATCTTGAAAATGCCTGACTCAATTTTAATATTTTTCATTGTTATGCCTGTAGGTAAGTACAAAACTTACTAATTTTGAGATCTGAAACAAATTTTAACCCTCTCAGAGAGCAGGTTGATTGGTTTCATTGTGACGCATATATGTACGTACGTATACTTATGTATGAATCTCGCTTAACGTTAGCCGTTAGCAAGAAGTAGAGTTGAACTTAAGGCTGTTATAAAATATAGTAGTGTCACCTTTTGATTACAATCGTCTTAACGAAAAAATTTCAGAAAATGAATAATAATGCTGATGTCACAGAATAATACAACAATGCAACAATACGACAATACAATATATCACTGCATTCTTATGCAGTTGTAATAAAGCTCTTTTAAATTCTTTAAACAAGAAATTTCCTGCTACGGAATATAGGTGGAAATGTACTCTCGAAAAGGTCATACACAGGCCGGTGGTGGCGGTATTCTGCTTTGGCGTACTTTCTCTTGGACCTCTCTGGGACCCATGGTTGTGGTAGAGATGACCATGAATGCTACAGGTTATCTTAACATCATTGCGACCAGTTGCACCCTGGCATGGTATCTGTTTTTCCAGATGAAAATGGAATGTTCCAACAGGACAATGTCCCGTGTCACAAGGTTAAAATTGTATTGGAGTGGTTCTAGAAACATGATGCTGAATTCCAGTTAATATCCTGGCCACCTAATTCACCGGATCTCAATCCGATAGAACACATTTGGGATGTCATGGGATGTCAGCTCAGAGTTCAAAGTCCACCAAATCGCAATATCTTGGATTTGCGTAACCGTTGCTTATATATATATATATATATATATATATATATATATATATATATATATATATATATATATATATATATATATATATATATATATATATATATATATATATTATATATATATATATAGTATATATATATATGTATATATATATGTTTGAAATTGTTGTTGTATATATATGTATATATATGTATATATATATATATATGTATATATATATATATATATATATGTATATATATATATATATGTATATATATATGTATATATATATGTATATATATATATATATATATGTATATATATATATATATATATATATATATATATATATATATATATATATATATATATATATATATATATATATATATATATATATATATATATATATAAGATTATTTTTTTCATAATTACTTTCGGCTTCGAGTGGGAATGTTGTCTGTGAAAAGTACATTTATTTAAAATTTTATATTGAAATTCGTTTTGACCTTCCAGTACTTCAAAAGTCCTCAAAATAATTAGAAATTAATAATTTTAAATAAGTTAAAATCAGGAAATTATATTTACTGCAGTGTGGAAAAATGTATGATTAGTATTATAATTTATAGTTTTCACTAAATTTGAAATCCATTCTTATATCCCAGTGCTCCGAGCAAAAAAAATACTAAAATCTCTGATGCTTTAAATACTATGTTAGAATTGTAATTTATTTAAAAATTCTCACGAGTTTGTCAAAGTATTATTATATATTAAACTGTAAACTTATAATAATCCTTTTAAAATAATGAATGAAGTAGATTACATTTTCGTATAAAATATGATTTATTTCTGATATTTTGATATATAATTTGTAAATGAGATATTATATATAAATATAAAATAGATTTTGAATATCTTATAGATAATGTAGATCTAATAAAGTATCCACTAATTTTACAAGGAATAGCAGTAGTAACTTTTAAACAATTGTGCTCAAACAATGTATATTTTCCGGAACACTAAAATTATTTATTTTACTTTCAGGCAGACTACACGCGTCGCAAATATTTAAGAAATTAAGAAGGGAGTTTGTTCACTATTTCAGGATTTCATTTAGACTTTCAAAAAATAATGATCTGGCCTTATATACCATTATAATAAATAGCTAATGTCCTTAATACAATAAATACATTACAATACAATAAACACCAGCAATGTTTAGAATGCAGGTTATTAGTTTTAAGTTCTAAAAATCGATTGTTAAAGTTTGATATTTTATCCAGCAAATGTTTTATGATTACATTTATATGTTTATTTTCAGGAGTTTTCAGGAGTATTATTTTTCATTTTTATTTTTCATAAAGTTAACTTTTCTATTATGTTCCAAAAATACTTTTATTTATGTTCAAAAAATATTCAAATATCAACAAAATCACTTATTTTAATACAGTACAGTAATGTCACTTTCTTCTGGAACATCACAAATTTCCAAATACCGAATCCCAGCCTAATATTTTTTCGACTTTATTTCCTGTATGACCATTGACCCTAACCTCTCACGTTAATCAATAGAACTCTTCTCAAATGTACTCGTCTTATCTTTACAACCTAATTTAAGGGCATTAGCTACACATATAAAAAAACCGTCAGGTATTTTATTCTGAAAATTCTTCACCACTGTTTGTAGATTAGTTTTTACAATGTATGTAAATTTCTCTTCATGGTAATTTTAAATTTATTTTCGTGTGCAAATTGTATTTAAAAAACTTGTTTCTTGCAATATCAAGATATTAAAGTCATCCCTTTTTTAATTTCTTGAATCCTGAATTGTTAAATTATTCTTTTTGAAAAGTTCTTCACGGTTTAATAGTAGTAGGTAGTGAAAGAATCACTCACTGGCAAACACGACCAATTCGCAAAACAAGGATTTGAAATAAATTAACCAACATTCTTATTGCTTATGTGCACCAAACTTTTTCATTCCCAAGAACATAAATATCTGAAACCCATTTTAATTTTTCTGTCTAAACCTTAGAAATTATTAGAGGAGAGGTTTTCTTTCCAGCTAGAAGAACTGTCAAAATACATATAACATGTGTACATACGTAGCCAGTTGAACGCTAATTTACAACACAGATGCAATTTCTGTAATCGTTGATAGTTGAAATTCATGACACATTAAATACTGCAGTTTCATCCTTAATAATCGTGTTCTAGAGTTAGTACTTAAAAAAATCGAGGCCAACAACGAATTACTTCAGTGTAATCAACGAATTACTTCAGTTTATCACCTAGTCAGCAGGTAACTTCCAACTTAAATATTGCTGTCGATTATCTCAAAAATAGTTCAGATAGCTCGAAGAGATATGGTGCTGTTATGTTTTGATTTTTGTGGTGATATATTTATTTATAGGACCATTTTAAAGGCAAATTCTTTAATATCAGCCCTGTGAACAAAATATACTTTGTTCTTCTGTCAACAATCGGTGATGTGCTCAAATTCAGGAAATAATGTTTGTAGTAAAGATCAACACATTTCTTGAGATTTCTCTAGTTGACTAGTTTTCGAAGTTAATGTACTCTGATAGCTATTTATTTCTTGATACAATGTCTTGAATTATTTGTAGATACATTTAACAGAAACTGTAAGTTTTTTATCCATATATCTTCCACAATTTCTTTACATACTCTGTGGAATATCTTTTTTTACATTAATTTTACATGAGCATCAAAATTTAATAAATTTTAAATATATTTCAATCCATTGCTAAGTCAACTTACTCAATACTGAAGATTCTAATTTGTTATCACTAAGCCCGTTTGTCTGAAATTTCCAAGTGTAGGGCCATTAAGCCATTCGGTAATAAGGAGCCTGTTTGGCAGATGATGTTAAGGCTTAGTATTGGGATTTAGTATTTCCTTGAAATATCTTGCTAAAGATAATTTTTTTACTATTTCTTATCTAGGAAAACACATAGAAATATTTGATATAACTGAAACTGAAATAGTATTTCATAATTCTAAAAATCTCAGCTAAATACTTTACTGAAGGAAAAAGTTTGTGGATTGTTCCTTAATGTAATGACAACAACAGCTAAACTCATTTAAGTAATTCAAATAGTGATATGGTTCTATGTTAGTTATGTATACATAAACTGTTTCGAAATATCCATCTTTTCTTCAAACCGCATTGTTCCTTCCCGTTTCTACAAGTAAACATTTATTAAATTTTGATGGAAACCTCTTAGAAACAGTCGTTTTAGATTTTAATTATGGGTTTAAATTATGTCTCCACTTAAATCAAGATACAAGAATTTTAATTAGTAATGCATTTCTAATTAAAAGCAAGGAGACAAACAGGAAACCCACTCAAAACTCTTGGGTCTTTGTTTTCTTAATTTTAATTAGAGAATGATTGTTAAAAGAGATTTTTCAAAATAAACGATTCAAAGACAACCTTTAGCATAAATTTTTAAAATATAGATTTCCTGAATGTAATGCATGTAAATTATTCTTTCCGTGTCTCTGGAGTGCTTCCAGGAAATGAAAGTGTATAAAAATGCATATTTCCGAATCATTTCAATTACCTTGGGTTAAAGATTCTTACACAGACTAATTTCATGCCGTCGTAGATTTCTGTTTATCAGCATCGTTAGTTGTTATTGAACTCCGAAACAAGTATCGAATAAGGTTATATAAATAAGTTTTTTCTTTGACAATTAATTTCGTTTTTACTTGAAATACTGATCTGAGTTTAATACACAAATTTTAAGATAAATTCGTGTTTTAGGGAGAAAGAAAAAAGAAAACTTTGTTTATATTTTCTCAATTACTGGGAGTACAAGTATATTTAAGTCCCTTTATTCCAGATGAAATGCAAGGGATAAACCCATATTGTGCTTTATGAAACAATTTACATTCATAGAGTAATTTAATTGGACTTTGTATTGTCAATTGTTACACCTGCTAATAAAAACTGGGCTTTAGCCTTCACAAATAACCTCACCAAATAGACAAAGGACGGTTTTTCCTCTCAGTATGGTGATGGATTAACAGAAACAAGAGCAACATTGAATTAAGCAACTTGGAAAGATATCTATGAAAATTTCTGATTCACTTTTTTTCAACATCTCTTATTCTCAATTATATATTTTCAATTATAATATATCTTCAGTTCATTCTTAACAAATCTAGATAACCATTAATTTTAGTACTCATTTGGTAACAAAATATTGGATAGTTTAAAAGTACAGAACAGAGAAACTGAAAATAAACTTCACTACATTAAGTCATCCATCTCATTTTGGTCACCTCTCAGAAATCTCAATTATATATTTTCAATTACAATATATATTCAATTACATTTTCAGCAATAATTTAGATAACCATTAATTTTAGGGCTCATTTGGTAACAAAATATTGGATAGTTTAAAAGTACAGAACAGAGAAACTGAAAATAAACTTCACTACATTAAGTCATCCATCTCATTTTGGTCACCTCTCAGAAATCGAAAAATAGATGTTTTTTTTAACACGTCTTCGTATTGGCCATAGCCGATTCACTCATAAACATTTACTATGTGCTGAGTCTCCGCAATGCTCAACTTGCCATTCTCAACTCACTATTCATCATATTTTAACTTCGTGTACTTCTTTAAAACGTTTTTATTATATATATTTTAAAACTTTTCATCCTAATTTTAATGAACTTTTAGGCAAAACTCCTCATTCCAAATTATTTGAATTTCTCTTTCGCACTGACGTATTAAATCTGATGTAATGTTTTTTAATGTCTTAATATGAGTCTTTACTTTGTTTTTCTATATTTTGTCTTAAAATTTTAATATTAATTTCCCCTACTTTTAAATTATACAACTTTGTTTGATTATGTGATCTATTGTTTGGCGCAGCATATCCTAACTTGGATATTGCGCAAATAAACCCAAACCAACCAACCAACCAATCTTAAAAGTACAGACCAAGAGATGAAGATTCGCAGCCCAAGTAATGGTGCAAACCAACAGATTTGGCATGAATCACGAGGGTTGATGGAAACAACTATGCAGACATTCTAGACTGGAGCAAGTAGAAATACAGTGACATAAGTTGAAATTTTCTGAAAGCTGGCCTGTAATATCTCTTTACTTACACTTACATTGTCGGTGAAAATCTGCAAACTAAATTTTATGTATTTGCAAACGAGATCACTTTTAAAATATTACTTATGCATTATAATTGATAAAAATTATCCAGTAGTAACCAACCTAAAGCAAAGAGTACAAATATGTTACGCAATTATGTAACAGTATGACCTTTGGTTGTTAGGCAATAGTTCTCTTAGAACAAACGCTATTAAAACTTATAGTCACTAAAGTAAGGATAAACTAAAACATTATTCATCTTATATTAAATTATATATCTACATTATAGTATATATGCTGCCTTTTAGACAGCATACATATTTTTTATATTTTTATTGTAAATGTATTTTTAAGGTTTCCATACTCATACATTTGGCCTATTTCCGAAAACCACTAATTAGATATTTGTATTACATGAATGTATGATCAGAATAAAGTTTAAGTAGCTGTTCCTTTTCTATTGAATCCTAGTCTAGCAAAATATTTAAGGGGTATAAAATCTCATAGAATTTCCAAAGATGAACATTTTTTTGATTTTATAAACTTTTTAACATTTTGTTTAATTGTTTTTATTTCACAAACATAAATTTTGAGATATTTAGCTTTCATTAAAACTATATAAATTTAATTTTTTATTAAGATTTTTAAGCTCTGCTTTAGAATGCAAAAATTAGAGTCAAGCTCAAAATGTTAGAAAATATTTTACATTCTCAATATAATTTTTCATGAATTTACTTGTTAACAATATTATATCTTCATACTATACATAAGATATAATTTGTATTCATATCAGGCTAGAAATTGCAAAATGCATAAAAATAGCCTAAAGTTTTAATCAAAAACATTTACAATTTAAAAATACAATTGTAATAATCAAATTATTTGATGTATTGTTTCGTTTAGAGTGCTACGGTCTTCTTTATGCAACACGAGGGATAATAAGACCGGGACCTACAGCTTAAAGCCGATTCCGAACGGCTACGAACATCCATGCCTCTGTGGGATTATTTGATATATAGTCGCAAAATATATGTACTTGATATGTACAAATATATGTACTAGAAAATATATGAATCTTCCAGGAATAGATACGATATTATTCACATAAACTAAAAATTTCTACATACGTTCCTTGTAAGCATTTAAAGTTTTATATATATATATATATATATATATATATATATATATATATATATATATATATATATATATATATATATATATATATTATATATATATATATATATATATATATATATATATATATATATATATATATATATATATATATATATATATATATATATATATATACATGCATTTTTTAAACTGTATGTGTTTTGAAAACGATTACACAATTTATTATCTATTTCACTATCATTTAAAAATATTCCGCACAATTAATTAAGGGTTAAAGACCAATTACAGAACAATTTATTAATAAACATTTAAAATGGATATTACCGAAAAAGCTATTTATGAGATTACAGAATTGTTAACTTTTGAAAGATGCCATCACGTGTTCAGAAACCACGTTAAAAGTATTTTATCTCATTTTTACAAATTTTCTGCCGGTATTCTGTCTAGATTTTTAAGATAACTAGTTATTAAAAGTGAAATATTCATATTTCTTGTCAAAATATTATTGAAGTAAAAACCATCTTTCAGTTTTGTATAATTATATGTTATCGAATGAAGACAGATGATTAATGCAAAAGAGTATGTTATTCTTACGCAGAAAAGTAGTCTTAATAAAGTTAAATGTAAGGTTTCGGTTTTTAATTCTTTTAAAAAGCATATCGTAAGTGCTACTCAAAACACACAAATTAATTTAGGTAGAGAATTATTTAAATGACGCCAGATATGTAGATAGTACTAGATAAACATTTCATGGATCATAACATTATAAATATAATTTATTTTGCAAGAAATTTTGGAATTATTTTAAGATTCCAATTTATAATTAAATGTAAATCTTAATGAAAATGAAAATTTACGAATATTTGGGCAATAAATATATACTAAAGCTGCTTAAAAAACATCGAGGTTTTAAATTTTAGAATTGGTTTTCGAAGTAATGTTGATAATAAAAGGATACATCTAAATTAGATTTCAAAAATAGCTTATGAAATGCGTAACACTGCCTCATAAGTTAATTCCTTTATTGTAGATTGAGTATTGGTAATGGTTTTAATGAATCACCGCAGAGAAAAATAAAATAAATAAGAGATTGAAATTTATATTTCATCTCTTCTGAATTGAATTTTCTATTTAAAATAAAGGAAACGACTTACTGTTAGGTACAGGGTTTGTATCATGATTTAATTTTTAAGTCTCTAAGGAAATGCACATCAAGTACAACTGCCTGATATCACTTAGTTTTAGCATTGTTTTATTCCATTTTCAATTATACACTGAAGAACGAAAAATAAAAACTGGTATACCTATAGAATATCATGCAGGGTCACCTCAAACAAGCAGAAATCCCGCATCACGAGGCGGCACGAACTCGAATAATGCCTGAAGTAGTGCTGGAAATAATTGACACAATGAATCCTGTATTGTTGTCCATAATACCTAACAGTACGAGATGGTAGAGATCTCTTCTAAGTAGCATGTTGCAAAGCATCGCCCAGATATGCTCAATAATGATCAAGTCTACTGATTTTGGTGGATATCGGAAGTGTTTAAAATCAGAAGAGTGCTTCTGGATCAACTCTGTAGCAATTCTGGACGTGTGGGGTGTTGCACTTCTCTGCTGGAATTCCCCAAGTAAATCGTAATATCCAATGGACATGAATGGTTGCAGGTGATTAAACAGGATGCTTAAAAACTTGTCACCTCTCAGAGTCATATCTAGACGTATCAGGGTTCCCATATCATTCCAAATGCACATGCCCCATGCCGTCACATAGCCTTTACCATCTCCAAACGTCCCCTGTTGACAAGCATCGCTCCCGCATTCATGAGGTTGTCTCTGTACTTGTACAAGTTTATCCTATCTATACAATTTGAAACGAGACGTCAGACCAAGCAACGTGTTTTTAGTCATCAACAGTCCAATGTCGGTGTTGACGGGCCCTGGCTAGGCGTAAAGCTTTGTGTCGTACAGTTAGCAAGGGTACACGAGTGGGTTTTCAGCTCACCGATAATGTTTCGTTTAATGGTTCGCAATCTGATATTGGATTGAAATCTGCAGCGATTTATAGACGTGTTGCACTTCTGTCACATTTAGTGATTCTCCCTAGTAGTCGTTGGTTCCGTTCTTGCACAATTTTTTCCTACCGCAGCGATGTCAGAGATTTGATGTTTTACTGGATTAACGATATTCACGGTACACTTATGATAAGTCTTAAGGGAAAATTCAGATACCCTCGGAGATTCTATGTCTAATCTCTCACGTGCCGACTATAAAGCCACTTTCAAACTCGCTTAAATCTTGATAACCTGTCTTTGTAACAGCATTAACCGATCTAATAACTGTACCAGACTCCTGTTGTCTTATATAGGCGTTGCCGATTGTAGCGCCTTATTCTGATTGATTCCTTATCTCTTTATTAGTATAAGCACGCCTATAGCAGTTTTTTGGATTTTCAGGTAACTGTAAGAGATATATTACATCTCGAGATTATAATTTTCATTATAACAGCCATTTCATATTTGCTATAAAATAAAAATTTCTGGCCCTTTTAGAATGAAGCTTTTATAATAACTCTCTAAACTTAGAAAGATATTTCTTTTTGTCATTTCATGTAGTATATTTTTTAAAAAGACTAAAATGAAAATTAATCTCATTTACCTGAGAGATAACATTTGTAATATGTATAGTAGAAACATTTTAATACAAAATTAAAGATGAATATGCTTATTCTATGAATCTAAAACTTTGAAGACGTTTTACATTTAAAATAAAAAATATAAATAAAATCTGTTAATGTATATAAAATCTGCTAAATATATATAAAATCTGCAAAGAAGCTAGAGGCAAATTTTAAAAGATGTTTATCATGGCATAAAATAAAATATTTTAGCTAAATTATTGAAACTGTGGTTCACAGTTTAGAAAAGATAATTAACTTCTATTTAATATAAAACAATAAATTCTTATTTATATATTTCAAAACTACTTTATAGCTAGTGAATTTCAGTTTTTTTCCTTTGTGTTCATACTTGTTGTTTTTTTAAATGTATTGCTTCATATAAAGTAATTAAGTTTTCATAAAGTTAAACTCTTCTTAGTGATCAAAGATTCATTCTGAAGAGTGCATAATGTTTTATTTTATACCCATTCTTAAATAGAAGGTTATAATGAACATTTTATATCTCGATAGTACAAAGTCTTCTTCGAAAAACCAGCGATAAATCTTGGCACAGACTGTTGGCAGACTACGGGTCTTTGCATAGCTGCTTTTTGCTTTTCAGATTTTTGCTTCTATGTATATATCCTGTGTTTATATGCAGTTGGTTAAAAAATTAAGGTAACAAGTGCTGGCGACTGCACTATTTCCCCATGTGATTTAAAATATCTGTGTTTGTAAACGAAATGATTTCACAGTATTTGGAAGACAATCTCAAAATCAGCTTAAAGTACCTTTTTCCTCCGAGGTTTTAGAAGGTGGAGGCGTTAACTGATCTGCCTTAGATTGTAGTACTTAGTGATATAACATTTTTGAGCTTAATTGAAATGTTCATAGCTGATGTTCAATTGTCTTCAACTATTCATTAGAAGATGATCGGAATTTATCTGAAGTAAATATATGTTTGAGGACCAGCAGGGTTTGCTGCTATCGAGAGGTGTTGCTCATTTTTTCAGTTCACTTGAAGATGAATGCGTTTCTAGTGGAAATTATTTAAATATCCTAAAGTGATTTTTATCTTTTTGGATCTTTGAAGAATCACTTGGAAAATAATTATTTTAGAACTGATTCGAAAGATAAAGAAACTGTTTGGTTGTTCCACGATCTGGAAGCTAATTTTTTTATGCCGATTTTTATAGATTGGTGTACCGAAAGAATAAATGGTATAGTATTTTATCTTCTATAGTAAGTCGGGAAAATATTTTATTTTCTCAAAAAAGAGATAGAAAAAATGTCACCTTTAAAAATAAAATTCGTATAGAAAAGATTATTTTATTTTAAAATATATATGTATGATAAAAAATAAAACAGGTTGTAACACCCTAACGGCTATAAGCTAAACTTCTACATACCCGTAGGGCAGTTTGCGAGATAACGACCACGGATGTCTATAGTATATTCAAATGCCTTAAATACATTCCCAGTCATTCGCTGCCAACGATGGCCGAATAGTTATGGTGCTGACCTACAGAACCGAATCTCATGAGTTCGAAATCCACTGTGGCATGGATATTCATAGCCTTTCAGAATTGGCTTTCAGGAGTAGATTCCGATCTCAGCTCTTTCGTTGAAAATTAGTAAGCTGTAGAGTCCCAAACTAGTACTGTACTAATCATTGTCTAAAAACTCTCATTGCTTTGGAGTAATGTAAATTGATCTTTAACAATTACATTTTGCAAGTATTTAACTGCAACATTAAATAATCTTTAGCAGGATGTGTTTGCATTTGCTTTTTGCTTCGTACACCACTTTGTTGTTGACTTATGACACTTAGTGATAAGTCAACAACAACAACAAGCTTGATTGAGCCGGAGGCTACTCGTTTTAAGGAAAAGGGGTGTAACTTTTGTTTTATAACGAGCGCAACAAGTATGAAGATACAATTTATACTCAAATCAGTACTCGTAATTTTGAAGCAGGGACAAAGAAGAAGACCCATAGGCTTAGCCTGCCATCCCAGAGGTATTGATTGAGAACTTGGAAGACATTGTGACCACGAACCTATTTTACGTGCCCCAGTCACCTTTAACGAACACGGTGGATCTTAGGCCGGTTTTTGGTTCCGAACCCGTATCCTCTCTGTTACAAAATCGTTGCCTTTACCGACTGAGCTACCAAGGCTAGTACACCTCATAATACTCGCATGTGCATAAAGCTGTGGGAGGCAAATTACATAAGTTTCAATCGATTTTTAAGCGGTCAATGTATTAAAATTATTATTACATTACTAAATTTTCATTGGATTATGATTGACTTACTGGATTTTTATCATTCAATCATTATCAATAATTTAAAAAATAATTAAGTGCTTTTGATCGAAATCTAGAATTTTGAAGGTATAATGTTACTTTATGGAATTTAAAAGAGCAGTATTACATGCATCTACGGATATAATTAATCACCTATCAAACATAATTAAAATTTAAAGAAACTCCCATAAATTTTAGAAACATTCTTAAACAGGATATCCTTAACAGGAAATGATTATTTTATACTGCTAAATTATATCACTCACTAAGTTACAAAAGAAACGCTATTTTGCTCAGAATATAAAGAGTATATTGCTTTTTGCTGTTATATATAACGTTAGAAAAATAAATTGATCTATAAATATTAAGGCAACTTATAAAACTCTTACACATTAGAAATAACATCATGATTTATATGACAGACAAGAAAAATGCTTCACATTAATAAACCTCATTCTTTTGAGGTATTAAAGGACGTCCATTGAATGCAATCTCTTTATCACTTTGAAAAGTGGGGCTTATATATCTTTGGCAGCAAATTTGTTTTTGTCATTTAGTGACACGCATCATCTAACCCTTGCTGTTTGAGCGATGATTTTCGTTTCGAAACAGGTGACAAAAACTGCTTTTTTAATGTTCCGAAAGTGCTGTTAATATGTGCCCCGCTGTAGTGTTATGTCCTACATTATAACTTTTGTCCCCTTTTATAGCTAGCAATATCATAAAGTCCATGGAACTCCATATTGCTTTAATGGGTTATAAAAGAAATTCTTTAGTCGTTTCAATTATGGTTATAATCTGGATCATAGGTTGCTTTGTAAATAGCTGTTCATCTTAAAACAAGCTTATAGCCCGTCATATGATGGGATCAGAAATATTTTTAATTTTTCAGAATTGTAAAGTACTTTGAGAGGCAGGAAAAAAAATATGTTTTGTTTTTTGGCTGAGAATTATCTGGTATATGTCCAATAATTTGTTTTTCTTTATACTCCTCTAAAGACTCTCTTTACTGTGAATGCAGTTTATTTCACGTTCAAGTCATTTAGTCAAACCGTGTGGTTATGTATAAAAAACAAACACATAAACGTACAAACATCTTTATTTTCAAAGATATAACTTAAACGCTTGATATTTATTAACCGAGAAAAAGACACCTAGACTTTTATGAAAAGAATTTATTGTTAATACAAGTGCTTTTTTTGGATTTGGTTTTGGTCTAATGAGACCGGGCTGCTTAAAGCCGATACCTAACGGCTACGAATATCCATACCATAGTGGGATTCGAACCCACGAACTCCGGTACCAAAGACCATCCCCCTAACCAATCGGCCATCTTACCAGCGATAATACCAGTGATAAAATTTTCACTGCAACAAAAAATAATCGAAGATTAAATTTAAAATTATCACTTATATAACTAATCTGATATTTAAGACAAATATAAAAGAAAATTATATGCTTAATATCTATGTTCAGTGATGAAACGTATGAAAATAATGCAGGCGATATTTAAATTATTTAAAATAAGAAATGATTGAATGAGATGGTTAAAGGAATGACGTCATAATGCTAGAAAAAAATGTAATTTTTACCTATTTATTATGCGATAAATTGATAAATTTAATCACCTGCTCTTAACCAGGGAAAATATGATTTGAAACGATGGCTCGAAGATGGAGAAGGGGTGGATTTCGAACGTTTTAAAGACTCACTTTGAAATTTGCTAACCCTAACTCATCAAAAATCCAGTATGAATGACCGTATCCATTCTAGGTCAACCGCTTCATACATTCGTGGACAGACGTAGAAATAACTTAGGCTATTATTATATAGGGGATTTTTATATCTTAAACACATCAGGAAATGTTTTGAAATATATTGGTAACTATAAATATTGGTAAACAAAATAAATTGGTAACTAATTAATTAATCTAAATAATTCAAATAGATAGAATTTTACAATATATGAATAACCAATACATGAAATCACAGTGCCAATCAAATTTATACTAAGGTCCTGTCATACTAAAGTCGTTTAACCCATGCGGTTAACCCTCGATTGACTGATGGCTCCAATAAATGGTGGAGCGCAATTCTCCTTTTAAACAGAAATTAAATGACTTAAATTTCTATCTTTAACAAAAAGTAACAGACACTAATTAACGCACACAGAAACACATGTATATATGATATGAATACATATATGATATGTAATATATATTGTATATTTACGCTCTTATATATACACATATGTCTGTGTGTGTGTATGGATGTGGGAATTTCATACAACACTCGAATAATTAATATTTCTAAAATAGTCTAGTTACAGGTAGATTTCAATTTTGTCACTGATATCTTTGAGTTTTAATAGCAGTTTTACCCTGTGATTATATTCATCATTCCTAAATTAATACTTATTTATACTTCAATGCAACTTGCTCTTCTGATAAAGTAATCACCGTAATTTGCTTTTGTTTTTAATATTGCAGTATTTTATCAAGTATTTGTGATAAGTATCTTCATTTAATATCAATGTGCTTACCTCATTAAGGTAAATTTTATTGTTTGTTTTAATTTTGATGAATGCACACCGTATATTTAAGAGAATGAGTTAGTCTCTTTTAAAATTTCCTTTTAAGATTCGATTTATTTGTGAAAACAAAGCTTGTAAATTTTCTCTTTTCATACTTTGATAATTTTGCTTTGAAGCATTTTGGTTAATTTGGAAGGATATTTTATAAAATGATTTAATTTTACAAAAGTAACTTTCCTTTTTTTTATATTTCCTCTTTTAAATAGTTTAAATATTGTTCTCTTTGATATAACCGAATTACTTCAAGAAGTTTTAAATGAAAGTTTAAAATATGAAAACAAAAAAATAGAGATGTTTAACTTCATTAACGAAGAATATTCAGTTAATTTCTCATAAATATTTAACAAAAATATTTACTTGAGAAATTTCCTGATGAAAACTGAATGACTTAACAAAATATCATAGAAAAATTTTACTTAATTACTCAAATCTTAATTTTTAGCCTTTGAATTTCTGTACATTTTCCAACCTCTAATCCGATTTAAGGTTATAATAGAAATTGTTTAAATTAATTACACTTTCTTTGAAGCAGTTTAATTAAAATTTGCTAATCAGTTTCTGGCAGGCCCAAAAGTCAGGTTCTAAAAATTTAAAGATTGTTTTCATTTAATACAAGGAAATGACTAATAAGCTAAATAGAAGTTAGCTTTTTAAGAGTATTCTTCGCAGCTAAGGCATTTCAAATAACAATGATTAAAGTTTAAGAGAAAATTTACGTGTTAAAGGAGCAAGGTATTTTGAATTTTAATTTAAGAAATTTATATTTTAACTGGCATTTTTGTGATGAACTTAAATAATATGTTTGTGTAACTAAATTAAATTGTATAGCAAACAAAAGGACAGCCACCTAGCGGTTATGAACAAAATCAATCAGTTAGCTCCCATATCTGGGAGGTATAGTATATTCATTATTTATTTTGTAAATTATTTTATATTTTCACTGTTTTGTACTTATTGTTTTTTTGTGGCTCAGTTGATTTTAAATAGGACATTTAATAGGCCATTCTTTAAATCCCTTTGTCATATTCTTAGATAGAAATTTCAAATGTTTCCAATTAATTTCCTTAAAAAAAGCAGTTCATTTAACAAAATAAAAATAAATGTAATAAAAGAAAAATAACAAAATATAAATAAATATAAAAGCCTTTAACTTAAATTAATAATCACATTGATAATAAATCATGCTAAGCATCTCAAAAATTAGTATCATAACAATAGTTATAACAATAATATGATAACAATAAAAGTAAATCACACATATTACTCTAAAAGAAGGACAAAGGGGCATTGTTAGATAAATAAAAATTAGTATCATAACAATAGTTATAACAATAGTATGATAAAAAATAAAAGTAAATCACACATATTACTCTAAAAGAAGGACAAAGGGGCATTGTTAGATAAATAAAAATTAGTATCATAACAATAGTTATAACAATAGTATGATAACAATAAAAGTAAATCACACATATTACTCTAAAAGAAGGACAAAGGGGCATTGTTAGATAAATAAAAATTAGTATCATAACAATAGTTATAACAATAGTATGATAACAATAAAAGTAAATCACACATATTACTCTAAAAGAAGGACAAAGGGGCATTGTTAGATAAATAAAAATTAGTATCATAACAATAGTTATAACAATAATATGATAACAATAAAAGTAAATCACACATATTACTCTAAAAGAAGGACAAAGGGGCATTGTTAGATAAATAAAAATTAGTATCATAACAATAGTTATAACAATAATATGATAACAAAAAAAGTAAATCACACATATTACTCTAAAAGAAGGACAAAGGGGCATTGTTAGATAAATAAAAATTAGTATCATAACAATAGTTATAACAATAGTATGATAACAATAAAAGTAAATCACAGATATTACTCTAAAAGAAGGACAAAGGGGCATTGTTAGATAAATAAAAATTAATGATAGAAAATAAATCTTCAGCTGAATGAAATAAATGTTATCAAAATCTATTAGAAAAGAAATTTTGATTAAAATGCAAGACATTTTCATCAAATTTGTGTAAAAGTGTAGCATCAGATAAAATTGTTCATAAAAAGTTCATATTAGGTATATGTTCCTCATTTTGCATCATAGAATCATTATTCATACTGAAACAAATCTCGGTATCGATTTTCACTTGCGCTGACAGAAATTTACATAAAAGTATTATTCTAAGCTATACAATATTTTAGGAATATTTTCGATATTTTACAGTATTCAATCTTCTGTATCCTCACAAAGTATATTCATTTTTACTCCAAATACATTACAAGGATAACATTAAACAACTTTAAATGGATTTTTATTGATAACAGTAAATATATGGGATAATCAACATTTAATTTTTTATCTTTACATAATTTGTTTTGCTGAATTAAAAACTTTTCATATAAAAGGAAAAGTAAGGGCTTGATTCGGAAATTATGAAGTTTTTCTTACATGCTGTGCATAAAATTACAGCAACACTAATTGAGTTTTAATAATTTTTTTTTGCTTTTTTTGTAAACAATAATTATTAGGTATAATTTGTTTTGCTGAATTAAAAACTTTTCATATAAAATGAAAAGTAATGGCTTCATTCGGAAATTATGAAGTTTTTCTTACATGCTGTGCATAAAATTACAGCAACACTAATTGAGTTTTAATAATTTTTTTTGTTTTTTTTTGTAAACAATAATTATTAGGTATAATTTGTTTTGCTGAATTAAAAACTTTTCATATAAAATGAAAAGTAAGGGCTTCATTCGGAAATTATGAAGTTTTTGTTACATGCTGTGCATAAAATAACAGCAACACTAATTGAGTTTTAATAATTTTTTTTTTGCTTTTTTTGTAAACAATAATTATTAGGTATAATTTGTTTCGCTGAATTAAAAACTTTTCATATAAAAGGAAAAGTAAGGGCTTGACTCGGAAATTATGAAGTTTTTCTTACATGCTGTGCATAAAATTACAGCAACACGAATTGAGCTTTAATAATTTTTTTTTGCTTTTTTTGTAAACAATAATTATTAGGTATAATTTGTTTTGCTGAATTAAAAACTTTTCATATAAAATGAAAAGTAATGGCTTCATTCGGAAATTATGAAGTTTTTCTTACATGCTGTGCATAAAATTACAGCAACACGAATTGGTTTGGTTTGGTTTGGTTTGGAGCGCTACGGTCTACTGTTTTGCACACGAGGGCTAATGAGACCGGGACCTACAGTTTAAAGCCGATTCCGAACGGCTACAAACATCCATGCCAGTAGCGGGATTCGAACCCGCGAACTCCGGTTCCGAAGAGCAGCGCTCTACCATTCGGCCATCGTTCGGCCGACACTAATTGAGTTTTAATAATTTTTTTTTGCTTTTTTTGTAAACAATAATTATTAGGTATAATTTGTTTTGCTGAATTAAAAACTTTTCATATAAAATGAAAAGTAAGGGCTTCATTCGGAAATTATGTAGTTTTTCTTACATGCTGTGCATAAAATTACAGCAACACTAATTGAGTTTTAATAATTTTTTTTTTGCTTTTTTTGTAAACAATAATTATTAGGTATAATTTGTTTCGCTGAATTAAAAACTTTTCATATAAAATGAAAAGTAAGGCCTTCATTCGGAAAATATGAAGTTTTTCTTACATGCTGTGCATAAAATTACAGCAAAACTAATTGAGTTTTAATAATTTTTTTTTGTTTTTTTTTGTAAATAATAATTATTAGGTATAATTGGCGATTCGCGAAAAAAATGAGTTATTCCTCTAAGGTTTTTTGATTGTTCAAATAGATTTCCTACTTTCATCATAAATCCATCTCACTCTTTCTTTCTCTCACTCATGCCTCAAATATATATGTGTGTGCGTTTATATATTTCTTTATATAAAAACTTTCTCTGTCTTTGAGTTTGTTATGAAACTCCCCCTAAACGGCTGGACTGATTTTGATGAAATTTTGTGTATTAAATTAATTCGAGAATGGTTTAGTTTCACAATTTTATCCGATAAAATTTTTTTTAATTAAAACCCAAAACTGAGCGCCTATTGAGATTCTTATAATGCTGCTTGAAACCCTTCACTATCAGATTGTTTGGGACGCAGTGGTCAGCGCCATGGGCTTCATCAAGAGAAGTCCTAGGATCGAATCCCCGTACAGGCGATGTGTGAATTTTAATTTTACCTGATTACGTTTGTGATGACTGTACGTGTGATGGCGTCAAGTGTTTTAAAAATAATTTTGTATTTTACTTTTGCATCGAAATTTGACGAAGTTCACTCTGCTCTCACACAAGTACATAAGAGCGCTGACAACAAGAATTTTCCCACAACAAAAACAACTTACTAAGCGAATTAAATGCAATATCAGCAAAACACGAAATATGTTTCGCCAACATAAATTGCTGTATAGACAGAAAGGTTACAGTTTTAGGACAGAAAGGAATGTTAAGTGGAAAATACTTCGTATTAAACCATTTAGAGGCTATAAAGATATTTAGATGAATCAAAATGGAAGAGAGGAGGTTTTTGAAGAAATATTAAAGTTAAATAATTTTGATATATACAAATATAATATATATATATATATATATATATTATATATATATATATATATTTATACATATATATAATTATATATACATATATATTTATATATATATATATTTATACACATATATGTATATATACATATATATACATATATATGTATATATATATATATATATATATATATATATATATATTATAATATACTATATATACATATATATATGTATATTATATTTATTATATATATATATAATATATATATATATATATATATATATATATATATATATATATATACATACATAATATATATATATATATATATTATATATATTATATATTATATTAAATACATATATATTATATATATACATATACTATGTATATATTTATATATATATATATATATATATATATATATACATATATACATATATATATATACATTTATATAAATATTTATGATATATAAATACATATATTTTACTATATATATACATATATATATACATATATATTTTATGTGTGTGTTTGTGTGTGTTTATGTGTTTTGTGTGTGTGTGTGTTTGTGTGTGTGTGTGTGTGTGTGTGTGTGTGTGTGTGTGTGTGTGTGTGTGTTTGTGTGTGTGTGTGTGTGTGTGTGTGTGTGTGTGTGTGTGTGTGTGTGTGTGTGTGATATTACACAACAGAAATAGTACACTATCTGATTGCATTATCAATAAAGCTTAAATAATGTTTGATAGTTCCATTTCAAATAATACTATAAATTCTAAATGATATAAGCAACAATAAATAATAGGTAGCTTTATCGTGGATCTATGAATGTATTTATTGTGAAAATTTGAAATGAATATATGCAGTAGTTTCTATTTGCAGTGAGAGCAAGGTGAAGTTTGGTTTGGTTTGGAGCGCTACGGTCTACTGTTTTGCACACGAGGGATAATGAGACCGGGACCTACTGCTTAAAGCCGATTCTGAATGGCTACGAACATCCATGCCATAGTGGGATTCGAACCCTACGAATTCCAGTACCGACGATCAGCGCCCTAACGAATCGGCCAGCGTTCGGGGAGATCAAGTTGAAGAGACACTATTTTAAGCTCGACGCCGATGCCTAATGCATAAGTTTAGATGACGATGTGCTTCCTACTTTGTGAAAGTTTTACGGGTTGGACCCCTGTTACTTTCAGGACGACAAAGCCAGTTGTCATATTTCGATATTAACCAAGTCTTGGTATGGTGCCAATGGAGTTCATCGAATGGACCTGCTGCCCAGATCTAAGATCTGAACCCTATCGAGAACCTCTGGGACCAGTTAGATAGCAGAATTAAGGGGTGCACTACCTGTCCAAAATCGGTGAAGGAACTTGTATGTCTACTCCAAGCCGAGTGGAAGACAATACCACTAGTTGTAATACAAAGACTTGTGGAAAGTATGTCCCGGAGGGTTCACACTGTAATTGCTTCTCGTGGAGGCTTTACCAACTATTTATTTTGAATAAAGTTAGTTTTTCTTTCCTATCACAGGTGTCCAAACACTTATTGGTAGACAGTGTGTATGTACAACTACACACGTCATGCTAATACTAATCTTGATTAAATAATTGGTGGTGCCATGAACAAAGTGGCATATTTAAATATTCCGAAATAAAATTTACCAGGCACAGCTGTAAAATTGAATTTTAATAGAAACTTTTCTTTCATCCAAGACAATGGACCTACGCATAACGCTCGGATTGTAAAGGATTGGTTATTATATAATGTACAAAAATGACTGCACCGTCCTCCAAAAACTCTTGATTTGAACCCTATAGAATATTTATGGGCGTTTATGGAGAAAAATTGCCAGAGAAGAAAATAAAAAATAAAAATGAACTAAAAAGTGTTCTTCAGAGTATATGGGACACTGTGCCAACAGACTTCACTGAAAAGTTGGTCCTTTCGATTAACAAAAGATTAGAAGCTGTTACAGCAGCCAAAGGATACCACGCGAAGTATTAAAGGCTTATATTTTAAATTTAAAAGTTATTTTTTGTTAATTTGGATAAATGTCCAAGTTTGTTTTGGCTATCGAGAGTGATATCATAATAATGTTCTTTAAATGTATAATTTATGTATATGTGCTATCAATATTAAAACAAGTTGTTTGATTTATTTTTGAAATTGTATTTTTTTTTTGAATTTCGTTTTAGTTCAAAAAGTATAATGTAATGCAAAATTATTAACCGATAAAATCCTGTAACCGTAGTGTCCAACTTTTTTTTGGTTCACTGTATGTACGACAATGTTAAATTTTAAAGTTCAGTTTTTCTTGTACATAAGTACAGACATTAAGCCCAAAACTGGTAAAAAAATTACTCGGGACAAAATAGATATTTCAATTGAAATCTGAGAACCGAAATTTTTCCTGTTGGCACAATTTTCTTTATTTCGTACAATGGAGTAAAAGAATTACCATTTTTATTAAAAAATTCTTTTTTGTAGTTTAAGTGTTTTATTTTATGTAACAACTCATTTTAAAAACGCAATTAAAAGTTTACGATCTTAAAATATAGATTTGAGGTTATTTTTTCCTTTAAACCTTAAAATTAAAGTATTATATCCTTAAAAAATATTGTGAAATTGTTATGCGTATATGAGTGATAACAAATGTAAGGAAATATATTTAAAAAAAAGAGACAACATGCATAAAAATACTTGCATTTAATATTCTGCATCGCTATTCGAATATTTCTTTTCCCTATGAATTAATTTTGAGTAAAGAAAATCCATGAAAATATAATAAATATCTTTTCTCTGCAACCTGAAAACGAAAACATTTGGTGATGTATATGAATTCCATCTGTTCTTTTATTCGGACTCAATTTTGATCAAAAATTAAATGTAAAACATTCTATGAATTTATGCATGAGATAGTATATGTATTTGGGGAGGGGTGACTAATACAAATCTTAACAACTGACAAAATGTTTTATCTAGCGAAATTCTTTCTCCAAATTACATTTTTCATATCGCATGAAAAAGTTCCTTTATGTCCGTGGTTTGTCTTCTAAAATAAAACAAAGTCAAAATATTGTTAGAAATGAGATTTTGTAAATGTAACGAATGAGATATTTTTAAAATAAATAATGCAAATGTGTAAGATGAATATATATTAAGTGAATTAGAGAAGGATAGTATAAAGTTAATGTGGTATGAGGATATTAAAAGGATTGTGTCTCATAGAGCATTTTTAATGATAACAAAATTTAGATGAGTTTAAAGCTTTCAGTGTAAGTTTATAATTTATATTTTTCTGTTTTGTATGTTTAAAAGTAAGTTCTTTAGAGTGTAATGGTTTACATAGCACTAGCATATAGCCCGTCATATGATGGGATCAGTAAAATTTTTAACTTTCGAGAACTTGAGAGTATTTTGTGAGACAACTAAAAATGGTTTCTTTTTTGAATGGATTTGGTTTGGTTTGGAGCGCTACGGTCTACTGTTTTGCACACGAGGGCTAATGAGACCAGGACCTACTGCTTAAAGCCGATTCCGAACGGCTACGAACATCCATGCCATAGTGGGATTCGAACCCACGACCTCCGGTGCCGACGTACAGCGCAATAACCAATAGGTCAGCATTCGATCTTTTTTGAAAAATATAAATACGTCTAGCATATAGCCCGTCATATGACGGGATCAGTAAAATTTTCAATTTTCCAGAATTGTAGAGTAACCTATAAAGCAGGTAAAAATATGATTTGTTTTTTGGCTGAGAATTATCTGGTACATGCTCAGTAATTTGTTTATCTTCATACATTTTTAAACCCTTCCGATACTGTGAATGCAGTTAAGAATCGCTTTGAATTTAATTATAGAAATATTTACTAAGAGGGAATTATCCTTAAGTTTTTACCAATTTTTTTTTGCCACCATAATTAATGGAAGTAAAGGAATGAAACTATCATTTCCATTGCACCCTGGAGGTAGATATAATTTGTTGTTAACACCGGTGATAAAATTTTCATTGCAACAAAAATGAATATGATAATATTTAAAATTATCACGTATATACCTAATCCATTATTTAAGCCAAATGTAAAAGAAAAAATATTTACGTAATATTTAGGTTCAGTGATAAAACATATGAAAGCAATGCAGACAATATATAAATAATTTAAAATAAGAAATGATTCAATGAGATGGTTAAAGAAATGAAACCATAATGCTAGAAAAAAATGTTATTTTTACCTATTTATTATGTGATAAATTTAAACGCTTGCTCTTAACTAGGAAAAATATTGCTCGGAATAATGACATTAAACTTTCGAAAATTGGAAAAGGGGGGGATTTCGAACGCTTTAGTCTGGTTTCGTTTGGTTTTGGAGTGCTACGGTCTACTTTTTGCAACACGAGTGCTAATGAAATCGGGACCTACTGCTTAAAGCCGATTCTGAACGGGTACGAACATCCATGCCATAGTGGGACTCCGGTTCCGAATGCCAGCCCCTGAACCATTCGGACATCGGTCGGCTGAGATTTAAGTTTTTGAGAAATATATATCACTTTCTAACAGCTTAATGACTAGCGTACATTTTGAAGAACCCACGAACTCCGGTTCCGAAGGCTAGCACCTTAACCATTCGGCCATCGTTCAGCCACGAACGTTTTGAAAGACTACAGTATTTTTCGCTGTGATATGAAGCATATTTATACCAATTTATTTTAGAATCGGATAGATAGTTTAGGAGAAAATAAACTTTACTGGCTTTGAATTTTGCTAACCCTAACTAATCAAGAATCCAATATGGATGCCTCTATCCATTCCATGTCCAACCGCTTCATAAATTCGAGGTCAGACGGACAGATAACTTAGGGTATTATTATATAGGGGATACTGTAAATCCATTACTATTTTATTTTGGGTGTTTTTAATTTTCGGCCACATTGAAATACTGAATACCGTGTAATATTGTTCATTAGAATATAATTATGCAGATTACTAATCAGATTAAATCTAAAAAATGTGAAAAGGTTAGATGGTTACTTATCCTTGATTATCTTTGTGCGACAACGTCTCTCGGATCCGTGGCCACGAGCTCAAGCCGTACGTGTCCTCTACGTAGTTCTAAATGAGTGACACCTCAGGGGTATATTTCGTTTAGGTATATACGGATTCACCATTCCGAGGTGCTCTAGTGGTCTCGGGCCTTCAGTTATTCCTGGTAGTCACAGGCTTACCTCTCCTTAGGACACATTTGGACCATGATGTTCCTCTCGTAGGTCTGGCCTTATTGGGTGATTCTTCATCAGGTTACCGCAGGATGTCTTCGGATGGTCAGTGTTAAAACATTTACATTGAGGGTTCCTGATGGCTTAGTCTGTGTCAGAATGAAAACATGGCACTCCCAAAAATTAATCCACACTGAATACATCACACACAACTTTTTAATTAACAAATTATTAGAGTACAGGTTTAATGAGGTTGTTTTTTGGACACGATTAACGAACCAAACAAACGGAATCAAAATTCCAAAAGAATAAATAAAAAAAAGTAAATTTGAGTTGTCTCTAGTTCCAAAAACACACTTACCTTTGACTCTCTAGTGTTCCTGATGGCTTAGTCTGTGTCGGAATGAAAATTTACTTACCCTTGGCACTTCCAAAAATTAATCAACACTGAATACATCAAACACAACATTAAAAAATTATTAGAGTACAGATTTAATGAGGTTGTTTATGGACACGATTAACGAACCAAACGAACAGAATCGAAACTCCAAAAGAATAAAACGAATAAAAAGGTACAATTGATTGTCTCTAGTTCCAAAAACACACCTGTGACTCTCCATGGTTGCTGATGGCTTAGTCTGTGTCGGAATGAAAATATACTTACCCTTGGCACTTCCAAAAATTAATCAACACTGAATACAACACACACAACTTTTTAATTAACAAATTATTAGAGTACACGTTTAATGAGGTTGTTTTTCGGACACGATTAACAAACCAAACGAATAGAATCAAACTCAAAAAGAATAAAACAACAAAAAGAAGTAAATTTGAGTTGTCTCTATTTCCAAAAACCCCAAGTAAAATCCTTTTATTATATTGTAGTTCCACAATCTACGAGAAAAAGTGCATATAAGAATATTTTGCCTTTTTAATAAAATGTGTGTTGATACTACACGTTTAAATACATACTTCTTTAAGAAGGTTTTAAGAAGGTTTCTTTAAGTAGGTTTTAACATACTTCTTTAAGAAGGTTTAAAATCACGAATAAGAACATTTTAATTAATTATTTTTATCTGTCACTGAATATGCAGTAATTACAAAAATTTATGTATTGATACTTGATAAATGTTCTGTTTATAGCATATGTTCTAAATTTAAGATAATGCATAAATATTAGTAAAATCTTTTCTGAATTATTTATAGCTTAAATGTGGAAGATGTATAATTTTTAACTGTTATTGCAAGTTTTTTTAGAAAGCTCATTAGAAAACAATAATATGTATTATTCAATTAAATATATGATTTAATTTCTTATCGAAGACTTAAAACAAAATCTATATTTTGAATGATAAAGGACTTACGAATGTTTCTCTTTTGGGACTTAGTGAGATTGTCCTTTTATTTTTTTAACATCAACACAGAATTCTCGTAAACGAAGCTACCTTCTTTATGTGTTTAATGCATTTCAAAGAATAACAAAGTATTCTTGTGTTTAGCTTACTATATAAGTAAAAATGATGAGTTCGGATTTTCTAAATTTGTTTTATTGATTCATAAGGTTTTCAACACTTTTAAGGCTTTGTATAGTAGAACTGTATATCTCACTAGGAACAAAAATCTTTGGGTACTTTACGTTTTTTTTAAATAAATAACTAGCATATAGCCCGTCATATGACTGGATCAGTAATATTTTTAATTTTCTAGAATTGTAAATTACCCTCTGAGGCACGTAAAAATATGGTTTGTTTTTTGGCTGAGAATTATCGGGTACACGCTGAACAATTTGTTTATCTATACTGACTGCATCTTAGTTCCAAACTTTAACTTATCTTGTCATATTATGTGATAGGATGGCAGCATAGATTTTAATATTGACAGTGTTATTTGGCGGTATATATGAATGATGTCCAAAATTTAGCGAATCGATTGCAAACCTTGTGGTTATGTATAAAAAAACATATAAACGAACAATCTTATTAATTTTCAAAGATATATAACTTATACGGTAGATATTTATTTGGCCATGAAATATACCCTAGACTTCAATGAAAGGAATTTGTTGTTAATACCGTGATAATATTTTCATTTCAACAAAAAATAATCGATGATCAAATTTAAAATTATCACATATGTACCTAATCAATTAAGACAAATATAAAAGAAAATTATTTACTTAATATATAAATTCAGTGATAAAAAGTATGAAAATAACGCAGATGGTATTTAAATCATTTAAAATAAGAAATAGTTAAATGAGATGGTTAAAGGAATAACTTCATAATGCTAGAAAAAATTTTATTTTTACCGATTTATTATGTGATAAACTGATAAATTTAATGTTCTACTCTTAACTGGGTATAATAGAGCTTGTAATATGACTCCCCTCTAGGAGTGTATTTCATGGACTAATAATTTAGCTTTTAAGTTATATATCTTTGAAAATTAAAAAGTTTATTCGTTTGTGTGTTTGTTTTTTATACATAACCACACGGTTTGCAATCGATTCGCTAAATTTTGGACATCATTCATATATACCGCCAAATAATCACTGTCAATATTAAAACCTCTGCTCTCCATCCTATAATGTAATATGACAAGATAAATTAAAGTTGTCAACTAACATACGGTTAGTAAAGATAAACAAATTATTGAACTTGTACCAGATAATTTTCAGCCTAAAAGCAAACCATTTTTTACCTGTCTTATAGGATACTTTACAAGTCTAGAAAATTAAAGATTTTAGTGATCACGTCAAATGACGGGCTATATGCTACTAAATAAATATTGGTTAACATTTGTAATGCTTTTTAAAACTACTAAAGGTACAATTAAAAATTAGTTAGAATATCAATAGTGTTTAAAAGTTATAAAAAAATCTAGACAGATTACATATTTACTTAATTTTACGACATTTAAGTAAATACTACTAAAAATAATTCGTTACAATTTACCCTTCTTATTTTATATTCCTGTTGAATTTAAATTATTGAAAACTTAAAATTTCCATGAATAGACGATATGACTTTATCTCTCGTATGATTGAGAAAAAAAAAACACCTATCGATGTATGTTTTCGCGTAAATAAATAAAAAAAGGATTTTTTGTGCGAAAGAAAAAAAATATGTTTACAGCAGGACGACTTTTTTGGAAGAAAAATAATTGAATTTCGCACGGTGTGTTAAAAAAATCGGATCCAAATTTCCTCCGAACACAATGACTGCGATTCATGGCAGCTGTCAAATTATGTTCTTCTGAGAATACGGAGTGTGCGTACGAACCAGTAATTCATTCTCACATGCACAAAAAAGTACTATGCAGAGATGTTTTTATTCCGGATAGCAATGAGATGCAAATTGAATTGGAATATTTTAGAATTGAAAAAGCTTTCACATTCTAGCTTTTGTGTAAGAAAGAATCTTTGTTAATAGAGGAGCGAAGAATCTCAGAGATAGATACTGAAAATATGAATTTATTCTGCATAAAAATGTAACACGAGGTAAGAGAATCAGAGGTTTCAATTTTAGGATTATTTAATAAAATTTGAGTTTTCTTTGTGTTTTTGTTTGTTTTTACCCGTTTTATTTATTTAATAAATTCAATCTGGCATTCAAAGGATAATTTGTTATTTTTTTTTCCTTTTTGCATTTATCTCACTATATATAAATATTTACAAACAGTCTTTTGACAGGTTTATTTATTTAAGGAACTATTTTAGATAACGTAAATATCAATGAATTTTTTTTAAAGTAGCTCAATTCATTTTAGAAAGAATTGATAGAGAATTATGTGTAACAAAGATATTATGGAAAGGATTGATTGCATTTTAAGAATTAGCAAGAAACAAAATGAATGTCTTTTGTTTCCGACTACTTAAACAAATAATGAATCCCTTTAAATAAATTTTAATTCATCTTGTATGATGAATATATTGAAAAATTTAGCTAGAAATTTTCATCATCAAAATTCTTCATTTCTGTAATAAATTCTCATCTGAACAATTTATCTGTTTAAATTCTAAACGTAATGAGCATTTATTTATGTTACAAACCTCGGGAGGATTTAGTGTTCATATATATCAAGGGACAAAAGTACAATGATATCAGTATATATATATATATATATATATATATATATATATATATATATATATATATATATATATATATATATATATATATATACCGGATGGTCTAAAAGAAACTTTCCCTATATATGCGTCCCTACTGCCGAAGCATTCAACCAATCGAATTAAAGTTTTGACATAGTTATTTGTATGTATGTGGTCCAGATTGTGATGATTTTAAATAATAAGACTCTTACAATTGAAATTTTCGAATGGCAACACCCACTTTTTTCGTGTGCAAATTGATCATAGCATGGAAAAACCTTTAAATGGCATTTAACGAGACACATATGGTGTAAATTGACGGCTAAAAACGTTTGCAAAGAAAAGCATCGTAAAGAACCAATGATGACAAAAGAGAGGATTGGAAAAAGACTTTTATTCGAATTACAAATTTTCAAAGTGGTGATCTTCGCAGACGATAAAGCATTGCATGCTGGAGATTGTCGATAACAATAACTAAGTTATCATGGCAGGAGGACTTTTTAGAACTTCCAGCTTTATAGCATCTTTTGAGTCTGAAAAATTCCGGAGATTTGATGTGTACACCTTAGATTTCAGATAACCCTAGAACCAGAAATTCATCGGAGTGAGGTCGGGGAAACGAGGTGGCCACGAAACTGCTTAGTTACTCCAGATGACTCTATCACCAAAGTGCTGTTGCAGAACACTTCTGGCAATGTGTGGATGAGCACCATCTTTCATCCATACAATGTCATTAATGACATTTCGCTGCTGCAATTCTGGAATTACGTAATTCTCCAACATTGCTATATACTGAGCACCTGCGAAGGAGCACAGGACATTCTCTATGGGTCCTTACATCTTACGTCTTCGAAGAAGTTACATCCAGTATTATGCAAACTTATCTTTCGCTTATCTTTCGTTTTTGTCATTCCCCTAGGAAAGATCCTTAGAGATAGATTTAAAGATAAAATATATCATTTATCTTTAAAAATGTACTTTAACTTTTTATTTGTCAGAAAGGAAAATTATTTTGCACCATATAAAGTAACCCGTAAAAAATCATTTCTTTCCCACATTTTACTCCTGCTTTACCACAATTTCTACTTCTAGTTTTAAAAATTGAAAAAAAAATTATAATATTCTAAAAATATTATCTAATTGTCTTTCACCAATTATGTTTAAGTTGTTGATGCACAATCAGTTTTATTTTTAATAAATGGTAAAGAGACGCAATAACATAGAACAGAGTTTACAAGATCCGCGGTAGCCCAGTCGGCAGAAAACAACGATCTCTTAATTGAATGGCTGCTGGTTCGAAATCGAGATGGCCCAAGATCCGGCATGTTCGTTCATGATGAGTGGGGGAGGTAAAATATGTTCATGGCCACAATGTCCTCCAGAATCTCAATCAATACCTCTGGGGGTGGCAGGTCAAGTCTGTGGGTCTTCTGCTTGGTCCCTGCTTCAAAATTACGAGGACCTACTTAAACGAAGTCTTTCTTTCCCCTTAAAGGTGCTAATGAAAAGGAAAAGCTCACCCCTTGGCCTTAATACGAGAGCCTGCAGTTCAATCATGCTTGATTTGTCCAGGTGGCATGAGAAACAGCAACAACAACAGAGTTTACATTGTTATTCTTGACATTCTTTAATACTGTTACGAATTTCGCAAGTTGGCATGTATTTTTGCCGTATACTGTGTATTATAATGGGTAAATCATGTATTTGGCGAGATACTGGCTAGTTGGCGATGTTTTTGGAGACTAATTTTAGGCGCCAAGTTTGGCGATTTATCGCCAAATTTGGCGACTTGGTGACTTTCTTAGCGACCGTTTGTACCTAGTACTTTCTAGAATATTCCAGTTTCTCCCGAGGATATAAATACCGGGGGCCGATCCTGATCGAGAGTCAGTTAGCTGAGAAATTTGTAGAGGTAAAGACCTACGTTGTTTGGCGCTAAGAGTTATCGCCTGTGCTAGCCAGTTCTCGAGGTTTTGGCTGCTGTATTTGTGTTTTCCCTGCATTACGAATAAAGTGCTGTTATTTTTGCTGTCTTAATTCAAAGTCTACTCAATCTACGAACGCTACGCTTCATAAATTGGTAACAATACTGTTATTTATGCTATACCTCAATTGTATTTAAAGTTAAAGTGAAATAAATCACCATGTGTCGAGTTTACTCATGATTTAAACTTGAAAAAAATGTATCTGATATTTCATACATTTCATTTTATGTTGATCATATGTAACAAAATATTTCAAATTAAACTATTAAGTGTAAAACAAAGTCCTTTCGTGGACTTAAGTCAAAAATTAGAATTACTGTCACTATATAATGAAATTTTGAATTATTAATGTTAAAATGTAGGTTAATTTTTTGCTTTAATTTTAGTATATATAAATTGTATGTATGGATTTCAAACTATGTCCGCTGAAAAAATATAGTATTTACAAAAATATTTGTGAATGAAATCGCACTGTTAATAAAATATATATGTATTTAATACTTTGCACGCTTTTTTATTTCTAAATTGTATGTTCTAACACCAAAGAAAATTCATATGATTACAAAATTAAATACTCTTTTAAATCTTGAAAGATAGATTAATTTATATATAAATTATACATATCAATAACTATGCATTTAAGTGGTGAAAATACCAGGTTTTTGATTTGGTTTGGAGTGCTATTATCTACAATTTTTCTACAAGAGGGATAATAAGATCGGTACTTAAAGGCTATTCCGAACTCTTACGAATATCCATGACACACCGAGATTCGAATCTACGAACTGCGGTAGAAAAGCAGATCTATAACTATTCGGATATACTTCAGTTCCTTTTCCTTGTTAAGAGAGTAATTTACTTTGTGATTTACAAAAGTCATATGACTATTCAGGGGATTACATGATCTATCCATCCGAAAATGTTTTATGGGCATCTTAAGAAATGTATTAAATATATATGTGTATAGTCATACATGTACTTTTCAATAAATAGTCGAATTAGATTCCCCTATAAAAATTTAAATAATAAAAAATTATATGCAAAAATATATGTAACAATATATTATTATAACATAACACAGATATACTGATTTTGCATGTAATATATATATATATATATATATATATATACATATCACTCTGCCAAAAAATATTATATATATATGTATATATACATATCACTCTGCAAAAAATATTATATATATGTATATCTATGTATATATATATATATATATATATTATATATATATATATATATATAATATTTATAATATATATATATATATATTTATATATATATATATATATATATATATATATATTTATATATATATATATATATATACATATAAATATATATATATATAGATATATATATATATTTATATATATATATATATATATATATATATATATTTATATCTATATATATATATATATATATATATATATATATACATATCACTCTGCAAAAAAATATTATATATATATATATATATATATATATATATATTATATATGTAGATATATATATATATATATATATATATATATATATATATATATATATATATATATATATATATACATATATATACATATTTCACTCTGCAAAAAATATTATATATATATATATATATATATATATATATATATACATATATATATATAATACATATATATATATATATTATATATATATATATATATATATATATATATATATATATATATATATATCATTTATATATATATATATATATATATATATATATATATTTATATTATATATATTATATTATAATATATATATATATATATATTTATATATATATATATATATATATATATATATATGTATATTAAGGACAAACTTAACTTCAGAATATTTAATCTGGAAATATAATTTGGCAAGGTTATAAATGGAAGACAAATGTATGTTATATTATTATTATCATAAATACAATTACGATTCGTATACGATTTGTGGTTTATCATTTTAGCAAGATGTTGCCAATATGACTTAATACTGGGCTTATTACTACATATATCTAGAATAATTGATCAAGTACAAAGAAACAACCTGTAGTATTGGACAAAATATATTTCTGAATCTATATGCATAAAAGAAGGGACAGTATACAAAGGTGTCGAGAAGGAAAAAAAAGGGGGAAAAAGTTAAAACGAGCACTTTTTCAACATGGGCATGTTTTCGAGAAGGGAGTTTAGAAGAAATAAAAATATAAAAATGTAAATAAATAAATAAATAAATAAATACGAGCGTGGGGTACTAATCCAATGAGAAATCAGAATTTGAGAAATGACCACCTGAATTTTCAAGAGTGGATAATTTCCCAAATGGGACGGAACTAAGGAGGGGCTAAGGAAAAGGGTAAAGGATATATATACGGGGGAAAAGAGGAGAAAAAAAATAAATAGATAGAATGGAGTTAGTGATGTAGAGAAGAGAAGAGATTTTTTATAATATTTCGCAGTAAAATTTTCTTCTTTGATCTTGTTATTCAGTGATACTACTTAGGCCGAGTCAAGATATTTTTTCCTCTGTAGTGGGGTAAGTTCTGTTTTTACTATTTTTTAAAGAAGTGACAATTGAAGTAATATTTTGTGTACATATGTAAATAGTAAATAAATTATTTTTTTTAATCTAAATTGTTTTCCGATGCCTTAATGAAATTAATTAGTCTGAGCAGATAGGGTTGAACATGGGTAACCTTATGGGTTTAAATTCAATTCAATTAAAATATATTATTAAGAATTAAATGAGTAAAAATAGTATTTAAAGTAAAGGGGATCGACTCAGCAACGCCTTAGCAACGGCGTAGCAAAAGTAACAATCTACAGTATTGGACAAAATATATTTCTGAACATTCTGGATATAATATTTTGAAAGAAATATCCTTAATTGTTATACACAGTCCTGTAACGTTAATGGGACCACTTGTTAAAATTCAGAATAACCACCTTTAGCAGACCGGACCGTTGCTAGACGTTAATTAGGATTATCAAGGTGTTCACTAGGATGTAGATCCATGTCGTTACCAGTGCCGTAGCCATATGTGCTGTGTGACGTAGGTGAGGATTCATATCGTGAACAACCCGATCGAGGTAGTCCCTCAGATTCTCGATTGGGTTCAAGTCCAAGGGAGTATGGTAAACCGATCTTGAAGCTCTTCGAACCACGCACGAATATTGCAAGCTTTATGGCATGTCGAATTGTCTTTTTGGTAGATGCTATGATCATGAGGCAAAAAATTTCGTATGTAGGGGTGAACATGGCCCTCAAGGATAAAAGTATACTAGTATTGATCTATCGTTCATTCCTCAGTGATGAATGAAACCAGAGAATACAACGAGTACAATCCACAGACCATAATGCTTCCTACTCCAGCAATTGTTGCAGGGTGTTAACTTTCATATGTTTTTACGTCGTATACGTAAATGTAAATCTGTCCGATGGTGCATAAAACGTAATTCATAGGATAAAGCTACGACTTCCCTGAGTGGTAGTTAAGTTGCGGTTTTGGCGTACAAATTCCAGCGTTCGTCGCTGATGAGCAGTAGGCAGCGCAGGTGCATTAACCAGGCGTCTGCTGCAGAGTCCTATAAGCAGCAAAGCTCGCTGAACCATTGTTGTGGACACACTGCTGCAAGCCTTTTGGTTTATCTGAGCGATCAGTTGCTCAACGGTTGCACGTCTATTAACCTGAAAGTATCTTCGTAGTAGTCCCCTTTGCCATTTATGGCCCATAGTGTACCACGGTTTGCCATATCAATGGATAGATTGATATGGCATCACGATTTTGGATAGTACCATTTTTCCATGTACGGTATACTTTTACCACGACTGGCCACGAACCGTTTACAGAATTATCCATTTTGGCAATGCTTTCACTCTTCGTCCAATATACAATGATCATGTCCTTTTAGACGTCAGAGAAATAGATCCTTTTTTGCTTGACTGCAAGAACTGAAATGTTTTCCGAATGCTTACATTTTATATCTTCACCAAATTTGCTGATGACAAGTGACTTCTTCTATTGGTTATTTTACGTTGACGTCAAATGTTTGGCGGTGGTCACATTCATATGACTGGACTGTGTATTAATGCATTCAAGTTATGATTGAGCCCTTTTATTTTTTGGAATTACATTGTGATTACTGGATTTAAAAAACATGATTTATGATATTATTAAATGCAGCTGTTTTAAATTTGTATAATATTGTAGTAGTTTTTATAGTTGTTATAATATACATAACCAGTCGATATTTTAGAGTAGTAAAGTATTTGTAGTGAGATTGATAACATTAATTCCAGATAGTTGTATTACTTTATAATTTTGAAACTTTAGATGATTTCTTAAAAGAGGGTTTAATTTAAATATGATGAGTTACAAAGCTATAATAAAGAGATACATAAATGTACACAATGACCTAATACCCCTACATTATTTTCATTTGAAGTATTGATTTAGTCCTATATTTATTTTTTATTACCTCTGAATTTAATGAAGTGTTTTATTAAAAAAATTGTTACATATTTCTACAGTATTTTTGAATATTACAGTCTTTTTTTCTGATATATTAATAAAAAACCTTCCCCCCAGTTAGTATTTATTCTCCAATTTTTATGGTGTTTAGGAGAATAATTCTACTGGTGTCTGAATTTTTAGTTTTTTATATATTATTAAAACCATTAGCTTTTTTTTATATATTATTAAAACCATTACAGTACTATACATGGCATGTTAAAACTCATAGAAGAAATTTAGTGTTAATATTTCATACAGGACTATCAATCTATAAATTCCAGTAATATCCATATTACAATGGAACGCATTACTCTAAATACAAATTCAACGTTCATAGCATCTAGTGATGTATCTTTATTCAAGGCTCAATGGATTTTTGTTGAATGTGTCACAACAGTGTGAAAAAGTAACTTCTATGCTTGTGAGCATGTCTTGGCTTTAAAGGGAAATTTCAAAAACATATTTCCTTATGAAAGTTTCAATTAAAAATAGATAAAAACTATACTATGAAATAGCTTTATCTAATGAAAATATATCAGCATACCTTGATTTTAAAGGGAAATTAAAAAAGAATATTTAATCATGAAAGTTTCAATTGAAAATAGATAAAAACTATACTATGAAATAGTTTATGCTTTATCTAATGAAGTTAGATTTCGTGAGACAAAACACCGTCTCCAATTATTTATTTTAATTGATTTTTAACCAAACGTATCTTTGTAAGTGATCTTTACAGTACTAATCTGTACTAGGAATATATTGAGAAATCTAGTAATGACTTGTGATTTAAGGAGAGGAAAATACTGAGATGTGAAATCTGTGAGTACGGAAAACAGAAGTTAAAGTTTGATAATTACAAATCAATATTTATTTTTCTGTTAACAAATGCAGAAAAAGAAAAAAAACTGAAAATATGAGGAAACTGTTAAAAATTGTGCCTACAACTGTATAATTAAAAGATTTTCAGTACTAAAAATACAGATAAAAAGTGCAAAGCAAAATTTTGTCCTATGTCTTAAAATCTATTTTTGAAAATTTTACAATAATTTTATCATGCACAGACATTAAAATTCTTTTGTACACTTATGTGATACAATCAGAAATATACTTTTGGTTACTTGAAATCGTAGAAAGTAACAGACTTCAACTAAATTTTAGATTCTATCAAAATACTACACACTTACAAAAATGCAGAAAAATATAAAAGAAAATTACGAGTCAAAAAGGAAACTAGATGAAAGGTTGACATTTTAAAAAGACTGAAATTTGTTCACAAGGCACGAAACATCTTTATCAGCTTTCATTCTAAGGAGGAAAACATGATTAGCTTTACTCTTTTACCAAATTTTGTTTATTATTTTCACCAAAGGAAAAGAAGAAGCACAGCATTCTAATATTCTACTTTTCTGTTCTTGTTAAAATCAGGAACTGTTTGTTATAATTATGTTTTGTAGTTCCCTGGAGTTTGTTCTTTTAAACAAATCTATGTTTACTTTGAATCTTTAGAAAATTAAGGCTTTAAACTTCACTTCAAGAAGTTAGTATTTGTGTATAATTTTTTCACAGTCAACCACAATAATTCTGCAACGATTTTCATTTATTTGAAAGATTGTTCAGAGATGAAAGTATAGTCTGCGTATCCATATTTTCACCTAACAGTTATACACAAAAGCAGATTATAGTACTTATATAATGCAATAAATTATACAATTATTGTGTTATATAATACAACTTTATCACATGTTTGAAAGAATATAAGATTAGTGTGAACAAATATGTGTCAGTAAAAATTTAAAATAAAATATTTTTTTTTCCAATGTGCACATTCTTAAACTATACTTCATTTACTTTTTAAAGAATATTCCGAGCTAAAATATTAAAGCATTTTCAAATATGTGTTACATAATTTTTATTGTGACTATAACCTTATCTTATTATTCAGAGATGAACGGATCATCTGCGTATTCACATTTTCATCTAACAGTTGTACACAAATATAGATTATAGTACTCATATAATGCAATAAATATTACAATTATTGTCTTATATAATACAATTTTATCACATGATTGAAATAATATAAGATTAGTGTGAACAAATATCTGTCAGGAAGGTTTTAAAATAAAATAACTTTTTTTTCCAATGTGTACATTCTTTAGCTATACTTTATTTACATTTTAAAAGGATATTCCGAGCTAAAATATTAAAGCATTTTCAAATATGTGTTACATAACTTTTATTGTGACTATAACCTTATCTTATTGTTCAGAGATGAACGGATTGTCTGCGTATCCATATTTTCATCTAATAGTTATACACAAATATAGATTATAGTACTTATATTATGCAATAAATTATACAATTATTGTGTTATATAATACAATTTTATCACATGTTTGAAAGAATATAAGATTAGTGTGAACAAATATCTGTCAGTAAAAATTTAAAATAAAATTTTTTTTTCCAATGTGCACATTCTTCAACTATACTTCATTTAGATTTTAAAAGAATATTCCGAGCTAAAATATTAAAGCATTTTCAAATATGTGTTACCTAACTTTTATTATGACTATAACCTTATCTTATTGTTCAGAGATGAGCGGATCGTCTGCGTATCCATATATTCACTTAATAGTTATACACAAATATAGATCATAGTACTTATATAATGCAATAAATAATACAATTATTGTCTAATATAATATAATTTTATCACATGTTTTAAAGAATATAATATTAGTTTGAACAAATATCTGTCAGTAAAAATTTAAAATTAAAGAACTTTCTTTCTAATGCACATTCTTCAACTATAATTTATTTACATTTTAAAAGAATATTCCGTGCTAAAATATTAAAGTATTTTCAAGTATGTGTTACCTAACTTTTATTGTGACTATAACGTTATCTTGAAGTTATGCTCTTTGAAAGTGCCTTTCTAAAATTTCATTAAAATGTAACTTAATGTCTTCCTTTTAATCTTCTGAGAAAATATTAAAGTTTGGCACATATTATCTACAAATTGTGTGTAGAAACTCTTATTTCCGGAGTTGAAATTTCCTTTTCTGACTCAATGGTGGTTAATTCCTCTTATATTTTCAACTAATTACCGTACGTTATAAAACTTTTATCTTGGTTGTAAACAATATAAAAATTATAGATAGCAATTGTTGATAGCTAGCATTTTGAGATATTTTAATCTACACATGATTATATTAAGCTTTAATTATCTAGTTAAATATGATTTAAGATTGGATATATGGATATTACTTACGTCCAATTTTAACTCTTTTTAAACTTTCTAAGTGGATTATTGTATCTAAAATGTTATAATTTCATGTATAATCATTATATGACCTTCTTTTATGCATATGTTTGCCACCCAAGTTTTAAGAACATCTAACCTTTAAGGCAAAATTTTTCATCAATAATGAATTTTATTTTTATTAATGAGATGAAAATTATTTGAAGTAATACAATTAATATAAATTAATTCAAATATATTCCTATTGACTATACAGAGATTTAAAATATATAGCTATATTAAAAATATATTATTAAATTTATATTTTACAAATAATATTTTTTATTTATTAAATAAAATCTTTTGTGATACGGCTAAATGAATTTAAACATTTATTATTTATGAACACATTTATTATAAATGAACATTTAATTATTTCTTTAAATACTGCAAATTTTAAAATCTATATTTGATTTCTGAATAATTCGCTAACTTTTTAAGGAAATACGAATGTATCATATAAATGTTTGTGTAATCATATAAAAACTAGTTTGTTTATTTATATTAATTTATTCCGAAATTTTTTAAGTTAATACAAAAATGAACCGATTACAGATTGAACCGTAAATAAGTGTATTTTTGTATTATAAAATAAACTATAGTAAATATCATTGTTTTCTAAATTACGATACTTTTTTCATATCTAAACGTATAGTGCTTGTTTTGTAACTGAGAATGGATGATTGCAAATTATTAATGTAAAATTAAATAATTGAAAGGAATTTATATATTCATAATAGCTACAATTTTCGAAAGATAAGGTATATTTTTTCATATTTCGGTCGTAATTTTTATAAAGAAAACTATCACTTCTTAAATTCCTGATTCCTTTAGAATAGAAATTAACGAACTATAGTTTTACGATTTCAAATTTGTGAAAAGCTTGTATTTATTTTAAAGCATAATAGACAAAAATTAATGTATATGAGTGTCTGTGCTTCACAGGTTTGCTTTAATTTACAATTTCAAGGAAAATGTAGCCACTAAATAATCCTGAATGTTTCATGACATAGCTATTTTTGAATGGAAGTCTATTTTGTGCATTATATCATTTTGAAAGTAAATACAAAAGGAGTTTCGAAAATAAAATTATTAATGAGTAATTTCAGATATAATACACAATATTTACAATTCTACTACAACCTATATTGTATAATGATTAATATTTTCCCATATAACGCAGTGGATTTGAATTAGATTTTCAAAGTAGGCTTGAATGTTTTTTTGTCATTTCATAGACATTGCCATTCTGGGACTTGGTATTATTTCTCTATATTGACACTGATTTAGGTTTAGTTTAGTTTAGTTTGGTTTGGAGCGCTACGGTCTACTGTTTTGCACACGATGGCTAATGAAACCGGGACCTACAACTTAAAGCCGATTCCGAAAGGCTACAAACATCCAAGCCCGAAGCGGAATTCGAACCCGCGAACTCTGGTTCCGAAGAGCAGCGCTCTATCATTCGGCCATCGTTCGGCGATTTAGATTTAGTGAAATGTTCATACAAATTACTTTCGCCAAGTTTCTACAGCCATTTCCCTTTTTTACGCAAAACAACAGTTTTAGTAGTTTAATATGTGATAATTTAGGTCAAGGGCTTGTTTACTGATATTATAAATATTAAATTAAATATAGCTAAATATATAGTTTTGGGAAATTTGAGTGAAATTATAAGTTTGGTTGTTTCACTCTGGATTTTATTAACCCCTTAATGCACATTGTTTTGGAACAGACCGGCCAAAAAAATGAATTTTTTAATGTAAAAAACACAATTTAGTACGTTGAATTTAGAAAAAAAATTTATATTTTATACTTGAGTAAGTAAGTATTATAGCTTACAATCCTATGTAAATGATAAATATCAATAAACGATTGTTTTTTTTTTTGCTTTCTCATTGTTATTTTCAATTCTTGGCTGCATTTGAGTGTGAAAAACTATAGCAACATAAAGTACAACGCCACTCGAATTATCTCGAGGTGCCCAGTTTCGCCAGTTTAGCGCGCTGGAGTCAACTCGAGTGTGCAAGTTAAGGAGTTAAAAACTGTTGGAACATAATGGTTTAATGCAATTTCAATAGTTTTCTCATGCATAACGTCAGTGTGAATTTACTACTTCCAAAATCTTCATCTGATACTAAGTCACTCTCCCTCCAGTAGAATTCAAGTTTAGGAGACAGTCGGCTTCTTCTTAGTGGCTGGAAAGTATCGCGAAATTCACTGGATATCAATTTACTTACAGTTTGTAAACACAATTTCATTGTGTAAAATAACTAGTATTTTTCACAGGTATATAAAGAAGTCAAAATTAATAATAAAACTAACAACACTTTGTTACCATTTTAACAGTCATATAAATCAGATAAATATCTCAGCTAAAAATCAAATAAATTATAAAAGAATTAAGTAATATTTGGATCATTTAAGAAGAAATCAAACATCGATACGACAATTGCAAACGTTGTCTCATGTATAGCGTCTCAAATTTGGCGAACATTGGGAAATATTTGGCACCCGCCCCCTAAACTTTTACCATAAAATACAATGTAGATTTAACTCATGTGCAGTATGTGCTGCTGACACATTCTCAATTACATGTTAATGTATATCACTACGAAATATTTAGGATAAAAGTTCCTTATAAAACATGGAAAACCTTGTTTATCACCCTGTATTACTTGAAATAAAACAAATAAAATAAAAGAATGACAAAATTTTTAAAGCAGCATTTAGAGAAAAAGCCTAAAAGATTTTGTAGAATAAATAAGCAGTAGTAACAAATGCTAGGACGAATTACTAAAATAATATTTTTAAAAATGTTTCAACAAGTTTATTTAAGTAAAATTTGGACTGTTATAAATATTAGTTAACTACTAGAATTCTATTATAGATAATATTTCTAATAGTTATATAAAAATAATCTATTTATTTCCCAAAACAGTATTAAAGACTTAATATAAATATATTTTGGCTAGAACAGTAATCCCCTACATACTACATAGGCATTACGATTCTGGGATTTGGTATTTTTCCGCTATATTGTCACTCGTATAGGATAAGCGAAATGTTGATACCAATTACTTTCGCCAAGTTTCTAAAGCCATTTTCCTTTTTTTATGCAAAACAACTGTTTTAGTAGTTCTTAATCTTTAATATGCAATAAATTATGTCAAGGGATTGTATACTGATATTATAAATATTAAATTAAATATAGTTAAATATATAGTTTTGGGAAATTTGAGTGAAATTATAAGTTTAGTTGCTTCACTCTCCATTTTATTAATCCCTTAATGCACATTTTTTTATGAAAAAAGACCGCCCAAAAATGAATTTTTTTTAATGTAAATACCACAATTTAGAACGTTGATTTTAGAAAAATAAATGTATATTTTATACTTGAATAAGTAAGTGTTATAGCTTACAATCCCATGTAAATGACAAATATTAATAAACGATTGTTTTTTTCTTTCACATTGTTATTTTCAATTCTTGTCTGCATTCGAGTGTGAAAAACTATAGCAACATAAAGTACAACGCCGCTCAAATTATCTCGAGTGTGCACAGTTTGGCCAGTTTAGCTCGCTCGCGTTAACTCGAGCGAGCACGTTAAGGGGTTAAAAATAGTTGGAACAAAATAGTTATAATGGAAAACCATAATGGTTTTCTTCAATTTCAATAGTTTTCTCCTGCATAACGTCAGTGTGAATTTACTACTTCCAAAATCTTTATCTCGTACTAATTCACTCTCCCTCTAGTAGAACTGAAATTTAGGAGATAGTTTGCTTCTTCGTAGTGACTTGAAAGTATCGTGAAATTCATGCCATATCAATTTACTTACAGTTCGTAAAAATAACTTCATTGTGTAAAATAACTAGTTCTTTGCAAAAGTATATAAAGAAGTCAAAATTAATAATAAATCTAATATAGCTCTGTTACCCCTTCGACAATGACATAAATCATATAAATATCTCAGTTACAATCAAATAAATTAAAAAAGAATTAAATAATATTTTGATAATTTAAGAATAAATCAAACAGTGAGAGCTAAAACAATTTCAAACTTTGTCACAAGTATGGCGTTTAAAATTTGGTGAGCATCGGGAAATATTTGGCACTCCCCAATAAACTTTGAATTCTTCCCCATAAAATACAATGTAGATTTAACTAATGTGAATTATGTGCTGCTTACACATTCTCAATTATATGTAAATGTATATCACTACGAAATATTTAGGATAAAAGTCCCTTATAAAAAATGGAAAACATTCTTTCTCATGCTGTATTACTCAAAATAAAACAAATAAAAAATACTGCCGTATTTAAAACGTTCGGAAATCCCCCCTATTACCCCTCTTTTTTCAATTATGTAATGCCATTATTTCAAGCTCTGTATTCTCTGATTAAGAGCAGGCTATTATATTAATCATTTTATAACATAATAAATAGGAAAAAATAACATTTTTTTCTAGCATTTTTTTATTTGACTCATAGGGTACTTTACAATTCTGGAAAGTTATAAATTTTACTAATCCAGTCATATGACGAGCTATATGCTAGTTTTAGTTATGTTATTTAACAAGGATATTTTACTTATATCTACGGAGAACGAATGTTTAACATGTCAATATTTTGATGTCTAAAATCTCACTTTTAGTTTGGATTTCAAAATAAAGAGAAGACATATTTTGAAATAGTACTCATTGTATAAGACGAAATAGAATTATTTTAATTTTACTGTGGAAAATACCCATCATTGTTTACAAATATAACTTTTATCTACCTCTATATAGAAATCCGAATTTCAAAACAGATTTTTAATTAACACGAAGATGCACGATGAAATAAATATACATACTCAGAGTAAATGACAAAATAATTGATTTCTCATTTTTCACGCTGAATTTTTTCCGTGAGTGTTTTAGAACTTTCTGGGGTATTCAAAGTACCTATGTATTTAAATATGTTCTAAACGATATACTTCTAAAATATCTGCAAATTAATGCACAATAGAATTTTTGCTTGTTATTTTTCGTGACTTTTTAATGCATTTGACTCTTTCGTAACATCGAGATTGTTTTTAATGTTCAAAGTTAAAACTCAAATCTTTAAAACTCGTGCATTCCTGCCAAGAATGAGAAAAATATTGGATTTTACACTTTCCCATTAACGTAAACAGTTTTGCTTTGAAGAAACGTGCTAGAGAAGGTTTCTAGAACTCTGCTATTTTAAAATTTGTTTATTGACAGACATTAAACATATGGCTCTGTGCTGTAGAGATTCCTATCAAAATCTAATATTTTCATTCTTTAAAATATAATCATTTACCCATAAGATGGTTTCCTAATATCGCTTACTAGAATTACAGATTTTGTTTATAGACAAGCTATTTGAAACTTCATGTATAATAAATTGAGTATAATCTAGTTGAAGCTGGAATTTTTTCGATGAGAGAAGCTTAGGAATTATCCTCTAAAATGCTTATAGAAATATTCTGGAAAAAGAATTTTACAGCTAATGCTTAGGAACATAATTATTTACCCATAAGATGGTTTCTTAATATTGTTTACTAGAATTACAAATTTTGTTTATATAGAAGCTATTTGAAATTGTATGTATAATAAATTGAGTATAATCTGGTTTACGTAGGAATTTTTTTCGATGGGAGAAGATTAGGAATTATCAAATAAATGCTTAAAGAAATATTCTGGAAATGAATTTTACAGTTAATGCTTAGGAGCATAATCATTTACCCATAAGATAGTTTCCTAAAATTGTTTACTATAATTACAGATATTGTTTATGGAAAAGCTATTTCAAATTGCATATATAATAAATTGAGTATAATCTGGTTTAAGCAGGAATTTTTTTCGATGGGAGAAGCTTAGGAATTATCCTCTAAAATGCTTATAGAAATATTCTGGAAATGAATTTTACAGTTAATGCTTAGGAACATAATCATTAACCCATAAGACGGTTTCCTAATATCGTTTACTAGAATTACAGATTTTGTTTATGGACAAACTATTTGAAATTGCATGTATAACAAATTGAGTATAATCTGGTTTAAGCAGGATATTTTCGATGGGAGAAGCTTAGTAATTATCATCTAAAATGCTTAAAGAAATATTCTGGAAATGAGTTTTACAATTAATGCTTTATGAAGTGCATACATTCTTATAGTAAATACCTAAATCACAAAGAACTGTATTTGATTTCTTTTCATACGGATACGAATCTATTCTTGTATGTCCAAATACCTTTATCCTTTTCTCATGATGTTATAAAATATTAAATGAGCAATCTTCTTTTGTAGATTGTTTTTATTTCTACTTACGATGACCAGGCCTATCCATTCCTGCAAATCATGTCTGAGGGACATCGCAGTTCAGATGTCCGGAGTCTCTCTAATCTCAGAAATTTTACTTTGTTCTGAAGCAACGATTACATCTTTTACCATCCTTAGCTGAGATCATTTTGAAATCTGTAAAATAAAATTACAGGTAAATCATCTTCACAGAGAGAGTTCTTCTTTAATTCTTAAATAAATACAGAAATCTTAAAAAAATCACATCTGAATAGGTTGATAACCTCAAGTAGACCCATTTATGACAGAGTGCCCATTAACAGTGACATACACATGTTCATTATACTAAATAGTATTAAAACAAAGGCATCGGTTTTGACTTTGTTTGTGAATGTTGTAATCTACTTAGAAATATAAGAAAATTTAAATGAAAACTTAGATCTACTTTTAAAATCTGCAAGATCTAGAAGCATTTATGTTACTAGTTGTTTTAAAGTAACACGGTACCTCAAATGCAGTCAACATATCGAAGTTTTATTTGGTAAATTAAATTATCTTTATACTTTTTCTACACACGCATAAAAAGTTTCAATATATATTCAAAAATTCATGCTATTTACATATATGATTTTATTTATAAATAAAACTTTAAACTAATTTTTCTGTATACTTGTTTTTAATTGAAATTCATAGATCAAAAATGTCAAAAAAATATTTTAATTTAAAGTAAAATTAGAAAAATATTTAGATAAAATTTCTGCATTGTATGAAATAAAACTACAGGTAATAGAAATAATTCACATACTTATATCTCTATCACACAAATGCACAATAAACTAAATTAATAAATTTAATTTAGTTTATTGTGCATTTAATAAAACAATAAAATAAATTTCCATGATTTTTACATTTGTAGAGTGTAAGTAAAAAAAAATTATAAAATACAATATAATTTTCAAAAATTTTAGATAGGATTTTTGAAACATATGGTAAAAACTGTAGGAAATAAAAATAATTCGCATATTTCTTTTTTTAGCATACAAATATACAACAAACTGTCAAGTTCTTTCTTTTTTAGAATTTAGTGAAAGTAAAATGTCTTTTATAACACAATATAAAATCGTAAATATTTTAGATTGAATTTATATGATATGTAGAATAAAATTGTTGAAAATAGAAATAATTTGTATATTTGAAAAAACTGTTAAGTGTCCTTGTTTTTAGTTGTAAATATGAGTAAAATGTTTTTTATAAAATTCAGTTTAAGAGATAAACTAAAAATTCACTATCAGTCTTACGTAGAAGGATTTCTCAGATACCAAAAATTTAAAACTAAAATATTAATATTGGAACAGTTATAAAGATTTTAAACATTTTTAATTTTTTTAAATTCTTATGTTTACAATTATGAATTTATTATGTTTATATAATAAAATATTTAAACAGACATTACTTTCCTAAATATACTTAAAATTGAATTTTCAAATTATAAAATAATTTCAGTGTAAAATCCAATGCTGAAAATATTTATTTAATTGCAGCCTGAGACATCAAAAGACACAACACTACCTAATTTCTGTTTTAAAAAACCATTAAAAATCGAAAAATATTCATAAAATCAGAGTTATATGTAGAGGCAAAATGTATTTTTGTTTTATCACATGAAGTGCAAGGAATAAAATTTCTAAGGTTGTTTGAAATAGAAATTCTCATTTATAAGTTAAGTTTTGGTCTGGAGCACTACGGTCTACTTAGCACTAGGGATAATGATACCGGTACCTATTGCTTTAATCCGATTCCGATCGGCTACGAACATCCATGCCATAGTGGGATTCGAACCCACGAACTCAGGTTCTGAAGGCCAGCACCCTAACTAGTCAGCCATCTCATTTATAAGAAACTTAGCCCACCACATGACTTACCCATTCAAATACATATACAATAAGTATCATTTAATAATCTGCACCCTTTTTTGTATGTTTTGGGTATTGTATTTTTCGAAAACATTAAAAGAGACTTAACAAGGATAAGTAAAGATTGAAACAAATTCAATGTCGTCTAGGTGATAAGATACATAAAAATAAGCCGTTTATTTTTAAAGGATGTAAATGGTTTATCTAACAACATGATACACTTGAAGTTTAAACACTCCATAAAAAAAATATAGTCTAACAATGTCCATTTGGGGAGGATACTGATCATCAGTATCTGATTTTGCGGATTGGAATCCTGCCACTAACATGGATATTTGTACGTTTTGGGTATTATATTTTTCCAAAACATTAAAAGACACATAACAAGGATAAGCAAAGATTGAATCAAATTCAAAGCAAAGTCGAAGTCTAGGGGATAAGATACAGAAAAACAAGTCGTTTATTTTTAAAGGATGTAAATGGTTTATCTAACAACATGATACACTTGAAGTTTAAACACTAATAGTCTAACAACGTCCATTTGGGGAGGATACTGATCATCAGTATCTGATTTTGCGGATTGGAATCCTGCCACTAACATGGATATTTGTACGTTTTGGGTATTATATTTTTCCAAAACTTTAAAAGACACATAACAAGGATAAGCAAAGATTGAATCAAATTCAAAGCAAAGTCGATCTGATTTTGCGGTTGAAAGTCATGGATATTTGTAGGGTATTATAATTTTTCCAAACATTAAAAGATAAGATACAGAAAAATCAAAGCAAAGTCGTTTATACAGAAAAAACATTTTTAAAGGATGTAAATGGTTTATCTAACAACATGATACACTTGAAGTTTAAACACCAATAGTCTAACAATGTCCATTTGGGTAGGATACTGATCATCAGTACCTGATTTTGCGGATTGGAATCCTGCCACTGACATGGATATTTGCAGAGTTCAGAAACGATGTTATGCGGTAAGTCATGGTACCACTAGGCTCCGGTGTAGTAGGCGTTAGCACTTTGATCGAATGGTTTGGTTTAGTTTGGAGAGCTACGGTCTACTGTTTCGCACACGAGGGCTCATGAGATCGGGACCTACTGCTTAAAGCCGATTCAGAACGGCTACGAACATCCATGCCATAGTGGGATTCGAACTCACTGTGACGCCTTCAATTTTATCAAATGAGAGGTAGCGTGAATAATGGATCACAGTCAAAGAATAAAATTGGAAATTCACTTTAATTCTGGATTAAATACGGCTATTTACAAAGGAACGTTAATTCCTAAATCATCTAGATCTGCAAAGGATGGTTGCCGATAAAAAACTTCCTCACAACAATCACAGTCGAAAGATAAGCAAGAGATTTAATAATCTCTTACAAATGGGGAGGTTTTTCAGGGTGCAATCAAACCCAATTTATTCCCCGTTCGGTCCCGAGATTCTGCCGCTCCGTCATTTTATGGCTTTTATTATGAGCGGACTTTACGAATCTCCCAAACTA
>CM063504.1:48731432-48748932 GCA_032207245.1 Pardosa pseudoannulata | reverse complement strand
TATATACATAACCAGTCGATATTTTAGTGAATAGTAATTTACTTAACATTATTTTAAATATTTGTAACACGCTGTATAAATTCAAGTTTTGATTATCCATGAGTAAAGAGTGTAGATTTCTTTAATTCAGTTAAAACTGGATATTTTTTTAAAATTTCGATTAAGTAAAGAAGTATATATAAGGAAATAATTAGAAGAATGTAAATATATATAATATATATTCATAGAATATATAAATATGAGCCGTGATTAATAAAGAACCTTTCCCCCCAGTTAGTACTGGAGACGTCGTTAGATCAGCATGTTCGTTAAAAGTTACTGGGGCACGTACAATATGTTGGTGTCTGTCTGAATTTTTAGTTTTTTATATATTATTAAAACCATTAGCTTTTTTTTATATATTATTAAAACCATTACAGTACTATACATGGCATGTTAAAACTCATAGAAGCAATTTAGTGTGGTCCGTTTTAAAGGGACATTTCAAAAACATATTTCCTCATGAAAGTTTCAATTGAAAATAGATAAAAACTATACTATGAAATGGCTTTATCTAATGAAAATATATCGGAATACCTTAAATTTAAAGGGAAATTAAAAACAATATTTTTTCATGAAAGTTTTAATTCAAAATAGATAAAAACTATACTATGAAATAGCTTTATCTATCTTGGCTTCCCCAAAGGGCATAAAGAACAATAACAACAACAACAAATTATACCTAACAATCTTGGAACTAGGGAAGTGTTATAAAGTTACAATAAATTAAAAAGTTTTGACGATGGCGTAGGATGCAGAATGAACCGCGGTAGCTTAGTCGGCAAAGGCAGAGATCTCTGAAGGTTGAGGATTCGGAGCTGGAGCCGTCGTTAGATCAGCTGTGTTCGTTAAAGGTGACCTGGACACGTAAAATATGTTCAGGTCATATTGCCAAGTTCTCTATCGGTAACTCTGGAGGTAGCACGCCAATCCTTGAATTTAAAGGAATTAAAAAAAAAAAAAAAAATTCCTCTATGAAAGTTTCTCTTCTGAACTATCAGGAGACAAAACACCGTCTCCAATTATTTATTTTAACCCTAGCTGTGCTTTTCATAAAAAAGGCCAGTAACCTATGGCTCCCATTCTCGGCTTGGATGTGAAATCTATGAGTACGGAAAACAGAAGTTAAAGTTTGATAATTACACAACAACAAATTATACCTAACAATCTTAAAGAAAAAACTGAAAATATGAGAAAACTGTTAAAAAATAAATAAATAAATAAATAAATTTGTGCGTACAACTGTGTAGCTTAGTCGGCAAAGGCAGCAATCTCGTAACACTTTTGGTTACTTAAAATCGTAGAAAGTAACAGACTTCAACTATTAAAGGTTACTGGGGCACGTAAAATATGTTTGTGGTCAAATTGCCCTCTATATTCTCAAACGAAATGCAGAAAAATATAAAAGAAAATTACGAGTCAAAAAGGAAACTAGATGAAAGGTTGACATTTTAAAAAGACTGAAATTTGTTCACAAGGCACGAAACATCTTTATCAGCTTCCATTCTAAGGAGGAAAACATGATTAGCTTTACTCTTTTACCAAATTTTGTTTATTATTTTCACCGAAGGAAAAGAAGAAGCACAGCATTCTAATATTCTACTTTTCTGTTCTTGTTAAAATCAGGAACTGTTTGTTATATTTATGTTTTGTAGTTCCCTGGAGTTTGTTCTTTTAAACAAATCTATGTTTACTTTGAATCTTTAGAAAATTAAGGCTTTAAACTTCACTTCAAGAAGTTAGTATTTGTGTATAATTTTTTTACAGTCAACCACAATAATTCTGCAACGATTTTCATTTATTTGAAAGGTTGTTCAGAGATGAACGTATAGTCTGTATATACCATATTTTCATCTAACAGTTATACAAAATGCAGATTATAGTACTTATACTGAGGGAGTCTTCTATTTGGTCCATGCTTCTATGATGACCCACTTTGAGATGAACGGATCTTCTGCGTATCCATATTTCCAGTTATATTCAAATATAGATTTTCATAAATATCTGTCAGTAAAAATTTAAAATAAACTTGACTTGTCCAAGGGATATAAGGAACAATAACAACAACAACAACAAATTTTTTTTCCAATGTGTACATTCTTCAACTATACTTTATTTACATTTTAAAAGAATATTCCGAGCTAAAATATTGTTATAAAGTTACAATAAATTAAAAGTATTGAAGATGCCGTAGAATGCAGAGTGAACCACGGTAGCTCAGTTGGCAAAGGCAGTGATCTCGTAACTGACATATTTTCATCTAACCGTTATACATATGTTCGTGGTCTCCAAGCCCTCCAAGTTCTTAAACGATATCTGTCAGTAAAAATTTAAAATTAAATAACTTTCTTTCTAATGTGTACATTCTTCAACTATAATTTATTTACATTTTAAAAGAATATTCCGAACTAAAATATTATATGACTATAACCTTATCTTGAAGTTATGCTCTTTGAAAAATCTACAAATGTCGTGTAGAAATTCTTACTTCCGGCGTTGAAAATTCCTTTTCTGACTCAATGAAATAATCTTGGTTGTTGACAATATATATAATTGCAACAAATATTACTAAAAATATTTTACTCTATCCTGGAGGGAATATGACAAGCTTTCTGAAGTTAAGTAGCTACAAAATCTGCTGGGAAAACAAAGAATGAAAAATGAAAAATCAATAATCAGGTCATTAACTGTTTGAATGCATTTTTAGCTTCCACTGTTCGGTCTTTCATGAAAATTCTTTTCTACAAGCAAATGGAAAAACTGCTTAAAGTAACTATAGGGAATAAAAAAAATACTGTTGACAGATATTAATGATGTTTGTTATTTGCAATTGCGATGTTGAAAATTTATAAATAATGAATTTTACGCTGGAAGAAATATATTGGTGTATTTTAATCAACACATGGTTATATTAAGTTTTTAATTGTTGTGTTAAATTTGATTTAAGATTGGAGATATGGATATTTACTTCGTCCAATTTTAACTATTTTTTAAACTTTAAGTGGATTATTGTATCTAAAATGTTATAATTTCTCTTTAGAAATTCGTCTTTTAAATTGGAGGTTACTGTTTTTGTCTTTTGAGATCATTACACGACGGTCAATTATGCGTATTTATTGGCACCCAAGTTTTAAGAACATCTAACTTTTAAGGAAATATTTTTTCATCAAGTACTGAATTTATTATTATCTCTTTTATTTTATAATATTATAGCAATGCAAAAGTATAAACAAAGAGAGATATTTGAAGTAATATAATTACGATAAATTAACTCAAATATATTCCTATTGACTATACAGAGATTTAAAACATATAGCTATATTAAAAATGTATTATTAAATTTATATTTTACAAATAATATTTTTTCTTTATTAAATATGTTTTTATTATTATGGATACAATTAATAATTTAAACATTTATTATTTATACATAAATATTTAATTATTTCTTTAAATACTGCAAATTTTAAAATCTATATTTGATTTTTGAATAATTCAAATGCGTTTTTAAAAGGAAATACGAATGTATCATATAAATGTTTGTGTAATTAAATATAAGTTGTTAATACAAAAATGAACCGATTACAGTTTAGATATTAGAACAGTAAATAAGTGTATTTTTGTATTATAAACATAAACTATATTTGTAACTGAACATGGATGCTGAAAAATTATTAATGTAAAATTAAATAATTGAAAGGAATTTATATATTCATAATAGTTTAACAAGCCACGGTTTTCGAAAAATATCAGAAATATTTTTTTCATATTTCGGTACGTAATTTTTATAAAGTGCAAATCATCACTTCAAAGAAATTAATAAACTGTGGTTTTACGATTTCAAATTTGAAAAAAGTTTGTATTTATTATAAACCATAATAGACAAAAGTTAATGCATATGAGTATCTGTGCTTCACAGTTTTAAACAATTTTCATTTCTGCGGAACATTTAGAAAGTAATTTTAATTTAGGCTTTTTTTATTTCTGTTTACTCAGATTTTAGAATATATTTAATATATTATATATATATATATAATATATATATTATATATATATTTATATATTATATATATGTTATATATGTATATATATATGTATATATATAATATAAGTATAATATGTATAATATTATATATATATATATATATATATATATATTATATATATAATATATTTATTTTTATAAAAATATATATATATATTATATATATATATATATATATATGTATATATGTATATTATATATATGTATATATATGTTTTATAAATATATATATATTTTATAATATATATATATACATATATATATATATATTATATAATTATATATAAATATATATATATATATATATATATATATACATATATATATATATATATATATATATACATTATATATACATATATATATATATATATATATATATATATATTTATATAATATATTATTATATATATATGTATATATATATATATTATATAATATATACATATATATATACATATATATATATATATATATATATATATATATATATATATATATATATATATATACATACATATATATACACACACACACACACACACACACACAAACATATATTATATTATATATATATATATATAATATATATATATATTATATTTATGTATATATTTATATATATATATTGAATGAAATATTTCTTTTTTATTACGATTTTAAATGACTTTTATCGCAATAAAAAGAATGCACAACAGGGTTAAATGCAAACATTCTTAGAATATAAAAGAACTATTTTTACTTATGATGTCTTGATTTTAATGTGAAAAATATATTTTAATATTTATTTACAATTTCAAGGAAAAATGTAGCCACTAAATAATCCTGAATGTTTCATGACATAGCTGTTTTTGAATGGAAGTATATTTTGTGCATTATATCACTTTGAAAGTTTAAAGAACAACATTAAAGGAGTTTTGAAAATACAAATTATTAATGAGTTATTTCAGATATAATATTTGCTATTCTATGGCAACCCATATTGTATAATGGTTAATATAATTATGGTTAAATAAGCCAATATTATGGTATAATGGTTAATTAATATAATGGTTAAATAAGCCCATATTGCATAATATCCCGTATAACGCAGTGGATTTCGAATAGATTTTAAAGTAGGCTTGAATACATAGACATTTCGATTCTGGGACTTTCCGCAATATTGACACTGATATAGGTTTAGTGAAATATTGACACCAATTACTTTCACAAGTTTCTACAGCCATTTCCTTTTTTACGCAAAACAATTGTTTTAGTAGTTCTTATAGTTTAATATGTAATAAATTAGGTCAAGGGATTGTATACTGATATTATAAAATATTTTAGTGAACTACATATATATTTAAGGAATAATAGTTAAATATGTATAGTTTTAGGAGATTTGAGTGAAATTATAAGTTTAGTTGTCTTAACTCTGCATTTTATTAACCCCTTATTGCACATTTCTTTTGAAAAAGACCGGCCAAAAAAATGAATTTTTTTAATGTAAAAATATCAATTTAGAACGTTGATTTTAGAAAATATTTTTTATACCTGAATAAGTAATTTTACTTTCACATTGTTATTTTCAATTCTCGATTGCATTCGAGTGTGAAAAACTATAGCATATATTATCTATATCTCTTTAGCTTGTTCGCCGTAACTAGAGTATGCACGTTAAGCGGTTTAAAAGCACTTGGAACATAATGTCAATAGTTTTTTCTCATGCAGAACGTCAGTGTGAATTCACTACTCCCAAAATCTTCATCTGATACTAAATCACTCTCCCTCCAGTAGAATTCAAGTTTATTAGACAGTTGGTATAGTGGCTTGAAAGTATCGTGAAATTCACGCGATATCGCTAGTATCTTTCACAAGTGTATATAAAGAAGTCAAAGATTGTGTATGGTAAAATTCTATTAAATAATAAATCTAACAACATTTTGTTACCATTTTAACAATTATATAAATCAGATAAATATCAAAGTAAGTAAAATTGTTTAAATGAATTATTAGAAATTTATATGAATGCATTGATATTTTTTAGTTGCGTTGCTCGATGATCGATATAGAGGAGTATTATATTGAGATTTTTCATTATATAGAGCATATATTGTAGTAAAAAATAAATTATAAAATAATTAAGTTATATTTGGAATTCCCTTATAAAGTATGGTGGTTGCAATTTTCCCCACTCGCGTTTGGCCACGGTTAAAATTTGGTGAGCATCGGGAAGTATTTGGCACTCCCCAATAAACTTTGAATTTTTCCCCATAAAATACAATGTAGATTTAACTCATGTGCATTAAGTTCTGCTGACACATTCTCAATTACATGTAAATGTATATCACTACGAAATATTTAGAATAAAAGTCCCTTATAAAAAATGGAAAACATTTTTTATCACGCTATATTACTCGTAATAAAACAAATAAAACAAAAGAATAACAACATTTTTAAAGCAGCATTTAGAGAATAAACATAAAAGATTTTCTAGAATAAGTAAGCAGTAGTAACAAATGCAAATATTAGTTTACTACTAGCACTTCTATTATAGATAACATTTTCTAATAGTTAAAAATTGATAATAATCGTTATGATCTAAAGTATTAAAGACTTAATATAAATGTATTTTGGATAGAACAGTAAACCCTCTATATAATAATAGCTTAAGTTATCTGTCCGCCTGTCCTCGAATTTAAAGCGATTGTACCTGGAATGAATAGAAGATATTAATTTCTAAAAATTTATGTGTTTATTATTTATTTTCGTAAATAAAATGTTTTTCAAATCGTGTACAGTTTATCCTTCTCCTAAACTCTAGATCCGATTCTAAAAGATAATTTGGTATATAAACATGCTTTATATCACAAAAAAAATAAAATAAATCCCCCCATTCCCCCCTCTTTTCAATTATGTAATGTCATTATTTTGTATTGGTGTTAATTTAATTTGAACTATTCTATAATAAAGTATGGTCGATGAAGTTTTTCCTCCACTCGCCTTTCTCTTTGGTTGCTAAAAATTCTGTGGTTTATAGCGAGTGTGGGTCACTTGAGGCCTAAATACAAATCCTCCCTACACACACACATGCTTAGACTTAACATTCATAAACCATTAAGTTTCATATGGCTATGGATAAATTGAGTCGTAAATAAAGATTTTCAACCTTTTACATCTAATCGTTTTTGAGTTATGTCACACACCGTTAATTCATATTGTACTGAAATTTTCATCACACAGAATGTAGATTGCAATCATAAGGGGATATGCACAATTAGTTGGTATTCATTGTAATAAAATATATATAGCTAATTGATTTTGAATCAAGGCCAGAAACTTTAATATATTTTACATTTAAATGCTTTACAATACAGAGAGCTGAATGCCATCAAAAGAAGGGAATTATAATTAAACTTTATTAAAGTACCAAATTCAAAATTTTATTATTTTTATTTTTAATTCTAATCAATTATTAGGGTTTGATTGAATGCTAGACTTCAATAGAACATTTACAAACAGTATGCTGTAGTATAACTACTAGATTAATTCCTCATGAATTCAGAACACATATTTCAGAATGATAAGAAAAATGATATAGTTTTACATCTAGATAATAAGCCCTTATGTTGCCCTTACAATACACAATTTTAAATAATAATGTAAAAAAATTGAAAATCCCGACGGCAATTGCATAACACTGATTTATAAGCCTTACTTTGCGTATTTGAAAGTCATAACATGTAGAAAGCAAGAATTACGATTTTATTTTGTTGCACATAGTGGACTTATTGCTGACGATAATATACTGTTACCTATACTATATTATCGTCAAATACTGTTAACATTATATTACATAATATTAACATTACTGTTAATATTATGTAAAATACTGTTACCTATAGTGTTGTGTATTCGTTTCCACATCAAATCGATCGATAAATGCTATCTGTGCTGTTTCATTTGTGCATGTGACTCTCAGAACTAACAGTAATTATTTATTTGTGAGCACAGATGCCAAAATTAGAGTTCTATTTATAAATGCATTTTAAACACTAACACAAAAGTAGTAAATTCATAGTTTTTATTACAACAGATTACGAATATTTTACTAATCCATTTATATGACGGGCTATATGCTATCTTAACATTACTTGAGGGAAGGGGTAATTATCTTATATTAGGGTTCTATTTATAAATGTATTTTAAACACTAACACAAGAGTAATAAAATAATAACATTTATTACAACAGTTTTCGAATTCTATTGGAATATGTGTCAGCTAGGGTTCTTAACATTAGTTGGGTGCAGGGGTAATTATCTTATATTAGGGTTCTATTTATAAATGTATTTTAAACACTAACACATGAGTAATAAAATAATAACATTTATTACAACAGTTTTCGAATTCTATTGGAATATGTGTCAGCTAGGGTTCTTAACATTAGTTGGGTGCAGGGGTAATTATCTCAAAGTAAAGAGAAGTCACAAAATAAAGGATTATTATAATAAATGATGAAGGGATAGAAATAAATTTACATAACACGTCATAAAACTTCATTGTGTTTTGTTTTTAACAATATTAAAGAATGGGAAAGAAAAACAATGGACAAAATAAGTATTATAGCCAGATTAAGCTCGCAATTTACCAATGGAAAACATTTCAGAATAATGATGAAAAATACATTGACCTACAACTAGATGCAAAACCCTTATTTTGCTTTTGCAAAGCACTTTTTAAAATAATTACGTACAAAATTCAAAATCGCGACCACAATTGCATAGATTTAAGCTCTACTCTGCTTATTTTAAAATAATAATAAATAGAAATTCAAGAATTACAATTTCATTTTTGTTGCACTGGATTTTAATCTTTTATTTCGCATCTGCAAAAATATATTTCAAAATAATAATGAGCACAAAAAAAATCTAAATTATTTTCTTCTATTTCATTTTAATTCAGCACAAAGTTTGAAGAGAAGTATAACAAATGTAATTACAAATCTCCAGTACTTTATCATAAAAATTTACGCATGACATAAGAAGGGGTCGAAAAAAAAAGGAATAAAAAAAGAAGGTAACGTTTACCTGCTGCTAAAAATATTCTAGATAAATTCTGCTAATGATAAAATTCAAGTGGATGCTAAGGAATTACGTTTTTTATGCTCCCTTTTTCTTAATATCAAACAAATAAGTAAACCGATGAAAATATTATGTCTGATGCTTTTTACATCATTAAGTACTTCTAAAAACAAATGAAATGAATCAAAAATTCTCTCACAATTTTGTTTTTCCATTCGAATGAATCTGGAAGAAAAAATCCCTAACAAAAACACTCCTTCAAACATAATGCGATTACTCTGAGAACGTTAAACACGGCGAAAAAATTACTCGTTCCCCGAATGCAAATTTGATGTACGTATAAAAATAATTTTATCGGAAAAACTAGCAAAATCCTCAGAGTATTACGTAAGAAATAAATACGAAAGACTTCATTTATTGACCTAAGTCTCCTAAGACACCTATAATCCCGAACCTTGGTGGAGAATATTACTGTAAGTATTATTTCTCTCTCAGCAACCAATAATGGGGCAGGGATCAAATACTTCTTTCTTTTGATCTAACTTTTCGATAGCATATGTTTCGAAATAAGGATGGTATAAAGTTATTTCTTTCTTGCTATATACGTAATGGGAAATGATTCGAAATAACACTCAAGAAAGCAGATATGGAATGATTTTTAGATATGCCAAAATAATATGATGATAAACAATATATTTTTGTTGGTATTAGACATAAAATTTAGGCAATATGATAGATATTTTTATTTAATAGGAAGAGATTATTTTTATGTTTAACAAAATTTTAGATTCTTAAAACTTAATTTAATTGCGTACAATAGATTATTTCGAATTCATAATAAGCCATTAGAATCCTACTGTTTTGATATTTTGATATCTAAAATCTCACATTAGTTCGCATTTCAAAATAAAGAGAAGATATATTTTGAAATAGTACTGATTGTATAAAATGGGAAAAATATTGGTAAAACTGTTTAAAATAACCCTTTTTAAAGGTGAGACATTATTGCGTAGACAGCCTCTGCACATAAATATTTTAGCGCCTTCATCTAAATAGAGCTGGAAAGGTATAGTCGAGGCCAAAGTACAGAACTATTTCTTCATTACAAACGCAATTAGTTTAGGACTAATTACGAAATACTTACTAAATACTCACAAGTCAGGAAAAATATAGCCTTTATCTATCTCTATATAGGAAATCCGAATTTCTGCTACTTCAATATCGTTGCAAAACAAACGAAGATACACAATGAAATAAATGTACATACTCTTTACAGACTGTATTCATTACAGCATGGCACTACAGATAAAGTGTACTCAATTAGCATTCTCTTCTATACGGTGTTAGTCACAAGAATTGTTATTCAAGTTTAATCTAACAGAAACAGCCTCATTCGCCATCATGGACTATCATCATGGATCATAGATTAGACAGCACAGAGCTTTACAGGAATCCGGAAATCCTTAAAGTCTTAGATGGTATTTAAATATGCTCTAAATGATATACTTCGTGTGTGTGGGGGGGGGGTTCTGACAGCCACCCTCCCCAGACGTTATCAGTAGAATTTATATCGGAACTCGATCGGACAAAAGTATGTTATTTTTCATGCCTTTTTTAATGCATTTGACCGTTTCGTAGCATCGACCTTTTTTATACCTTTTCTTCTAATCTTTCAGATACTTGGGCTCTGTCATGACGTAGTCTTGCACATTTGCTGTCTTGTAGAACTACTAGCTGAACAGGTGTAGCAAGGCATTCATGAATTTTCTGGTTTACCAAGAGCTCGACAAATCCATCAAATATAATTAATATGACTGATTAAGCATTGGAGGACAAAGGAAAAAATACTTATAGCTTCGCTTAAAATTTAGGGGGTTACCGTCGTGTGAGAATCTGTCTTCAGGATGCCATTTAAGCCGTTTCTAGAACTCTGCTGTTTTAAAATTTGTTTATTGACAGACATTAAACATATGGCTCTGTGCTGTAGAGATGCCATCGGTCCACAATCACCTACGGCATCTTATTTTGTTCGAAACAAGACCTTGTTACTAGGGATTGATGAATGCAGTTTAGTGTGTGCAAAAATATGTGTACGTTTTTCTTACTAGGTGCAGGTTTTTCTAAAGGTAGAAACTGAAGTCTTATATTAAGGGTTCTCCAGAAATTTATTCTAAATACAATCATAATATTAATACTAACCAACTAATAAATGTTGTGTGAAGTATTTATTGTCAAATTTGAACAAAATTTTAAAACCTAACACTCACACATATACACACATACATATGTGTATATATATGTATATATATATATATATATATATATATATATATATATATAATATATATAAATTATATATATATATATATATATATATATATATATATACATATATATGACAAGTCTATCCAGAGTTAAGGCGAATGGAAACAGTATCTTGATAATAATAAGTTTTATTAACTCATAGTTCTTAAGGAAAGCAACATGCGCCCATGCTCCCCGGTCGATTAATCGACAGCTATACTATGTTGTCCGCTCCATGAAGTGCTAATTCAAACTTATCTGTTTGCAATCTCATCAAATAGCTCAAAAAATTTATATGAATTATCCTGAATGATTACGCGAGCATATTTTCATTTATTTTATATATTATATAAATTATTATATATAAAATATATATATATATATACATATTATAATATATATTTTTATAATATATATATATATATATATTATATATATATAATATATATATATATTATTATATATATATTATATATCATATATATATATAAATATATATATATATAAATATATATATATATATATATATATTATATATATATATACATATTATATATTATATATATTATATATATATATACATATTATATATATATATATATATATATATATATATAAATATTATATATATTATGTATATATATATATATATATATATTATATATATATATATATATATATATATATATATATATATATATATATATATATATATATATATTATATATATTTTAAAATATAATCATTTACCCATAAGATGGAAATTATAATGCTTTACATTATCGAGACACCTAATATCGCTTACTAGAATTACAGATTTTGTTTTTCTCATCTTATTGGCTTCTACTAATAAAAATATTGAATGTTATTTCAAAGCATTCATTACTAGAATTACAGATTTTGTTTATATAGAAGCTATTTGAAATTGTATGTATAAACTTAATCACATTTGCAGTTCAATAATAATCAATTTTTTTCGCTGGGAGAAGATTAGGAATTATCAACTAAAATGCTTAAAACTAGACCCATAAGATAGTTTCCTAAAATTGTTTACTATAATTACAGATATAGTTTATGGAAAAGCTATTTCAAATTGCATATATAATAGATGCATACATTCTTATAGTAAATACCTAAATAAATAACATCTTTTCTTATTACAAAATAATTTATATTAGTGACAAATTCAAAAATTTTTATAGAACAGATGTCTTATATACAAATGTATAGCAAGGGATATACTGGATTATACAGCGAGGAATATAAAGTAATTTTTACGGTATCCTAAAAAATCTTTTATAATATGAATGCCTCCTCTACAAACGAACCCAGTGTAATGCAACGCTTCTTTTATATTCTTATTTTATTGACGTATACTACAAGAAATATAATAATTTATACAACTGCAAATATAAGAGTGCCCATTAACAGTGACATACACATGTTCATTATACTAAATAGTATTAAAACAAAGGCAAATATCATTCCTCAAATGCAGTCAACATATCGAAGTTTTTATTTGGTAAATTAAATTATCTTTATAGAATAAAAGAACCTTTCGGTATATTTTCCGACAACAGTGCTTTAAAAAAGATATAATTATTTTCTCACTGCTGTTTGTTATTCGAAAATGTAGTCATTTATATACATTCTGGAACAAAGCTAATTAAATATTCCGCATGTGGAATTCGAAATTTGTTTGAATAACAACAATACATTTCCTCCTTCTTTCACAAATAAATTCGGATGGTTTATTAGTGGGATATTTATATCTGTTTCAAACCTAAAATAGAACAAACCGCGGTTATTGATTGCATGTTGCAAATGCTGTCATAAGGGTCGAGACTAGTAGGTGTGTACTGCTTGCATGCACAGAGGCAACCAAATTTCCCGGGAGGCCGATAGAATATTTGCTAGGTATTCGCGTTGGTAAGGGTTGGCCAAATAATATCTTGCATGCAAGAATAGGCGGCGAACAAATACCACCATGCAAGCAGGTGGCTAATAGACCACGCATAAAAAGTTTCAATATATATTCAAAAATTCATGCTATTTACATATATAAAACTTTAAATAATTTTTCTGTATATACTTGTTTTTTAATATATATATATATATATATATATATATATATATATATATATATATATATATCAAAAATGTCAAAAAAAAATATTTTAATTTAAATATAAATTTAATTTAGTTTATTGTGCATTTAATAAAACAATAAAATAAATTTCCATGATTTTTACATTTGTAGAGTGTAAGTAAAAAAAAATTATAAAATACAATATAATTTTCAAAAATTTTAGATATATATACAACAAACTGTCAAGTTCTTTCTTTTTTAGAATTTAGTATATATATATATATATATATATATATATATATATATATATATAATTAATATTGGAACAGTTATAAAGATTTTAAACATTTTTAATTTTTTTAAATTCTTATGTTTATATATATATACATATATATACATATATATGTATATATATATATATATATATATATATATTTAAACAGACATTACTTTCCTAAATATACTTAAAATTGAATTTCAAATTATAAAATAATTTCAGTGTATATATATATATATATATATATATATATATATATATATATAACACAACACTACCTAATTTCTGTTTTAAAAAACCATTAAAAATCGAAAAATATTCATAAAATCAGAGTTATATGTAGAGGCAAAATGTATTTTTGTTTTATCACATGAAGTGCAAGGAATAAAATTTCTAAGGTTGTTTGAAATAGAAATTCTCATTTATAAGTTAAGTTTTGGTCTGGAGCACTACGGTCTACTTAGCACTAGGGATAATGATACTGGTACCTATTGCTTTAATCCGATTCCGATCGGCTACGAACATCCATGCCATAGTGGGATTCGAACCCACAAACTCAGGTTCTGAAGGCCAGCACCCTAACTAGTCAGCCATCTCATTTATAAGAAATGTGGCTTAGCCCACCACATGACTTACCCATTCAAATACATATACAATAAGTATCATTTAATAATCTGCACCCTTTTTGTATGTTTTGGGTATTGTATTTTTCGAAAACATTAAAAGAGACTTAACAAGGATAAGTAAAGATTGAAACAAATTCAATGTCGTCTAGGTGATAAGATACATAAAAATAAGCCGTTTATTTTTAAAGGATGTAAATGGTTTATCTAACAACATGATACACTTGAAGTTTAAACACTAATAGTCTAACAACGTCCATTTGGGGAGGATACATATATATATATATTCTGATTTTGGGGTTTGGAATCCTGCCACTGACATGGATATTTGTACGTTTTGGGCATTGTATTTTTCCAAAACATTAAAAGACACATAATATATATATATATATGTATATGTATAAAGATTGAATCAAATTCAAAGCAAAGTCGAAGTCTAGGGGATAAGATACAGAAAAACAAGTCGTTTATTTTTAAAGGATGTAAATGGTTTATCATATATAGAAGTTTAAACACTAATAGTCTAACAACGTCCATTTGGGTAGGATACTGATCATCAGTGCCTGATTTTGCGGATTGGAATCCTGCCACTAACATGGATAATATATATATATATGTATATATATGTATATATATGTATATATATATATATATATATATATATATATATATATATATATTATATATATATATATATAGTATATATATATATATATGTATATATATATGTATATATATGTATATATATATTATATATATATATATATATATATATATATATATATATATATATATATATATATATATATATTATATATATATATATATAACGTTTTGGGTATTATATTTTTCCAAAACATTAAAAGACACATAACAAGGATAAGCAAAGATTGAATAAATTTTGTATGCATGTATTTGTATGCTTGAATGTATGCTTGATATGTATTCCTATATGGTTTTATGAATCTTATGGAAAGGTTTATGGAAAAATTTTGCATGGAGATCCAGGTCAACACTGAAAGAGTTTTAATAAAGTCGAAGGCCAAGAAATGTTTTAGATATAAAGCTATTTTAAATCCAATTCGGATTTGGCGGTAATATTTTAGCTCCATTTGATATATTTTGCTAGTAATAACATACTAAAATTATAGAAACCTTCAAGTAACTGAACTCATTTGAAAAGATTTTGAAGATATTAAAGCGGTTCTTTTTATACCACATTTACAGTCCGAAACCTGGCCACGGAATAACTGGTTATAGATTTAAAATACTATTCTTTAAGTACCGCACTTACTTAATCAAATAGACTAGTTAAGATTTTGATTACTTTTATATAAGCTAGAAAAAATTATGTTAGATATGGTTTACTATCTATGGAAATTCACTTTAATTCTGGATTAAATACGGCTATTTACAAAGGAACGTTAATTCCTAAATCATCTAGATCTGCAAAGGATGGTTGCCGATAAAAAACTTCCTCACAACAATCACAGTCGAAAGAAAACCAAGAGAATTAATAATCTCTTACAAATGGGGAGGCTTTTCAGGGTGCAATCAAACCCAATTTATCCCCCGTTCGGTCCCGAGATTCTGCCGCTCCCTATGAGCGGACTTTACGAATCTCCCGAACTAGCAAGCTCTCTGGTACAAAAGGCGAAAGCCTCCACGAGGTCAACACACCTCCGAAATAAATGACGAAAAGCCCTGAGTAGCAAAGTTGTAGGCTTTTTATACCTGGGGGGTAAGTTACGGTCCCGCCACTGTTTTTTCTCAGTTAAGATCCCAGTTACATGAGAACTCCAGCTAAAGTTACAGTTATACTTTTTTAACTGAATTCTCATTCGCTGGCTGTCTCTTCACGGAATTTCCGAGCGTTCATTAACGAGATCCATCAAGGGCGGGTTCGTCTATTCAGTCTGATTGTCAAGATCCCCGACGCCACGCTATTGTCCAGGTACAGGTGCACTACTATCAGCTGTTTTGGCGCGTGCTCGGATAAAGGGGAGTCTTCACATCACGAACTCCGGTATCGACGATCAGCGCCCTAACCAATCGGCCAGTGTTCGGCCTCACTTTGATCGAACTAAAGATTAATATAAACCATTACTTTTGAGTTAAAACAGATATAAAAGATAGGTTTAAATTAAATGATCAGACATTATTTTTTGCCTTTTTTATGGCTAGTAAGAATTTGGATAAAGATGGAGCTTTATAGATGATTCATATGTAAAAACTTTTCGTTTACTTGTTTCTTAAACTTTTCCGTAATTCGAAATGGTAGTTTCATAAGATTAAATAGTTTAAGGTAAAATTATATTGCATCCTAAAACATTACAATCTTACATTCCATAATAATTAGGTTTTTGATTCATTTTTTTTATATTTATATTACGTTGCAGTTCCTACACTGCACTGAAACAATATTTTGAAACTAGCATTGCAAATTTATATTAAATAATAAAAGTATTTTTTTCCTGCTTCAAGAGAATTTCTTCGGAGAATTATAATATTATTTTCTCCCTTAATTTTCAGAAACCATATTTTTCAATTTAAGCTTATGTAAAGAAGGTGCTTTTTCCGTAATTACTACCTTTTATGTATTGCTAATTACAGGATTCCGTAGCAGATAATTTTTGACCTTAAAAAAGGATTTATTTTATGTTAAAAATCTAAATTAAGAGAGGGAAACAAACATTGAAGTTTAGAAAAGGAGAAAGAATTATGAATATGTAAAAGCGATGAAGAAATAAATAATCAAAGAAAAAATGCCTAGGAAGTGTAAAACAAGAAATTGATAATAAATAAATGAAGTTTTTTTCTGTATAGTGTAATTGTATGAAATATTTTTTCCTTTATAAAGAGCAAGCATATCATATATAGTAATAACCAATCTGGATTCTCTGAATCGATATACAATGTTGTATAAAACTCTATTTATTTTTTCTGAGGCAGCTACACAATAATGAAAATTATTGTTTAGAAAGACCATCATAAAATGCTAATTATTATTTTCACCAATTATGAATTTCAAGTTTAATTACTCCTAAATTAATTCAATTTAT
>CM063504.1:48713932-48728932 GCA_032207245.1 Pardosa pseudoannulata | reverse complement strand
TTTGACAGAAATCAAAACACACTATCACCTTTCAACGAGAACCGAGTTCCCAAGATCGTATTCTGTAATTTTGTGGTGTGGAGTAGCTTAAGATGTTGAGTAAAACGGCCTTACAGCTTGTAAAATACAACTGAATCTGTGTATCTCGTTAGATTAACGGGAAAAGAAATGTGGTAAGTTGAAAATTATGTGTTTTATTACCGCGAAAAGGAAGTAATTGTACTCTTGGACTGTAACTCTCTTTTCATCATGATATACATTTAAAATTGATATACAATTAGAATAATCTTTTGATATATTATACACATTCACACAAACAAATATATATCCTAAAACAATTTTTATGATTCAAAACGCTAAATTTGAAAAATTTGTATATTTTAACTATATGGCACACATAATATACATTTTGTTTTAAAGGTAATCAATAATTCTAAATATACATGTCTTATAAGAACTCGTAATTCTTCTACTCTATATTTTTTTGTTACACTTAAGAATTTTTTAAGCAACTTTTAATTACCTAAAATATTAATTATGATAAAAATTAATGAAATGTGATTTTTTCATTACTTTTTTTCATCAGAAGAAACAAATGTTAATACGTTTTAATATGTAGAAGAAGTCACAAATGAATAAACGTATAAACTGGTAATCAATTTTTTCTAGTTTCGAAATCAAATCATTAGACTCCTTTCAATAAATTTGACGATCTATGCACGAAATTTCGTTCGTTAGAGATAATTCTATTTTCCTTTGCCATGCAAAAAAAAGAAGAAAAAAATGCCTCATCGAAAGTTAATGGAAACAGAACACAAAAATAACGAAAATGAAGTTTACTAAATTACCCGTGGGTTCAGTGAAATGTATTTTTTTTTGGACGTGAGAGAAAATGATTTGATTGTTACTGTTTTCAGAGTAATTATCCTATCTTTTCGTCTTAAGAAAGCTTGTAATTATCAAAATCCATGATTAGGTATTAATTATTTATTGTTGGTTAGATTTCTACTTATGTGAATAGTAATTTACTTAACATTATTTTAAATATTTGTAACACGCTGTATAAATTCAAGTTTTGATTATCCATGAGTAAAGAGTGTAGATTTCTTTAATTCAGTTAAAACTGGATATTTTTTTAAAATTTCGATTAAGTAAAGAAGTATATATAAGGAAATAATTAGAAGAATGTAAATATATATAAATATATATTCATAGAATATATAAATATGAGCCGTGGTAGCTCAGTTGGCAAAGGCAGCGATCTCGTAACTGAAAGGTTGAGGATTCAGTGCTGGAGACGTCGTTAGATCAGCAGTGTTCGTTAAAAGTTACTGGGGCACGTACAATATGTTTATGGTCATATTGTGGTCATATACAATAACTCTGGGGGTAGCACGCCAAACATGAGTTTTCTACTTGGTCCATGCTTCTAAACTCCGAGGACCCACTTTGAGCAAGTCGTTCTTTAACCCTAGCTGGGTTTTTCATAAAAAAGGCCAGTAACCTATGGCTCACGTTCTTGGCTTCCCCAAAGGGCATAAAGAACAATAACAACAACAACAAATTATACCTAACAATCTTGGAACTAGGGAAGTGTTATAATGTTACAATAAATTAAAAAGTTTTGACGATGGCGTAGGATGCAGAATGAACCGCGGTAGCTTAGTCGGCAAAGGCAGAGATCTCTGAAGGTTGAGGATTCGGAGCTGGAGCCGTCGTTAGATCAGCTGTGTTCGTTAAAGGTGACCTGGACACGTAAAATATGTTCAGGTCATATTACCAAGTTCTCTATCGGTAACTCTGGAGGTAGCACGCCAATCCTGAGGGAGTCTTCTATTTGGTCCATTCTTCTGAACTATCAGGACCCACTTTGAACAAGACGTTCTTTAACCCTAGCTGTGCTTTTCATAAAAAAGGCCAGTAACCTATGGCTCCCATTCTCGGCTTGTCCAAGGGGCATGAGGAGCAATAACAACAACAACAAATTATACCTAACAATCTTGGAACTAGGGGAGAAGATTGAAGATTCTATACTGAAGATTGATACTGAAGATTGCGTTGGATGCAGAATGAACCGTGGTAGCTTAGTCGGCAAAGGCAGCAATCTCGTAACTGAAAGGTTGTAAGTTCGGGGGTGAAACCTTCGTAAGATCAGTCGTTTTCGTTAAAGGTTACTGGGGCACGTAAAATATGTTTGTGGTCAAATTGCCCTCTATATTCTCAAACGATAACTATGGTGCTAAAACGATAACTATGCAATCCTGAGGGAGTCTTCTATTTGGTCCATGCTTCTATGATGACCCACTTTGAGTACGGCGTTCTTTAACTCTAACTGTGCGCTTCATAAAAAAGGCACAACCCTTGTTTTGATTCCAGTAACCTATGTCTCACGTTCTTGACTTGTCCAAGGGATATAAGGAACAATAACAACAACAACAACAAATTATATATAAAAATCGTGAAATAGGGAAGTGTTATAAAGTTACAATAAATTAAAAAGTATTGAAGATGCCGTAGAATGCAGAGTGAACCACGGTAGCTCAGTTGGCAAAGGCAGTGATCTCGTAACTGAAAGGTTGCGGGTTCGGGGCTGAAGCCGGCCTAAGATACATGTTCGTTAAACATGACTTGGGCACGTAAAATATGTTCGTGGTCTCCAAGCCCTCCAAGTTCTTAAACGATACCTCTGGGGCTGGCAAGACAAGCCTGGAGGTGTTCTGCTTAGTCCCTGCTTTAAAAGTACGAGAATCCAGATGGGGTAATGTTACTGGCACCCGTATCATACCTTAAGCTACAGGTAGGTATGCTACGGCTCTCCAGGTAGTACTAAATGGGTAACAGGTTTACAGCCTTGTTAAGGCTTCAGGATAATGTCTATATAGACTACTGCATAACAGTAGCATATATATATATATATATATATATATGTATGTATATATATATATATATATATATATATATATATATATATATATATATATATATATAATATATATATATATATATATATATATATATATATATATATATATAAAATAATATATATATAATATATATATACATACATACCTACATAATACAGTTACAAAGTATAAAATGACACATTAAACACAAACAAAATTTCAAAATTTAATTCTTTTATACAAGACCTTAGTACTAGAACTTAAGATTTATATTATTATATATGTATGTACAAATATGGATAAGTCTGCATTCAATTAAATGTACACATACGTAAACAAGTGAATGCTTCAACTAGTTAGATATTAAAATATCACTTATTTTCATTAAGTTCGTACAAGTTTACAAAACCTAATTAAGAACGTTTATGTATGAAAAAGGTGGAAGTATAGTTAAAAACAAATGTCTGCAACAAATATTACTAAAAATATTTTACTCTATCCTGGAGGGAATATGACAAGCTTTCTGAAGTTAAGTAGCTACAAAATCTGCTGGGAAAACAAAGAATGAAAAATGAAAAATCAATAATCAGGTCATTAACTGTTTGAATGCATTTTTAGCTTCCACTGTTCGGTGTTTCGTGAAAATTCTTTTCTACAAGCAAATGGAAAAACTGCTTAAAGTAACTATAGGGAATAAAAAAATACTGTTGACAGATATTAATGATGTTTGTTATTTGCAATTGCGATGTTGAAAATTTATAAATAATGAATTTTACGCTGGAAGAAATATATTGGTGTCGCTGGTAGGAGAGACAGTTTTCGTTTCTGCGATATCTTTAGAAATTCGTCTTTTAAATTGGAGGTTACTGTTTTTGTCTCTTGAGATTTTAGTAAGATATACAGAGTGTTGAATGTAATACTTTTATTTAATTAAGACTGTAAATAATATTATAGCAATGCAAAAGTATAAACAAAGAGAGAAAATATCAAATATTTTCCGAATAAGAGATTAATTATTGTTTTCCTTTTTGTATTGTGTAAGAGGATGTAAGAACATTAAAAATTCTCAACAAAGCTTAATGGTGATTTTTAGGGCATAAATAAAATTAAATTTTTTTTTATTATTGTGCATCTTATTTCCTCCAGGAATGTCATGAACTTTATAAACTATCCAGGTTTGTTTTACATAATTAAATAGATACCAGAAGTAAAGACTAAAATCATATAAATTGGATAAAAAGAGTAATTATACGTTTCTAAATTATCTTTAAAATGCGTTTTTAAATAAAATTAAAATTGTGTTTATTACTATGCATCTTATTTCCTCCAGAAATGTCATGAACTTTATAAACTATCCAGGTTTGTTTTACATGATTAAATAGATACCAGAAATAAAGACTAAAATCATATAAATTGGATAAAAAGAGCAATTATACGTTTCTACACTATCTTTAAAATTGTATTTTTAAATAAATTTAAAATTGTTTTTATTATTAAATATTTAAGCATCTTATTTCCTCGAGAAATATCATGAACTTTATAAACTATCCAGGTTTGTTTTACATAATTAAATAGATACCAGAAGTAAAGACTAAAATCATATACATTGGATAAAAAGAGCAATTATACGTTTCTACATTATCTTTAAAAATGCGTTTTTAAATAAAATTAAAATTGTTTTTATTATTAAGCATCTTATTTCCTCCAGAAATGCCATGAACTTTATAAACTATCCAGGTTTGTTTTACATAATTAAATAGACACCATAAATAAAGACTAAAATCATATAAATTGAATAAAAAAATCAATTATACGTTTCTACACTATCTTTAAAAATGTGTTTTTAAAATCAGGAATTACTGTTTTTGCCTGTTGAGATTTTAGTAAGCTATATATATATAATTGTTTATTTATTTAGATATTAATGAATGAAATATTTCTGTTTAACCATGACTATAAAATATTTTATCTCATTTCAAAAGAATGAAAAAGTATGTGTAGACATTTTTCAACACTTTTCGAAAAATTCCTATTGTTCCTATTTTTAAAATAAAAGAACATTTAAAAAACCCTTTATAATTTTAGTGGTGATGTTTGGAGACTAAATGAATATAGCAGTTTATAATGCATTTTGTCCTATCCGAAAAAATAAAAGAACTAAATAAAACATTAAAGCATTTATTGTTATTTTAAATATATAAAAATGCATAAAAAATAAAGACAAAAGTCCTTGAAAAAGACTTAAGAAACAATTTTCATTTCTGCTGAATATTTAGAAAGTCAATTTTTAAATTAGGCCTGTTTTTTGTCTTTGCTTACTGAGATTTTAGAAATATATATATATATATATATATATATATATATATATTCATGTATATATATATTGTTGAATGAAATATTTCTTTTTTATTACGATTTTAAAAAACTTTTATCGCAATAAAAAGAGTACAGAACAGGATTAAATGCAAACATTCTTAGAAAATAAAAGAACTATTTTTACTTATGATGTCTTGGTTTTAAGGTGAAAAATATATTTTAATATTCTTTCATGCTGATTATTTTTTGTGTTGTTCAGGGAATTCATGAAATTAGGAAATAATTATTATATTGCATACTGTCCCACCACAAAATATAATTAACTCCATAACTCCTCTAGTTTAGAAATGAGAAGATACCAAAAGTAAAGGCAAAAGGCAAAGAACCTTAAAGAACAACATTTCTTTCTGTGATAAAATTAGAAATTTGTGTTTTAAATTAGGAGTTTTAGTTTTTGTCTTCTGATATTTTAGTGAACTACATATATATTTGTAAGGAATATTTCTGTATAATTATGAATCTAAAAATGTTACTGCATTACACAAAAATTATCAGGATTAAAAGCTCAATTCTTTAGTTTAGTAAACATAAACTAAAGGAATAAACATTGTTAAGTTTTTTAATACCAGAATATAGTTTTAATTAGAATAATATATATTTCTATAGCTCTCCACTACGTGTTGATTTAAAGACGATAGAATATATATATATATATATATATATATATATGCTTTAGAGGTGATATATTTATATATTAGAGGTGATTTTAAATAATAAAAAAAATATCTATTAATATATTTTAATAGCATTTTTTGTCATTGAAATTTTATGTTAAAAGGAATAGCATTACCAAGGGCAAAAACTTTACAAATAGAGGTAAAAAAATTGTGAAAGAGTGGTTTAAGCAGTTTAGAGTAAAAATATATTTACATTTAAAAAAATCTCTTTTTTAATTATATTTTAGACAAAAATAAGCTCATAGTTTTCAACCAATTTTATGTTCAAATTAATGTATTCAAAATGACAGTATATTTTCATAGATGTATAAAAACGTACAATAATTCTGACTTACTAAATATTGTAATTATTATGTTTATATGCAAAAAAAGGAAATGTATATATAAATTTTGTAAAATTTTTATGTATTTCTGTACTACACTGCTGATATGTTTGTATTCGTTTTAATTTAATTTGAATTATTCTCTAACAAAGTGTGGTGGATGAAGCTTTCCCCCCACTCACCTTTCTCTCTGGTTGCCAAAAATTTTGTGGTTTGTAGCAAGTGTGGGTCACTTTAGGCCTAAAAGCAAATCCTCTCTCCCACACACATGCTTAGATTTTATTAACATGTATAAACCATTGAGTTAAATTTGGCTATGGATAATTTGAGACCTCAATAAATATTTTCAACCTTTTACAGCTAATCGTTTTTGAGTTATGTTACTCACCGTTAATGCATATTGTATTGAAAATTTTCATCACAGAGAATATAGATGGCAATCAAAAGGGGGTATGCGCAACTAGTTGTTATGAAATTCTAAATAAAAATATATGTAGCTAATTGATTATAATAAAATAAATATAGCTAATTATAAAATAATAAAAATAAATAATATTATTATAATATAATAAATATAATATAATATAATTAAATATAAATATATTATTTATATATATTTACAATTAATATTTTACAATACAGAGAGTTGAATGCCATCAAAAGAAGGGGATCACAATTAAACTTTATCGAAGCACCAAATTTAAATTTCATCATATTTCTTTTTAATTCTAATAATTTATTAGGGTTTGATTGAATGTTGGACTCCAGTAAAACATTTACAAACAATATCCTGTAGTATAACTACTAGATTAAGTGAATTAGACAGAATTTAGACAGAATATATCAGAATGATCAGAAAATTACATTGATTTACACCTAGGTATTAAGCCTTATGTTGCCTTTGTAATACACGATTTTAAATAATAATGTCAAAAAATTCAAAATCCCGGCAATTGCATAACACTGATTTTTAAGCTTTACTTTGCGTATTTGAAAGCCATAATAAGTAGGAAACAAGAATTACTATTTTATTTCGATGCACATAGTTGCCTTATTGCTGACGTACTGTCCAAATACTGTTTCCTACAGAGATGTGTATACGTATCCACATTAAATCGATCGATAAATGCTATCTGTGTTGTTTCATTTGTGCATGTGACGCTCAGAACTAACAGTAATTATTTATTTGTAAGCACAGATGCCAAAATTAGAGTTATGTTTAAAAATGCATTTTAAACACTAACACAAAAGTAATAAATTGATAGCTTTTATTACAACAGATTCCGAATTCTGTTGGAATATCTGTAAGTTAGCTAGAGTTCTTAATATTACTTGAGGGCAGGGGTAATTATATTAGGGTTCTATTTATAAATGTATTTTAAACACTAACACAAGAGTAATAAAATCATAGCATTTATTACAACAGTTTTCGTTGGAATAAATGCTATGATTTAGTACTCTCATCTCATTACTGTTGGAATATGTGTCAGTAAGCTAGGGTTCTTAACATTACTTGGGGGCAGGGGTAATTATCTTATATTAGGGTTCTATTTATAAATGCATTTTTAACTCTCACACAAGAGTAATAAAATAATAGCATTTATTACAACAGTTTTCGAATTCTGTTGGAATATGTGTAAGTTAGCTAGAGTTCTTAACATTAATTGAAGGCAGGGGTAATTATCTTATATTGGGGTTCTACTTATAAATGTATTTTGAACACTAGCACAAGAGTTATAAAATAATAGCATTTATTACAACAGTTTTCGAATTCTGTTGGAATATGTGTCAGCTAGAGTTCTTAACATTACTTGGGGGCAGGGGTAATTATCTTATATTAGGGTTCTATTTATAAATGCATTTTGAACACTAACACAAGAGTAATAAAATAATAGCAGTTATTACAACAGTTTTCGAATTCGGTTGGAATATGTGTCAGCTAGAGTTCTTAACTTTACTTGGGTGCAGGGGTAATTATCTTATATTAGGGTTCTATTTATAAATGTATTTTAAACACTAACACATGAGTAATAAAATAATAACATTTATTACAACAGTTTTCGAATTCTATTGGAATATGTGTCAGCTAGGGTTCTTAACATTAGTTAGGGGCTTATATTAGGGTTCTATAAATGTATTTTAAACACTAACACAAGAGTAATAAAATAATAACATTTATTACAACAGTTTTCGAATTCTATTGGAATATGTGTCAGCTAGGGTTCTTAACATTAGTTGGGTGCAGGGGTAATTATCTCAAAGTAAAGAGAAGTCACAAAATAAAGGATTATTATAATAAATGATGAAGGGATAGAAATAGATTTACATAACACGTCATAAAACTTCATTGTGTTTTGTTTTTAACAATATTAAAGAATGGGAAAGAAAAACAATGAACAAAATAAGTATTATAGCCAGATTAAGCTCGCAATTTACCCATGGAAAACATTTCAGAATAATGATGAAAAACACATTGATCTACAACTAGATGTAAAACCCTTATTTTGCTTTCGCAAAGCACTTTTTAAAATAATTACGTACAAAATTCAAAATCGCGACCACAATTTCATAGATTTAAGCTCTACTCTGCTTATTTTAAAATGATAATAAATAGAAATTCAAGAATTACAATTTCATTTTTGTTGCACTGGATTTTAATCTTTTATTTCGCTTCTGCAAAAATATATTTCAAATAATAATGAGCACAAAAAAAATCTAAATTATTTTCTTCTATTTCATTTTAATTCAGCACAAAGTTTGAAGAGAAGTATAACAAATGTAATTACAAATCTCCAGTACTTTATCATAAAAATTTACGCATGACATAAGAAGGGGTCGAAAAAAAAGTAATAAAAAAAGAAGGTAACGTTTACCTGCTGCTAAAAATATTCTAGATAAATTCTGCTAATGATAAAATTCAAGTGGATGCTAAGGAATTACGTTTTTTATGCTCCCTTTTTCTTAATATCAAACAAATAAGTAAACCGATGAAAATATTATGTCTGATGCTTTTTACATCATTAAGTACTTCTAAAAACAAATGAAATGAATCAAAAATTCTCTCACAATTTTGTTTTTCCATTCGAATGAATCTGGAAGAAAAAATCCCTAACAAAAACACTCCTTCAAACATAATGCGATTACTCTGAGAACGTTAAACACGGCGAAAAAATTACTCGTTCCCCGAATGCAAATTTGATGTACGTATAAAAATAATTTTATCGGAAAAACTAGCAAAATCCTCAGAGTATTACGTAAGAAATAAATACGAAAGACTTCATTTATTGACCTAAGTCTCCTAAGACACCTATAATCCCGAACCTTGGTGGAGAATATTACTGTAAGTATTATTTCTCTCTCAGCAACCAATAATGGGGCAGGGATCAAATACTTCTTTCTTTTGATCTAACTTTTCGATAGCATATGTTTCGAAATAAGGATGGTATAAAGTTATTTCTTTCTCGCTATATACTTAATGGGAAATGATTCGAAATAACACTCAAGAAAGCAGATATGGAATGATTTTTATATATGCCAAAATAATATGCTGATAAACAATACATATTTGTTGGTATTCGATATAAAATTTAGGCAATGTAATACATTTTTTATATTTAACTGAAAGAGATTTTTTTTATATTTAACAATATTTTAGATTCTTAAATCTTAATTTCATTGCATACAATAGATAAACTCTAATTCATAATAAACCATTAGAATCGCACTGTTTTCTAATGGTTGCTTCAGCATATGGTGAATCATTCTATGTTTCCAACTGTATAATAGGAAACAAATATTGGTAAAATTGTTCAAAATAATTTTTTAAGTTGAAACATTGTTGCGTAGACAGCCCCTCCGACACACATATTTTAGCGTCTTCATCTAAATAGAGATGGAAAGGTATAGTCGAGGCCAAAGTACAGAACTATTTCTTCATTCCAAACGCAATTAGTTCAGGACAAAATACTCACAAGTCATTAAATAATGTACAATGAACTGATACTACTGCAAGATGGGGTTATCGTTGCAAAACAAGCAGTGAATCAAGAATTCGTGAACTTTCTCGTAATTTCTTTACAGACTGTATTCATTACAGCATGGCACTACAGATAAAGTGTACTCAATTAGCAATTCTCTTGTACACGTTGTTAGTCACAGGAATTGTTATTCAAGTTTAATCTAACAGAAACAGCCTCATTCGCCATCATGGACTATCATCATGGATCATAGATTAGACAGCATAGAGCTTTACAGGAATCCGGAAATCCTTAAAGTCTTAGATGAAAAATTCGCTTTCTCCCAAACGTTGCCTCTACGAACGGAAGAGATGTTGAGAGTGTGTATGTGTGTATGTGGGGGGGGGGGAGGGTTTAAAGCCACCCTCCGCAGACGTTATCAGTCGAATTTATATCGGAACTCGATCGGACAAAATTAACCCCTGGTCCAAAGACTCCCGTCTTATACCGTTTTTATACCGTTTCTTCTAATCTTTCAGATACTTGGGCTCTGTCATGACGTAGTCTTGCACCTTTGCTGTCTTGTAGAAATGCTAGCAGAACAGGTGTAGCAAGGCATTCATGAATTTTTTGGTTTACCAAGAGCTCGACAAATCCATCAAATATAAATAATATCACTGATTAAGCATTGGAGGACAAAGGAAAAATACTTATCGCTTCGCTTAAAATTTAGGGGGTTACCGTCGTGTGAGAATCTGTCTTCAGGATGCCATTTAAGCCGAAACTGGTGACAATTTTCTTGCACTTTAAATAATTTCTCAGACGGAATAATTGAAATAGCCATCGGTCCACAATCACCAATACGGCATCTTATTTTGTTCGAAACAAGGCATTGTTACTAGGTAACGATGAACGCAATTTTAGTGTGCAAAAAGATGTGTACGCATTTCTTACTAGGTGATCTTTTCTTACGACACCAGTTGAAGTCTTATATTAATGGTTCGCCAGAAAATTATTTTGAGACACAATCAGAAATTAGTTATTTTAATTCAGGTTTAAAAATCATTATACATATACTTGTGTTTGTGTGTGTGTATGTGTGAAAGACAGAGAACAAGCAATGCGAAATAATAAATGATTAAAATAATAAATGATGATGAAGTTAATTTGAAATTTAACTTTCCTTAACCCATTATCAACATCACGAATTATGTCTTAATGACTCAATTACAACTAAAACCGATTTAACAGGATTAAAATGTTCCATGATCTGAACCTCAAAGTTGGTAAACACGCTCATATTAACTAATTTATTCCAAATCAAACAATAACAAGATGTTGTGTGCAGCATTTATTGTCAAATTTGAGCCCAAAATTTTAAAACCTAATTCACACACATATATACAATATATTATACATATATATATATATATATATATATATATATATATATATATATATATATATTTATATATATATACTTAATATATACACACACATATATATATATATATATATATGTATATATATGTATATATATATATATATATATATATATATATATATATATATATATATATATATATATATATATATATATATATATATATATATATATATATATATATATATATATATATATATATATATATATATATATATATATATATATATATATATATATATATATATATATATATATATATATATATATATATATATATATATATATATATATATATATATATATATACATATACATACATATATATTTGTACTCTAATGAGGCTTTAGGGTAATAGCATTTAACATTTTACAGTTGGAAAAGTGTTTGGGTCATTATTATAGTTTCCTTATTACATAACTGGAAATTATAATGCTTTACATTATCAAGACATTACAAAATAGTTTGTACATATAATAGCAATACAAAATTTCCTTTAAATAGCAAATCTTTTCCACTTTTAAAACAAATGAACTCATTTAATTAACATATTTTCTTTTCTCATCTTATTTGCTTCTACTAATAAAAATATTGAATGTTATTTCAAAACATTCATACAGTAATAATTCTACACAAATAATATTACTTAATCACATTTAAAGTTCAATAATAATCATGCCAATATTATCTATCAATGTTTTCTACTGAATTTGTATTTAAACAATTAGAGACATATGCAATTAGTAATACCACTGCATATTTATAGAAAAATAAATCAAGAATTTTGACAAGTGTTCAATTCTTTTAGTATTGACGTCTTTAACTGCAAAATAAAATATTTTAGAAGTTCTCGTATAATAAATATTTATAACAAATAACATCTTTTCTTATTACAAAATAATTTATATTAGTGACAAATTCAAAAATTTTATAGCACAGATGTTTTCTATAGAAATATATAGCAAGGGATATACTAGATTATACAGCGAGGAATATAAAATAATTTTTACGGTATCAAAAAAATCTTTTAGAATATCAATGCCTCCTCATATTTCTCAACAAACGAACCCAGTGTCATGTAACGCTTTTTTATTTTCTTATTTTATTGACGTCTACTACTAGAAATATAATAATTTATACAACTGAAAAATATAATATCATTATTTTTAAATTATTTTGGAAATATTTTTGTTAGAATAAAAGAACCTTTCCATATATTTTCCGACAACAGTGCTTTAAAAAAGATATAATTATTTTCTCACTGCTGTTTGTTATTCGAAAATGTAGTCATTTATATACATTCTGGAACAAAGCTAATTAAATATTCCAGATGTGGAATTCGAAATTTGTTTGAATAACAACAATACATTTCCTCCTTCTTTCACAAATAAATTCGGAGGATTTATTAGTGGGATATTTATATCTGTTTGAAATCTAAAATAGAACAAACCGCGGTTATTGATTGCATGTTGCAAATGCTGTCATAAGGGTCGAGACTAGTAGGTGTGCACTGCTTGCATGCACAGAGGCAACCAAATTTCCCGGGAGGCCGATAGAATATTTGCTAGGTATTCGCGTTGGTAAGGGTTGGCCAAATAATATCTTGCATGCAAGAATAGGCGGCGAACAAAATACAACCTTGCAAGCAGGTGGCTAATAGACCAGAATCGGTACATATATATATATATATATATATATAAATAATATCTTGCATGCAAGAATAGGCGGCGAACAAATACAACCTTGCAAGCAGGTGGCTAATAGACCAGATATATATATATATATATATATATATATATATATATATATATATATATATATATATATATATATATATATATATATATATATATATATATATATAATATATATATATATATATTATATATATATATATATATATATATATATATATATATATATATATATATATATACATATACATACATATATATTTGTACTCTAATGAGGCTTTAGGGTAATAGCATTTAACATTTTACAGTTGGAAAAGTGTTTGGGTCATTATTATAGTTTCCTTATTACATAACTGGAAATTATAATGCTTTACATTATCAAGACATTACAAAATAGTTTGTACATATAATAGCAATACAAAATTTCCTTTAAATAGCAAATCTTTTCCACTTTTAAAACAAATGAACTCATTTAATTAACATATTTTCTTTTCTCATCTTATTTGCTTCTACTAATAAAAATATTGAATGTTATTTCAAAACATTCATATAATAATAATTGTACCCAAATAAAATTACTTAATCATATTTGCAGTTCAATAATAATCACGCCATTACTATCTATCAATGTTTTATACTGAATTTCTATATAAACAACTAGAGACATACGCAATTAGTAATACCACTGAATATTTATAGAAAAATAAATCAAGAATTTTGACAAGTGTTCTATTCTTTTATTATTGACGTCTTTAACTGCAAAATAAAACATTTTAGAAGTTCTCGTATAAGAAACATTTATAACAAATAACATCTTATCTTATTACAAAATAATTTATACTAGTGATAAATTCAAAAATTTTATAGCACAGATGTTTTCTATAGAAATATATAGCAAGGGATATACTAGATTATACAGCGAGGAATATAAAATAATTTTTACGGTATCAAAAAAAATCTTTTAGAATATCAATGCCTCCTCATATTTCTCAACAAACGAACCCAGTGTCATGTAACGCTTTTTTATATTCTTATTTTATTGACGTCTACTACTAGAAATATAATAATTTATACAACTGAAAATATATAATATCATTATTTTTAAATTATTTTGGAAATATTTTTGTTAGAATAAAAGAACCTTTCCATATATTTTCCGACAACAGTGCTTTAAAAAAGATATAATTATTTTCTCACTGCTGTTTGTTATTCGAAAATGTAGTCATTTATATACATTCTGGAACAAAGCTAATTAAATATTCCAGATGTGGAATTCGAAATTTGTTTGAATAACAACAATACATTTCCTCCTTCTTTCACAAATAAATTCGGAGGATTTATTAGTGGGATATTTATATCTGTTTGAAATCTAAAATAGAACAAACCGCGGTTATTGATTGCATGTTGCAAATGCTGTCATAAGGGTCGAGACTAGTAGGTGTGCACTGCTTGCATGCACAGAGGCAACCAAATTTCCCGGGAGGCCGATAGAATATTTGCTAGGTATTCGCGTTGGTAAGGGTTGGCCAAATAATATCTTGCATGCAAGAATAGGCGGCGAACAAATACCACCATGCAAGCAGGTGGCTAATAGACCAGAATCGGTACATATATATATATATATATA
>CM063504.1:48691832-48713832 GCA_032207245.1 Pardosa pseudoannulata | reverse complement strand
ATCATCTTCGTCAGTTATAACTTTTTATAAGATTAAAAAATATAAAAAGCTGATAAATTTTCGTTTTTATTGTGGACACATTACAAAACCATGTTCATTCTTTATATGCAGTGTATTTTAGATAGAAATTTATCTAATCATTACGATATATTTTTCTATAGTGTTTGATAAGCTATTTATTAAGTGCACATATATTACTCTCTTAGAGTCTTCGCGAAAATGTATTTCTTCTTTTAAAGAATGTATTTGAAAGTTTTTGTTGCATACAAAATGATTCTACGATCACGGGAAGTTGAGGGATGGTACAGCATACTAAATTATACATTTTATAAAAGGATTATTTAGTTGACAATGATGCATTGAAGCACGGACATAAAAAGTCAAACATAAAAAGGAAACCTTGTTTATTTACAGCACCTTAGAAAGGGCTTCTTTGCAACAATGTTTATAGGTTCTCAAAATAATGCAAGTCTGGTGCTGTCGAACGAGTAATTGACGAACAGCTCCCCAGATGTGAGGTATTCTATGAATGTCTGCAGCCTCAATTAACAATTAGTCAACGAGGTCCACTACTAATTCAACAAGAATCTCAGAAATTATGACTTTAGATGATCCTATAAGAGGTAATCAAAGCTTGATAAATCTATTTATCAGGGAGTCATCGGACCACTTCCATCACGCCCTTTCAGTTTTTTTAACTTTTCACAACAACTGATCAGTAGTTAGGACGGTTTTAAGGTCCGGTCTCACCAAAGTCGTCTAATGGTTGACAGAGATTAACCCACGATACCAAGCAATTCTGGAAAGTAATTTTCCTTTTAAACAGAAATTAATCGCAGCTAGCCGTTAAACTACTTTGCTGAGACCAGCAATAATTGTAATAAATAACACAACCCCAAAATGTTTCACTGCCCGTGATGACAAAGAAGGTAAAAGTTTATGAATCATCAATGAAAAGTTTTATATCAAGATATAATGTTTTTGTCATTGAAAAAGGAAATTAGTCAATGGGTAGCAAAATTACACATGCGAACGAAATAACAGCAAGTTAAAAAGACTATGTTTGAAAAATCAATTCGCAACATGTACAAAACTTGATAAAGATTTAGAAAAAATGTCTGGCAGATATATTTCTTCACAGTGCAGTGATGGTTAAATTAAACAAGTTTGAAAACCAGAACACCGAAAAATCCCATTATTAACAAAAAAACTAAGAAAACATAATTTAAATGAACCAGAAAACTTTTTTAAATGTTCAGTTAATGATTATCCACAAGTAGTTTTTTCTGATATGCCTAAGTTCAAACTATTTATACCTGTTAAATACAAGCTAGTCGTATGACAAAATGGGGATTGACATATCTACCATTTTGGTGATTTATCAAACTTTCGCTGAGCCAATATTTTGAGATGATAAAGCACCTTGTCATAAGCTGTCTGTGTTGTTTTATTTAATTTTCATTGTTAAATTTTAGTACCATGCGCATGAGCACCTATTAATCAGAAAGTAGTCATTATTTCATCGGTTTACGTCAAATAATATAATAAATATTTTGAAATTTCTTCGTTACAATAACCTAGAAATAATAAAAGCCGTTATTCCATAAAAAATGTATAGTCCGTATTGGGAAAAAATTGAAAATTTAATCATTTTTTATTTTATAAAACTCAATTATTCTTTGAGTTTTACTGTAATACTCATTTTATGATAGACTATATGAATGTGGTTATTGTTCTTTTATCAACTCTATCTGCCACCCACAATGTCTCAAATAATTGAACTGTCGTTTCTACATAACCAAACGCAAATTAAAAGAACTCCTGTGAATAAGAATATGAAATAAATTGTTTCTTCTGAGAAGATTACATATGATAAAAAATTATAGATTGGACATTTTTATGGATATCCTATCCTTAAACTGACTTGCAATGTATCTGTTTTGTTTCAAGCAATTAATAATAACCAGATATTCTTCATAGATATGTCCCGAGAAAGATGAGTGTGGCATTCGGCATACACTCAACGTTGCCATATATTAACTTAAAATTAAAACTCTTTTTCAGACACATACATTTTAATTTTAAAAGTTATGGTATTTTATCCTTTCACTGTTATAAGGTAATTTAGATCTGTCTAAAATTTTTAGTTAAATTGAAATGATTTGGAAACTAAAAGGTTTCGGAGCATAAGAGCTATACATTGGGTATGTTGACAAATAGAACTGCACCTAGAATTTTTAGGACTCACAAACGATTTTGCTCTCTATTCACAAATAATTGCATTTACGCTTATATAAACTACGTTTTTCTCATAAATAAACTACATTTTACGCATAAATAAACTACATTTTATATAGAAATAATTAAATTTTCCATATCTAAGCATTAAAAATCTATAAAAAATTTTTAAACTTTAAATATATGAGAAAATGCGTTTTAATCAATGATATTTTCTAGTATAATGTTAATTTACGTAACATCGAAATGAATGTCAGATTTATTATAGAACTCCTAATCTATACAATCTGAAAAAAAGTTTTCATCTAGTTCTCATTTTTTTATTTTATAGGTAATCTATGTTTTTTCAATTATTCTGAAAACTACAGAAACAACCTATACCCCTTTTATTGCCCCTGTCAGGAAGAACTGTATTGTGACATAACAGAAGTAAGTATAATGAAGTATCAAAAATCTTTTATATTTAAAAAGGTCAAATCTAATGTAACTAACTATAAATAAATCCTACGAATTTTATTTTGGTACCATACAATTTTTTAACTATAATTTCTCTAAATAAATTCTAAATTGATTTATATTGATATGATCATATGCTTTGAAAATACATGTAGATACAAAAAACACATTCTAGAGCCGTCTGGTCAACATAGTGGTTAAAGCATTCTACTACCATGTTGAATACCTACATGGAGAATACCCATGTCCTACCATGAAATTCTAATAAATCGACTTACATTCATATTATCAAATACTTTGAAAATACATGTAAATACAAAATAAACATTCTAGAGCCGTCTGGTCAACATAGTGATTAGAGCATTCTCCTACCATGTTGAATACCTACGTGGAGAATACCCATGTCCTACCATGAAATTCTAATAAATCGACTTACATTCATATGATCATATACTTTGAAAATACATGTAAATACAAAATAAACATTCTAGAGCGGTCTGGTCAACATAGTGATTAGAGCATTCTCCTACCATGTTGAATACCTACATGGAGAATACCCATGTCCTACCATGAAATTCTAATAAATCGACTTACATTCATATGATCATATACTTTGAAAATACATGTAAATACAAAATAAACATTCTTGAGCGGTCTGGTCAACATAGTGATTAGAGCATTCTCCTACCATGTTGAATACCTACATGGAGAATACCCATGTCCTACCATGAAATTCTAATAAATCGACTTACATTCATATTATCATATACTTTGAAAATACATGTAAATACAAAATAAACATTCTTGAGCAACATTGTGATTAGACCATTCTCCTACCATGTTGAATACCTACGTGGAGAATACCCATGTCCTACGTACCATGTCAGCATACTGGTAATTTCATTGTTCTCATAATAATCCGTTTCAAGCTTTTCGGAATTTCAGTAACAAAGTTCTATAAATATTAAACAAAATACGAGGATTTACGTAATCATCTGCATTTGAAGTTATCCATATTAAAACTTATAAAAACCAGTTCCGATATATTAGTATTTTTCTTTTCCTAATTAAAAAATCTATGACAAAAGGTAATGCTTTTGTGTCAGAATTTAGCAATAAAAGCCAAGGCTGAGTAAATACGGCCCAAACGAATCTCAACCTTGTTTTCAAATTTTATGCTATATTTTCTCTTCATAATTATTCTTTGTTTATTTTCATGACTGTGCTAATTTTTCTTATTGTTTTTTCACAGTTTCCTCAAATTTGTCAGCCACCTTAAGAATCAGAATTGAAATACTTCTAGGTCAAAGATTTCCCTGATGATAGTTTTCCATGAAAAAAAGTGTTGCACAATGTATTTTCTCAATTTGATCAAGAATCAAAAATTGTTTATTTGTCTAATAAACTAAAAACTATTATGAATTATAATTAATAAAATATAAACATTTGCAGAAATAAATGTTCGATTCATGCTTTTTTGTCTATGAATTCCTTTTATATTATACATTTCTTGACAAATGATTTTCTTAGAAAATCCTTCAAGGCTACAAAATTTCAGATATGATTATCGACTGAATCTTATAAAAATATATCTAAGTGAAAATATATAAGCATTCAAGATACCCCTTATATATCTCTTGTACAAAACGCTTATATAAACATGATTGCATGGAAAGGGTGCAACCTACATGTTTGAAATTTGATACAAGGGTACTTTATGGCAATAGGCGAAACTTCTAGAAGAATCTTTTCTTCCGAAATTATAATTAGTTGTTTTATTTATTCAATGCTTAACCCCAAGAGGCACAGCTCCTTTAGGTGTGTACGGGGTTCACGATCCCGGGGTACCTGAGTGAATTTTCTCTAGCATTCTTCCTGGTAGTCACCAGCTTACCTCTAAGTGTTTGCTCCTTACCGGGTTGGACCACATTAAAATCGGACCATGACGGGCTTCTCGTTAGTCAGTGGTGGCTTAGTAGCCATTATGGAGCCACCTTCGTGGCACTGTCATCAGGAGTTGCTGCTGTATTCCATCGAATGGGTCAGCGTAAAACACACTTATTCAATGCTTAAGTATATATATATATATATATATATATATATATATATATATATATATATATATATATATATATATATATATATATATATATATATATAATATATATATAAGTATTATATATATATATATATATATATATATATATATATATATATATATATATATATATATATATATATATATATACATATATATATATATATATAATTATTAATATTAGTTTATTATGCATAAAATGCAAAGGATACTAACACCATCTGGATAAAGACGGGCACAATTTAACCCTGCCTTACAATTTCACTGTTTGTTTCTACCGTTTCATGAACGTTATAATTTTTTGCCAAGAGCATTTTTATTGGTTGGGTAGGCACATGAATGTTTTATTTTTAGGGAGAATAAAGAATTTTCTATCAAGGTAAGCAAAATAGCTTCCGTTTTGGAGGAAGAATTTTTTTCTTTGGAAATTACAGTTAACATCTCCCAGTGATTCCGTTATAATCTATTTAAGTGAGATTGTGTACAGAGGTATGTAATGAGGCGATTGAGATCTCTTCAGAAACAATTAAAATTTTAATTAAAATACGAAAGTAAGGTTATGAGATCTAAATTGGTCCTCATTACATCGTAAAAATCTTACCCGACTTAAAATATAGGATCTGATGTTAAATATAGTTTTGTTAAGACAAATTACAGTTTCCGAGGTGTTCCCAAATTGATAAAAAGAATGTCACCAAGGTTGCAGTTAAGGAAGAAAGAGCCTTTGTACAATTAGTTACAGGTACCCAAAGGCCAACTCGCGGTGACCTGTTGAGGAATAAACCTAGAAGGGTTTTAAATGAGGAAGATGAATAAGGTGGTACTTGCTGAAGACCTTAGTCGAATCAGAGGTCGAGGGATCTCACTCGACCAATAAAATAATTTAAGAGATCATATTGGTCAATTGTGGGAGATAGGTGTATCATGAAATAGGAGAAAAAAAGATGGTAAAAATAAAATGAAAGAAGATATACTGTAGAGCCTAAAGAGAGGTTTTGGAGAACCGAAAAGGACAACTTGAAAAAGTGTGCAGCGAGTTAGACCCCGCCACCAGCTTCGGGAATATGTGCCTGGCAGATCAGTCCTTGGATGCCAAGTACCCTCACCTTAATCTCCTTGTTCTATAATATCTCGTTTACAACATCGCTTCTTTCCTATTAAGATACCAGCACCTATATTTATCAAGTCCTTTTATAAATTAGGTGCTTGCTTCCATTTTGAATCATTTCAGGTTCTTATTTATATTCTAGCTTTAAAAAATATGTATGTATTTAATTGTTCCTGACTATTACCCTAAAAAATAAGGTATCAGAATAAGTGAAAATAAGTTGAATCAAACTAATTAGATTATTGTAAAAATGTAAATAAGTAATTTAAATTTATTAATCATATTTCTAGTCTCATCGTAGGATTTGGATGTACATAAGCATTAAACTAAATCTTAAACACAACGAAAACCACTTAAAACTATTTTTGTGTACTACCAAAATAAAAAATCTTAGAAGAGCTACACAACAGGGTGCATGAATGATTTTATGTATATGTTTTAGTTTCTCTTTAAATTTTGTAGATTTTCAAATATCCATAATACGTACCTTAAAACATTTTTGAAACAGATCTGTAAAGAAAGAAAGCAAACTTTCAAACATTGTACATCAATATAAAAAATAAGAGGGTTAAACAGCAGAAAAAGACAAAGGTTTTTAGAAATTTTCTAACTATGTAATATAAACTTGAAACAATGGTTGTGTGGTTATTAAACTATATAAAAGCAATTTTAATAGTTTAATGACTCTTTTGTATTTTTAACTTTTTACTTCTATTATACATATTGTTTGAGTAAAAAGTTGTAGTTTAAAGAATTTGCCTAATGCTCTAAACTTCAGAAATAAATCTCTAAAAGACATAATATACGAGAAGTATATAATATTCTTTTTTATATATTTTTTTAGTTATCTTGGATGTTCTACTATAGTCTTCTGAAACTTCGATGGGAATTATTAATAGCCTTGTTTATTGATAGATACATAGATAGATAGAGATAAATGTGTATACAAATAAAATAATAAAAGATAAATAGCAAAATAGCTTAATCCAAATTAGAAATGTGTATTCAGATATTGTAAGAGAATAAGAAAAGTATTGTTTTAACTAATTATTAACCTCTTTATAATTTTGAAAATGCTTAATTTCGGTAAGAAGCCTAATAGAAAATTATGAAACCACTTGATTTGCTAACATTTAGCTACTTAATGTAATCTTTTAATTTAAAGGAAATTACTCCATTTTTGTACGAAAGGCTTTCATTGTAATAACTTACTTGAAATATATTTTGATGCCCCTCCACGCCTTTTCTAATGAACATGAATTTCCCCATTTGGAGTTTACTAATTACATAATAAAATTGTTATGGACAAAATTTGAAATATTGTTTTATTTCTCCATTTTTCTAATTCTTATGCGGAATGGTAGTTGTCTTCGCAATTTTAGAGGGACATATAAACCGCAGGCCTTCTACAGAATTCCATTTTAGGGCTACGTCCTTGACAGAATAAAACATCAATTTATTCTCTTTTACATCGAATTTTCATTGATAGAGATGCATTACTGCGAGTGTTATTTTGTTAGAACTTCCACTTTGGTCCTGCTGAATGTGTCCTGAAGGGTATTAGTCTTTCCTATAGAATCTTTTGATAACTATAGGAGCTCATCTTGCAATCACCTCTTTGTAGGCTGCATTTACTTGCATCTGAGAAAGTGTCCTATACCGGAACAGTACCACCTCCCACAGCCCCTCAGTGAGCCTGATACCATTAGTGATCGATGCCATTATTTATTATTTACTCCCCTGAAAATAATATATTTTCAATTTAGAATCTTGAACATGAAACACTTTGCCCAATTCAGACGTTCTTCTTAATGATTTTTCGGTAATACAGATTTCCGTATTATATTCCAGAAATTTGAAGTTCATTCATCCCCCAAAGTTGCATGAAACTGTAGTTGACTTGTGTTTTGGGCTATTTTAGGAGTCTCTTAGCATTTTTTCGTTGCAACCTGGAAACTTTGATTATTTTTTACCAGATTTGTCTCCATTTAGCATATATGTTTAGTGTAATCTATTTTGCATTCCATAGTATATTTTCTAGTCAAAATATTGTAATTATCAGTTTTAAGCTGAAGATCTTATTTATTTCAAATTCAGAACTTTCTTTCTCCGTTGTAGAACCAAGTTTTTGCAATCATATTTCATATATTTTACTTTGACAAGGTATTTCACTAATAAAATAAAATAAATCACATTTTCTAATGTCTAAGATTTTTTTTCCTTTCTTTAAACTTTCCTCTTAGGTCAGGTTGCATATAACTTCTAAACTTAAATCAAATATCCTTGCGTCACTCCAAGAAAAAAAGTATTTATATATATTTATGTAACAGGATGACTTCGAAAAATCAAGAGTCGAGAAATGTTTTCAATCTGCATTTATTTATTTAGCTGAATGAACTTAAATGACTGTTTATATACGTTCCATGTAGTTGGCATTGAAACTGTTTTTTATTGCGAAACTATTGCTTTTTTAAGTTTCCATAAATTTATAATAGACTGTTTTATTACCAATTTGAAGTTGTTTAAATTTTTTGTTTTAAATATTGTTAATCTCATTAATTTTTTATTGTTAATCTCATTTATTTGTTTATTTCTTTTCCAATATCCATTTTTTATACATTAAATCAGGAAACATTTATTATAGTAATTTGTTACAACTGTCATTAAAAGATATTTTTTATAAGAGAGCTACCTGTTTTGATGAATTTTAAAAAAATAAATATTTTTTACTGTTAAAATGAATTATTACTTTCAATAATTTAAAATTATTTTCAGTCTAACGAGTTATTTCACTCTGAAATTGTAATGGTTAAATCCCAAATTAGTAAGCGAGTTGAGAATTCTAGACATTTCTGAAATGAATACGAAATGATGCCTTTTAGTGATGAAGTTTATCTATACAAAAAATTGCACTGAATCATGCTGTAAAAGTCATGTTTCATTTATGCTGTTTATGTACATGCAAGGAAATGTTAGAGCTTCATTTAATTCCTAAAATAGATAGTTTTAGATTAAGATTTTTGTGTTTTCTTGGCTATAGTATTCTTCTTTAAGTGTTTAAAATCGGTGGTTTAAATATTAACATAAAACAAAATATCGTTATTGATATGAGTTTTTATGCTTTCGATTTTTCCGTTTTCCACTAAACGTTACCTAATTTTGTTTCTTGTTTTGATCCCTTTCACTTATTTTAAGAGCTTACCTTCCGAGTTGAGAAGTTTGATGTAAAAGTAGAAAATAATCTAATCTGTTATTACTACTCATTTTAAGATCACTGTTACATAATAGTTAGGGTAACTATGGCCTTTAAACTAAATTTAATGTATCTTTTATGTCTTTCAAGGTAATATAATAACCCACTTTATGCAGCTGAATTATTTTCAACCTTCTCTTAATTTTTTGATTTCACATTACTGGAATCTCGTATTATATAATTAATTATTTTACTATTTATTAATTATTATTCCATTCATTATAATCAACTTTAACATATGGAAAAAATTTTGCTTATAAATAAACATTTCCTCAGGGTGATGCTAGGAGTTATAAAAGATTTTCATAAAGTATAACCTTTAAATTAGAAAAATATTACATTTAAACCTTGAATTATAAGTAAATCAGTTATGTTAAAATATTTCTTAAAACCAAATCATATTTAAGAATATTGATTTTTTTATAAAAGTTTTTGTTAATTTTTAAAATGCTCGTTGCTATTTATTTTTAATAGATGGCTAAAAAAATTTTTACACTCCTAATATACATTTAATTAAATATTCGTATTCACTTTAAATTTCACTTTTATTTAAATCATCCAATTCTATTTTAAATTACTAGTCCGTACGTGTCGCAGAATTTCAACGTACTTTATATAAAAATAGTTTAAATAGTTTAACTATTTAATTAATTGACAAAATGTTTAAAATATATTAAGTAATAATCGAACAAAATTATAATAGAAAAATCTGAAAAACTAATGTGTAAATTTTTTTTTGTCGAATCATTTGACCGGCTGTGGTAGAAATAGGTATGCATGAAGTGTCGGTATGTTTTGCGTTAATTACCCAAACAGAGGCTGCTACACGCAGAAACTCTAAACGATCGGAATAGTCGATTTTTTTCGACTGGCCACGTCATTATGACGAAAATCCTCTCCAGAGCAGCAAAAGATCCCATCTTCGACATAACCACAGGATCACAGGATGGTTGGGCGAACGGTGTTGCCTTTTCCAGGTCCTCTAACACCTCAAAACTATTGCACAGACAGAAAAACAGAACAGTGGTGAAACTAATGTAGAAGAGAGAGGAATATTATTTGGAGAAAAAAGTTGAACTAAAGTTCAACAGCAGTGATAGACACTCTTTCGAGGCGCCAGTAGCTTTTAGTTTATTAGAGAGATTTTTAAGTGTGCTAATTAAAGTCGAAATATTCTCAATACCAAGATTTTTAATTTCTACGATGATTTTTGTTAAATTAACAAGTTCGCTGACAATAGAAGCATCATTACTGGTAACTATCTCTTTAGGAGTAGGCTCACAGTTGTCTGAAGGGTTTGTAGCCGTAACATTAAGCTTATTATTTTTAGTTGCACAAGCATAAGATTTAGAACTATTTTGAGCAGTCAGAGTAGGATTATAAGTTACGTTAGAGTTGTGATTGGGAGAGGTAGTAGATTTATTTTTATTTATATTAGGAAATTTTTTGCAGCCTTTGTAACTGGCAGGGTGTTTACCGTTGCAGTTGCAACATTTTATGAAATCTGAATCACCACGTACGGGCAATCACTTGTGAGATGTGAGTCGGCGCACTTAACACATTTTGGTGTCATCCAGCAGTTATTACCATTGTGAAAGAATTGTTGGCACCTGTGGCACTGGGGAACAGGGTTGGGGGTTCTGTATTTTTCAACTTTGATGATAAAATAATTTATAGTTTTCAGTTCAAAACTTTTTAATGTTGTTTGGGTTAGGGGTAAGAAGGATCTGAAAAACAAGTAGGGGTTTTTTGTCTATTCTGCTAGTTAATTGGTTAATTTTAATAGCAGGAAAACTTTTACGAAGAAGTTCATCGAAAATTAGATCTATGGGGAAGTCAGTGGGAATGTCTTTAATAACTACTTTGAATGGTGTGATAAAATTATTTTCGTAGGAAAAAGCTTCGATATTATTCTTTTTAATGTACTCAATTATGTTGTTTCTATCGCCATCAGTTTCAGGGTAAATTCTGAGGAAATTAGCACTTATTTTAACTTGGAATTTAATATTATTAGTTAGTTTAGAAAGCGTGTTTAAAAAGTCCAAATATTTTTCTGGTATTTTGATATTAATAGGTTTAGGCTTTTTAAAGATGATATTTTCTGAGAGATTATCAGAAGTAGTAGCAATATTAACACTATCAGGAATTCCTTGAGTATTATTATTTTCAGTGCAATTAGAGATCTTAGAAGGAGTAACAGGCGTAGTTGTTTCACAACTTCCATAATATTATCAGCACCGTTAGGGTCATTATTTATTTTCTTACTGGCCTTTCGCTTTTTCTTATGAGGGTGTTTGCTAGAGTTAGTTTCACCACGTGGTTCCGAATTTAACTGACTGTGCTTACCTTGATGTTGCATCACAGCATCCTTGAATAAAGTCTAAATGCATCCTCTGATGGCACTCTTTTCATCCGCATTCAGTAGTCGACTGTTTAGGCAGATCTCGAAGAAGAACATTTTAGGGATGTTATTGTATCTGTATTTAACAAAGTCTAAAGTGTCTTCGTGCAGGAAAAATTCGTACAGATGTTTGTATTTAAGAGTAAGAGCCGTAATACATAGCTCTCGATGTTCCTCAGTAAACTCAGGCCCCCGGGAAAGAATCCTTATAAATAGCGCCTCTGTCCGCCATGGCGACAGAGGTAGAAGTATCTGCAAGGGAGCTCACGTTCAACACGTCTGTTCCACACCGGAGCTAACGAGCGAGCGACTCGGAAAAAGTAGACATAACCCAATATGCCGAAATGCACTTCTAGTGACGTCATTAGATAAACTATTGGTGTAGATGATCGCCGCGGGTAGAAGCCAAAACGCTGGGCATGAAAAGGAAGAAACTATATAATTGAAATCTGCTCATCGGTTCCAGCTTAACTGTATCAAGAATTTGTAAGTAATATATCAAAATAGGAAGAACACTTGAAAAAGTCTCATAGCCACATAGTTTTATCTCTATCGTGAGAGATCTTGAGCAGCTTCTTAAACATGATACGATTGATTTAGAGTAAAATTTCAAGAGTCTTTGGCACTTTTATCGAAGCTTTCTTTAAGGGTTCTTTAAATCCAATATAGTTTAGAAATTATCATATTCACGTAAAAGACACTTTCAAGAGGATTGAATTTTATCCAAAGTCACAGTCGTTTTTAATTTTTAAAATTTGGTATATCAAATGTAAAAATTCCCTTTTAAGAACTTTTTTTTTTCAAGTTTAATATAAGAAAGATATTTCCACTTGTCTCTTTTCAAAATATAAAACTCGTATGAAAGATCTTAAATTTCTTCTTGACATGGATTAAAATTTATTTAAGAAAACATTGAACGTTAAAACTGTGTTTGTAAATTATTAACTTACAGATTTAATGCTGTGTACAAGTATACAAAGTTTACAACCAGTTCAATACCATAAAAAATTAAATAAAATAACTTAAATTAAATCAAAAATTGAATACATTCTGCATTAAATATTTTTAAATATTTTGTCAATCTTAAAAAAAAATTTTACACATTAGTTTTTCCGATTTTTCTATTATAATCTTTGTTTGATTATTACTTAATATCTTTTAAACATTTTATCAATTAATTAAATAGTTAAACTATTTAAGTTATTTTATATATATACGTGGAAATTCTACGTCACATACGGACTACTAATTTATTTAAATAAAAGTGAAATTCTTCACTTTTATGGACTACTCACTATAATGGACACTCTGTGTCCATTATCATACACATCTGTGTATGTATTGTACATATTATTATCACACACATCTGTGTACTCACACAGATTTACTCACTATAATGGACTTCAATAATTTAAATAAAAGTGAAATTTAAAGTGAATAAGCATATTTAATTAAATGTATATTAGAAGTGTTAAAAAAATTTTAGAGACGTATTAAAAATAAATAGCAACGAGCATTTTAAAAATCAACAAAAACTTTTATAAAAAATCAATATTCTTAAATATGACTTGGTTTTACAAATATTTTAACGTAACTGATTTACTTATAATTCAAGGCTTAAATGTAATATTTTTCTAATTTGAAGATTATATTTTATGAAAATCCTTTGTAACTCCTAGCATTCCCCTGAGGAAATATTTATTTATAAGCAAAATAAATTCTTCCATATGTTAAAGTAGAATTATAATGAAGGGAATAACAATTAATAAATAGTAAAATAATTAATTATATAATACGAAATTCCAGTAATGAGAAATCAAGAAATTAAGGGATTTAAAAATAATTCAGCTGCAAGAAGTGGGTTATTACATTACCTTGAAAGACATAAAAGATACATTATAATTAGTTTAAAGGAGACTACTTAAGAATTGGGTTCCCCTTGTTAAATTTGGCGAAAATATTGGCGATATTTACTAAAACACAAAAGTAATCCATCCAAACATTGTATTTCTTGCTTTTTCTGGTGACTTCGATTAATGCACAGTGCGCCATCGTAATAGAATTATATACTCTTACTTAATTAAAGAAAACGACTTGAAAACCCGGACATTTATATTTATGGGCAATTAATCCCTTAAGTTTACAAACGCAACAGCTCCAAATTATTAAATATCAGCCATTGTGAACATTTATATCTAATTTTTTAAGCATTGCGAACTTTTAATATATAAGAAAAGAGTTACACAAGGAGAGTTGGATGCAAATATCATATAAATTATAATATAGATACAGATTGTTTGGATACTGTGAGATCAAGAGAAAATGTTAAAGCACCATACATAAACCATTATCTCCAAATTGGCGGGGGAACCCAGTTTTTTAGGCTAGTTTAAAGAAGATAGTTACCCTATTTACTATGTAACAGTGATCTTAAAAAGAGTAGTAACAACAGATTAGATTATTATCAGTTTTTGCATCCAATTTCAACACTAAGAAAGTAACCTCTTAAATTAGGTGAAAAGGTTCAAAACAAGAAACAAAATTCTGTAATGTTTAGGGGGAAGCGGAAAGATCAAAAGCATAAATCTCATATCAATAGCGATATTTTGTTTTTATATTTTTCTGGTGGATTGTTGGATATAAAAATTTTATCCAAATTCACCTTCAAATTTTTTTTTATCATTTTATAGCTCTCCTTAAGAACCATTGTAAAGATAACCTATTCCTTTAAAAACATTAATAATTCTTCAAATACTAGTCATGTATTTTAACTTACTTAAAGGCCATCCTTTTTATAAAACGGTGTCATTTAATTTATAATAAAATATAAATATGCTTATAAATTTTAGAATGAATGCAGATCAGGAGAAGACTGTTCTTCCCCTACGCAATGCTGTGTATCTGACATAGGAAGTTTTCCATCACCTATTGTTTATAAATGCAGAGAGCTAGGAGAAATAGGTAACAATTCAAACTATTATTTTTAATGCTAAGTGAAGTAAAGACAGTTGCTCTATTATAAAGTTTATTAAACTAATAAATCTAAACTTTTGTACAACCTTTTTATGTCAAATAAAAACTTTTGTTGTGTTTATGTAACCAAATGTTTCTATAAGGTCTTAAAAATTAACTTTCTATTTAATCATCTTCGTCAGCTATAATTTTTTATAAACTTAAAAAAATATAAAAAGCTGATATATTTTCTTTTTTATTGTCGACATATTACAAAACCTTGTTCATCATTTATATGCAGTGTATTTTAGATAGAAATTTATCTAATCTTTAAGATATATTTTTCTATAGTGTTTGATAAGCTATTTATTATGTACACATATATTACTTTCTTATAGTCTTCGCGAAAATGTATTTATTCTTTTAAAAAATGTGTTTGAAAATTTTTGTTGCCTATAAAAGGATTCTACGATCACGGGATGTTTAGGGATGGTACAATGTACTAAAATATGCAATTTTTTATAATAGGGACATTTAATTGGCATTGATGCATTGAGGCACGGATATAGAAAATCAGACATGAAAAGGAAATCTTGTTTATTTACAGCATCTTAGAAAGGGCTTCTTTGCAGCAATGTTTATAGGTTCTCAAAATTGTGGCCACAAACATTAATGCAAGTTTTGTACTTTCGAAGGAGTAATGGATGAACAGCTCCAAAAATGTGAGGCATTCTGTGCATGTCTGCAGCCTCAATTGACAGTCCATCAACGAGGTCCACTACTAAATCAAGAAGAGTCTCCGAAATGATGACCTTCAAATACTTTTGCTATATAAGAGGTAATTGAGGTTCAATAAATCTGTTTATCAGAGGGTCATTGGACCCCATCCATAACACCCTTTTATTTTATTTTTTTTAAATTTTTCACAACAACTAATCTGTAATTAGAACAATTGTAACTGTACACAACCTCAAAAAGTATCAATTTTAAAATAGAAAGAAAAATGGTTCACTACCCGCGATGACAAAGAAGGTAACGGCTAACGAATCAGCAATGAAAAGTTTTATATCAAGATATAATGTGTTTGGCATTGAAAAAGGAAATCAGTTAATGGATCGCAAAATTGCACATCATAAAAAAATGACCTCAAGTTAAAAAGTCTATGTATAAAAAATCAATTCCGCAGCATGTTCAGAACTTGAAAGAGATATAGAAAAATTGTCTGGCAGAAATGTTTCTTCAAATACAGTGGAGATGTGCTTAAATAAAATAAGTTTAAAAACCAGAGCACCGAAAAAAATCCATTATTAATAAAAAATTTAAAAAACATAAATTAAGTGGACCAGAAACATTTTTAATGTTCAGTTAATGATTGTGACCGAGTGATTTTTTTTCTGATATGTCTAAGTTCAAACTATTTATACCTGTTGGATACAAGCTAGTCGGATGACAAAATGGGGATTGACTTATCTACCATTTTGGTGATTTATCAAACTTTTGCGGAACCAACATTTCGAGATGATAAAGCACCTTGTCATATGGTGTCTGTTTTGCTATTTAAATTTTCATTGTTAAAATTTAGTACCATGTGCATGAGTGTGATGAGGCGATTTAGATCAGTTATATAACTGATTCATTCATACAAGAAGTAAAATGTTCGGGATCTAAATCTGACCTCATCACATCTTTGTTACAAGACAGAGGACCATAAATTTATATTCAACGGATCTTGTTGTCTTGTACGGTGGTCTTGGGCGGGGTTCTGATCCCAGTCCCATATTAGAATCCCGTCTCCGTACTTGACATTAAATAAGAATGTACCGTTGTGGAGTATTTATGAGTCCCTAAGGGACAGTGCCCAATTAGAAGGGGTAAGGTTTTCCACGTTGGCGGTCTCAAGGTGGGGTTTAAGCAGACCAATTAGATTCTTACAACTATACCGATTGGATGATAAGAAGGAAGATGGGATAAGGATGAAATGTAATAAAATAAGAGAGATCAAAAAGAAGTGGAAGTGAGATAGTCGGGAGTCCAGTCGGGTTCGACGGAAGGTGTTCGATAGTCGAGTCGAAGAGAGGAGTCCAACAGAAGGTGTTCGATAGTCCAGACGAAGGGATCAGTCCGACGGAACGAGTTCGAGAGTCCAGCCAAGTCCGACAGGAAGTGTTCCTGCATCAAATAGCATGGCTGCACCCCCCCAAACACTCAGGAGGAAGCCCCTGATCAGACCGACGGATGATCCATAGATTCTCACTCCTGATCAGCCATAGATGCCCTTTAACCAGCAGTGTTACGGGCCCAACATTTTAACCCACAAAGGTACCCCCTTTTACATACATTTTGAAATTGAGATTAGGTCCTCTGTCTTATATTTACATAATTATTTAAGTATTAAAAAATTATTGTCAGAACTAATTTAGAAGATGTTGACAAAGCATAGTTTATGAAAATTAGCATCAGTTTGTATGTACATAGGTGTGTGTATATATATATATATATATATATATATATATATATATATATATATATATATATATATATATATATATATATAATATATATATATATATATATATATATATATATATATATATATATATATATATATATATATATATATATATATATATATATATATATATAATAAATTTACTTTTTTTATATTTGAGCTAGTTTCGGATGCTGTTAATTCGGATGTGTTAGCTTTTAGTTTATCTTCAAATCTTATGTCTGTAGTTTCTCAGAACCTGTGGTTAATTTTAGTACTAAAATACTTTTACACAACGCAATCAAAATAATCACCACTATACATCTGATCACAGGTAAATACTCAAATAAAAATGAGCACTTACAAATCAGGAAGTAGTCATTATTTCATCGGTTTACGTCAAATAATATAATGAATATTTTGAAATTACAATAACCTAGAAATAATAAAAATCTTTCTCCTATAAAAAAATGTATAGTCCGTATTGTGAAAAAAATTCAAAACTTAATCATTTTTAATTTTATAAAAGTCAATTATTCTTTGAGTTCTACTATAATACTCATTTTATGATAGAATATATGAATGTGCTGATAGTTCTTTTAACAATGTTATCTGACAAATGGATTGAATAGTTAATGAATTTCGAATTTGAATAATCCCAAATCTTGAACTTTGGGTTTTAAGAATTATCTTGAAGTTAACACATTCGCTGGCACTAAAAATGATGTTACCATCCTCAGAAGCCGCATTACAAAACAGGGTTTTTAATCACGCACATAAGAAAATGCAAACAAAAATTTTGAAAACCAACCACAAAAAATTAAAAAATAATGCTTCACTAACGTGCCGAAACAACCTCGCCGTTCAATTTCCAAAGCCACACTAAACACAGAGCATATAACTTATCAAAGTCCGTCGCCGCGTTAGTGCGTCGTCGGCATACCAGGAGGTGCCGCTCTGATGCGCCAGTGCGTCGGTGGCAGCGAACGTGTTAAATAATAATAGTAATTTTTTAACAGTAACTAAGAATCAAATGAGGTAACTGCTTACCTTTTGTGAATTCTGGAGACTTGCATGAAGAATCTGTAGAAATTGAATTAGAGATGAAAACAGAAAACGGCAGTTGAACACACTTTCTTTTTATTAAACACGTCACGATAAATGGAGAATAAAAGGAGCAATGAATAAAGAATTATAAATTCGTAGATGAACAAGAACAGAATACAGGAATATGGATAGAATTACATTTAAAATCCAACGCCGAATCCTAACAGATTTAGTCTATTACCCATAAAGTTTGTTTTTTACAATCACTGAAATAGCGCCATCTAGCCTTCGGTGGCTATGTTAATCTAACAACACCCACAAAATCTCAAATAAATAACTGAATTATTGTTTCTACCTAACCAAACGCTAATTAAAAGAATGCCTGTGAATAAGAATTTGAAATAAATTGTTTATTCTGAGAAGATTACATATGATAAAAAAATTATAGATTGGACATTTTTATAGATACCCTATCTTTAAACTGACCTGCAATGTATCTGTTTTGTTTCAAGCACTTAATAATAACCAGACATTCTTCATAGACATGTCCCGAAAAAGATGAGACTGGCATTCGGCATACACTCAAAGTTTTCAGAGATTAACTTAAAATTAAAACTCTTTTTCAGGCATATAAGTTTTAATTTTGAAAGTTATGGTATTTTATCCTTTCAATGTTATAAGGTAATTTAGATCTGTCTAAAATTTTTAGTTAGATTGAAATGATTTGGAAACTAAAAGGTTTCAGATCAAAATTTAATTTTCTCACACCTTGGTTGTAAAAAGAGAGGATCTCAAGATAGGAAGATATAGGGGTTTATGATATCCGATGAGTGTGGGAATTTATCATCAGACAAGATCAGATGAGTGTCTCCATTCCTGACACTGAGGTAAAATGACCTTTTGTGAAATCATTTATGAAGCCCAAGAGTTTTTTTTATTTTTAGCTGTTGGGGCATCGGATGTGTCAAATTTGGAGATGTGTATTTTCTCCTATGATTGAGGCTTGAAGGCAGAGAAGTACCGAAATCTATCTACAATGAATGAGAAGTGAATGAAGGTTAGTTGGGGTTTATTGACACAAGATCCAAGCAAGGATATGCTGCACCAAACGAAAGAGCGAAATCCTAAAACAAAAATATATGTAATTTAAAAGTAGAAGAAACTCACTGTCAAATATTTAAGACAAATACAAGTAAAAACCGACATAAAGATACCCATCAAGACATTCTCTTTAATTAAACAAGATTAAAAATGTCAATGCGAGCGAGAAATTCAAACAATTTTGGGAGCGGGGTTTTGCCCGAAATTTCACTCAGACTAAGATGAAAGGTTTTTTAATATATGTTGTAAAAACGTATTAAAGCTGTACATGAAGTTAAAATATGATTAACAGTGAGAAAAGTGGGACAAAAGGAACATTGGGGAGCAGACTCAGCCAATACCAAATGTTTATGGGTGAGTCTAGTATGACCGATGGGAAAGAGAATGAAGGTGAACGAATCAGAATCATGACTGGGATGATAAAAACGAAGGTTGAGCAACAAGTGAAAATAAAAACGAGAAGGTCGTTAGAGTGGTGATGGTGTTGGGGTGTAGAGGAGAAGTGTGAGTCGTAACGAGTGAACAGTCTGCCTAAATCCAAGAATTACGAGTCTGTCCATGATCCCAAAAACCCCTCAATAAGCGATATGAATGTAAGCGGCAACCCTATTACAATTAAACAAAAGGTACGGAATATCTTATAGAATAAATTTGTTTTAAGTCAGGTCCTTTCTTTATTGGAATATTGAAACGATATGAGTGTAAGCGGCAACCCTATTACAATTAAACAAAAGGTACGGAATATCTTATAGAATAAATTTGTTTTAAGTCAGGTCCTTTCTTTATTGGAATATTGAAACGATATGAGTGTAAGCGGCACGCCTATTACAATTAAACAAAAGGTACGGAATATCTTATAGAATAAATTTGTTTTAAGTCAGGTCCTTTCTTTATTGGAATATTGAAACGATATGAGTGTAAGCGGCACCCCTATTACAATTAAACAAAAGGTACGGAATATCTTATAGAATAAATTTGTTTTAAGTCAGGTCCTTTCTTTATTGGAATATTGAAACGATATGAGTGTAAGCGGCAACCCTATTACAATTAAACAAAAGGTACGGAATATCTTATAGAATAAATTTGTTTTAAGTCAGGTCCTTTCTTTATTGGAATATTGAAACGATATGAGTGTAAGCGGCACCCCTATTACAATTAAACAAAAGGTACGGAATATCTTATAGAATAAATTTGTTTTAAGTCAGGTCCTTTCATTATTGGAATATTGTAACGATATGAGTGTAAGCGGCACCCCTATTACAATTAAACAAAAGGTACAGAATATCTTATAGAATAAATTTGTTTTAACTCAGGTCCTCCCTTTATTATAATATTGAAACGATATGAGTTTAAGCGGCACCCCTATTAGAATTAAACAAAAAGTACGGAATATCTTATAGAATAAATTTGCTTTAAGTCTGGTCCTTTCTTTATTGGAATATTGATTTTAACCCCTTTCAGATTCATTTTATTTCAGGATTATGGGTCAAAAAATGTCAATTTTTTATGCTTATTTTTTATACATACATAGCTTTTTAAAACATAATAGCATATTTCGCATACAAAATTTCCTAAAACTTAATGTAAAAAATCAATTAAAATAAAGTGTAATTTACATGTATAATTCGCTTTCTGTACGGCTGAAATCTTTAGACTTTGGAGTCAATTCACACTAACTATAAATAAAAAGCTTAAAATACCTAGCTTTTATCTTGAATTAAATTTTATTTATATCCTATGCATTCATATAAACGATTATGACATTATTAATCAAAATTTGGTCGTGTATGATACAATCGAAAACACGGTAATGCAGAGAGTCCAACAATGCAGTTTGGACAGTAGAACCTTGTTTCTCTCCTTACCTTCTTATCTCTACTGTCTCTCTTTGAGATGCAAATAATCTAGTTGCCAGAAAAGCAAACAAAAGCATTTGAAACCATAAAAAGTACATGTGAAAGAATTCGGGAAAGACTGATTGCACAGTGTAAAATTTCACTGTCCGAGCTACACTCGGGATGAGTCAGGATGGTACATTTCGCTTACCCGAGTTCACCGGGAAGGGGTTAAGATTGTAAAATTTTTAGTAAGAAATTTTACTAGACTCCTAAATCGAATAACCTTAGATAAAATTTTGGTGAACTGTAAAAATAATTCTTAACAGTGGAGGAATTACACTAATTTAAGATTGGTGCAAATACATTTTTTAATTTTAAATTTTAATATATATTGTATTGATCTTAATTTTTTGAATTTACTTGGAAGATATTTGAAAACTAGCATATATCCCTTCATATGACGGGATCAGTAAATTTTGCTAACCCTAACTCCACAAAAATCCAATATGGTTCCTTTATCCATTCCAGGTATTTTGACCACCGTGGAATGTAATTGGTTCAAAGATGTATGTTCGAGAAAAATCTTTCGAAGTTTGCCGATGTTCAACAGCGATACTAGGAAAGCGATGTCAAATAGTGAAGGGTAGAGTTAAACACCAAACAGAGAACAAGCTAGATCAGTGATACAGCGATCAGCAAAGGGGCTGTCAATGACCCTGATAGTTCTAAACCGTGTGCTTATGTATAAAAAACAAACGCACAAACTAACAAACTTCTAAATTTTCAAAGATATATAACTTAATCGCTAGATATTTATTAGTCCATGAAATAGTTTCCTCAAATTTTATGAAAATAATTTGTTGTTAATACAGATGATAAAATTTCCATTGCAGCAAAAACTAACCAATGATTAAATTTAAAATTATCACATATGTGCCTAATTTATTATTTACGCCAAATATAAAAGAAAATTATTAACGTAATATCTAAGTTCAATGATAAAACGTATGAAAATAATGT
>CM063504.1:48689435-48691732 GCA_032207245.1 Pardosa pseudoannulata | reverse complement strand
TTTTCGAAGTACATTGTTGTAAATATTATTAAGCCAAAGGTCAGGTTTATGTAACCGAATAGAAACAAAATGTAAACTCATGTAAAGTTTACATAAATTTTCTAGAATGTATGAAAGTGATTTTTTCATAAATATGGTATTTATAAAGATTGAATATATTTTTGCCTCTGATTATTTACTATATCAAGCACATTGTTTAGGGTATCAGAAATGATCGTTAAATCTCTCCGTTAGCTATAAATAAATATTTTACACTACGTTATTTGTCATAAGCATAGCTCCTTTTAACATGCGCAGCGAAATAAAAGAGGAAGGTATTTTATAACCTACTTTCAATATCTACTGCGTCGAACATCAATAAAGCTAGAAATGATATAGTTGCAGAAGGTAGCAAATTTATATTGTGATCGATAAATGCCATATGGTATTGCATTCTTCCGGTGAGAAATTTCTCCATCAAATCCGATTACCTAAACTGTGAGCATTTTTCATAACAGCTAGTCTCTTTGAAGGCTTCTCGATAAGTCAGTAGACGTCAAGAGTAGTTAATAGGGATGAATAAAAATCCATTAAAAATTCGAGACGCATATTATTATTGATTTCCTTTCAAAACAAGCATTTTCAAAAAATTGTTGTACGATGTATGTAACAAAAAAAGTTAATGAAAATATACCAATATTTATTGTTATTCTTGTTTCTCTAAATATAATTTGCTGGGTTTTGTTTAATGAAGTTTGAAAATAATAGCGAAATTTTACATGCTATATCATGATATCGAAGCTGCAATATTTAAAATAACATCTCTTTATTGATTTGGTAATCGTTCGTTGTAAATATTATGTAAATTTTTATCATTAGATTTCTAGTATTTTTAATAGTATTAATATAATTTTTTATTTGTAGCAGTGAAGTTTTCTAGACATGTCGTATTTAATTAGCCTCTAAAATTACGAGTTTTACAATAGACTACACTAATTGTAATATACTACGTATCAGTGGAAAAAATATTTTTATCTAACACATTTACATTACAAAAGGAGTAGAATGGCTATTACATTATGTCCCCTTTACAACATTCATAGTATGTCTACCGACATCCTGTGATGAAAATTTTCAAATTAAATAAATACAAATAAATTATGTTTAATATGGAATAAATGGACATCTCAGCTGAAAAAGATACTTTTACAGCTTATTTGGGACAATTTTAGTCGTACAGGCTGTTATGATACCTGGAGGTGCCTTATTCCGAAAGATTACAAGCCCTCGTGCCAGGTGTAAGATTTGAACATACGAATTTGTGTTTGCTAAAACCAATGTCTTATCAGCTTGTCTGTTTGTGTTTCAAAGGCTTTTAATATTTTTTATGTGTAAAGTTAATTAATATTACACTACGATAAAAAAATAAGTGTATATAGATGTAACAGTACTTACGGTAAAGTTTTAAAAAACATAATCATACATATTTTTTCATTACTTTATCAGTAAATAGCCCAAACGTTCTAAATATCTGTTAGTACTGAAGTCTTTTTGTAAGAAAAAGAAAAACAATCAAATAATAATTTGTCCATATAATAATTACCTATATATAATCATTTTATTCTCTATGATTATTTCAAGCATATACAAACAGAAAGATAATATTAAATTGTAACAAATAGAGGCTTAGCTCCATAGAGGCTAAAGACGAAAATGTCAGTCAACTTCTAGCCCTTGGAGATGTAGCATCCTATTTATTTTGTCTTTAAAAAATATGTTATGTGTTCATTGTTTGTATTTAGTAGTTTGTTTTGAGGCTCAAGAGGTTTTACATATATTTTTTAACTAGCTGATGTTTGTGTTTTATTTCATTAGATAGCTTCATGACTCATTGGTAGAGGAACGGGCAGCCTCTGTAAGTCGTGAGACCCGAGCACCAATGGTAGAGGACTGACTTACCTCAGATGCCTGCAGATTTCAGCTTAGCATAGTGAAGGAGCCTTCACACATTGGGTGAACCTACCTGGAGAATGCTCTCCCAACGTACTTCACCCACTCCGCACAGGTACACCCCCTTGCCGACTACTAGAGCACACTTTGAGGCAATCTGCTAGGACCTGAGGGGTTTAATAGTATATTCCTAGACATGGAAATTGGATATTTATTTCTTTAAAACCTTCTGTATAACCGTGAGTGGGTTAGCTATCTATTTATTGCAAAACTATTACAAATAAAGTTTTTGAAAATGAAAATTGCATAAAATTTGAAAAAGGTATTTCTTGTTAGTTTTAGGGGACAAATTAAGTGACCTTCGTTAA
>CM063504.1:48674435-48684435 GCA_032207245.1 Pardosa pseudoannulata | reverse complement strand
ATATAAAATAAATATATATATATATATATATATACATATATAAATACATATATATATATATATATATATATATATATATATATATATATATATAATATATATATATATATATATATAAATATATATATATATATATATATATATACATATATAATATATACATATACATATATACATATACATATACATATACATAAATATATATATATATATATATATATAATATATATATATAAATATACATATATATATATATATATATATATATATATATAAATATATATATATAATATATATATATATATATATATATATATATATATATATACATATTTACATATATATATACACATATTTACAATATATATATACACATACACTGTATATATATATATATATATATATATATGTATGTGTGTTGTGTGTGTGTACATATATATATACATGAGATGTAATATAAGAGTGCGACTATATTCAGCTATAAAATGTAATCCGTAGTATCAGAAACAATCATATCTGTTTTTTCCGATATTATTACGTAGTAGAATACAACCTGACCTACTGCCATACTCAAACAATAATAAAATGATGATAATAGTGAGAGATATTTCTACCTTTATAAACACTGCTCGTACATTTATGCAATTCTTTTTGGTGAATCGCATAATACCATACACGAATGTAAAGTCCTTATATATTCTGTGCTTGCATACTAATTACGAAGTGTGAATAAGTAGGAATATATCCTACTTTTAAACTTCATTTACACATACATTTTCCACATAGATCATAATGAAACACAGCCCTAATAGCTCATGGCACCTACATACATTTCACGTAGTTAATTTAACTTTTCAAAATGTTTTACGGGATTTCACTTTCAGTGAAATAATATTGGCTGTTTGGATTTAATATGCGAATAGTTGCTACATGCAGCAGTTCGTGAAATGAGACTTTCGTTATTCCCTGAATATATCAGTTTTATTATTTTTGATTATTTACTCCTATGTTTTGTTAAATTAGGGAATTAACTTTCAAATTTAACATTCAGATTTTAAAAAGTATCATAAATTCATTAGTATAAAAAGATACTTCTTACCCTATCAAGTTCAAATCTATCTTATTTTGCGATTTGCTTCTTAAGTTTAATATTTAACTTTTGCATTTCCAGATATTCTTTAGTATATGGTTTTATAAATTTTAAAATTGACAGAAGAAAAGTAATACATTTTAGCACATCAATATTATAGTATGTTTGAACCTGTCTGGCTCTATTTAATTGTTCTATACGGACAATGGGTTGTAACTTTAAAAATATTGTTTTATATGATTGAAAAGTTAATGATGATCTGGCACAACGTGTTACAAAACGTAATGTATTCATAAAAACATCGGTTAGGATAGAAATATACATAACTGATACATCTTTTATGGAGTTCAGTGACGAAAAAAGAAGCAGAATCGGTTAAATAAGTTATTTTGTTAAATATATTTCCGTAGAAATACGAGAATATCCTTGCATAGCAGAAGAACAGATTATTTATGAAATAGAAGTCTCTAATCATGCTCCAATAAATGATTAATCAACCAACTTAAAATTTTAGTATAGTCCAGATAATGTTGTACAGGTAAAAATATTATCATCTTCACCAGGAAATTGGGAAGTTTGACAGAAATATTTTTAGATTATCATAAGCAGTAGTAGTAGCATTATATTAAAAAATAACGTAAAGCATTCATTGCCATGATAAACTACCACCAATTGGAACACAATTTTATAAGCCAATTTATAGTTTTTGAAAGATACATGGATTTTCAATAAAATAATATTATGAGTATGTACATTTATTTTTTACGAGAAAAATATCATTTTGGCAGTGTTTACCCCCAAAGACAAGAGAAAAAAATGAAATGAAATTATAGTTGATGCCGAAAGGGAAAACAGCTGTTGTCTGTTTCGCGGAAGTGTGTATGGGAAAGTCAGCCAGTAAAAAACTCGAAATAAACCAAGAGAATTACGTCGTTTTAGAGAAACGTATCGAGAAATGTGAAAATGTGTGTAGTTTTTTTAACTGATTTAGTTTTAGCTTAATAACTCTTGACACTTTTAGGAATATTCAACAATAATATATTCTGCAAGAATTTCTAGCCTCTTGAGATAGACAACAAATGTTGTTATTTCGGATTTTAAGAATAAGCGATTTTACGAATAGTTTTAATTTTACAAAAAAATCGTAAAGGAAGTTTATAGATGTATGATGCCTTTTCCTTGCACATGATGCAGCTAAACTAAATGATCATTCATCGAACATATATTTATATATTATAAAAACTATAGGAATTAGTTAGAAAAAATACAAAATAGCATGTAATTAAAGGACGTTGTGTTTTATACACACATATATATATATATATGTATATATATATATATATATATATATATATATATGCATATATATATGTATATATATATATGTATATATATACATATATGTATATATATATGTATATATACATATATATACATATACATATATGTATATATATATATATATATATATATATATATATATATATATATATATATATATATATATATATATATATATATAATATATATATATATATATATATATATATATATATATATATATATATATATAATATATATATATATATATATATATATATATATATATATATATATATATATATATATATATATATATATATATATATATATATATATATATATATATATATATATATAATATATATATATATATATATTATATATATATATATATATATATATATATATATATATATATATCAATATATATATATATATATATATATATATATATATATATTATATATATATTATATATATAATAATATTATTTTCCCTTCATGTTTTAATGCATTTAACTACAGAGATAGAAGCAGAAACTTTTAAATCTTACTTCAATTATTCGAAATCCCTATGGAGGTGGGATTTTATTCATGAATATTTATATTTTCTCTTTCCATGTAGACTTGAATATTTGTCAGAATTGTATAAGAATGGTTGAAAGAATATGTCATGCTTATTTTATTATACAGAACTTAGTTTCATCATTTTAATTATACTTATACTTTGGAATGTATGAGCTATATACATTTTTAAGATATGGAATTTAGTTAAATTAAACACCTTTATTTGATTTTTAATTATAGTTGCTTACACGCACAGATTTCCTCTTTACTCAGTTTTCCATCCCTAAATCATAATTAATTTAAGACATTTTAGTATCTTCTTGCTGCGTTCTGTGAAGATAGTTTGCAAAGTTGAAACCAAGTTAAATATGATTGATATGAACAATGGGAGATTTTTGAATTTGAAAGTTTGAATAGTAGTAAAATGTTAATCTTAAAGGCAGGCATCCCGGCAATTTTCAGAAGTGCAATGTGATATTTCCTTCGTGTATTAAATTGTATTTCAGACAAAAGTCCAACACAAATACACACACAAATATACAAATACACTTGCTTAGTTTCTCTTTCAAAAAGTATCAGAGTGAAACGACTTTCTCACTCATATATTGGTTATTTGAAGTAGATTAGTACTTTCACTTTCCAAAGAAAATAACAATCAATTTTACTCTCTTAACACATACGGTTTAAGTAAAATTAACAAAATATATAAATAAAAATACTAATGTATTAAAATATAAATATATATATATATATATATATATATATATATATATATATATATATATAAATTAATTAATTTTCATTGGTTCATCAGCATTATATGAAGATATGATGTGAGAACTTTATTTCTCGTATGGTCTTGTAAGACACAAAATCTTTGGTTATCTTATATCTTTGGGTAGGTTACAATTTATATTTTCTTCTAATGTTTATGATTTGCTTTAATATCATCCTCTAAAGTGGAAAGTGTATATTTTCGGAACAAGACTTTCCTTCTGTATCACAATGTGTTATTGACTTTTGCATAGTAAAAATGAATATTTTACACATTATTAAGATTTTTTAAACAATTAAGTTCCCCAAAGATTACAAAAGCAATTAAGTTCGTCTAATAGACTCTATCTATAATATACATATATATGGTAAAATTTCAATAAGTTATATTATATAACTATTAATATATAATAGCTCCAAAAATAATCCGTTTTATACACACTATTACAGCTTTAAGATCACTATATCACTAATAACATATTTAATTTTCAAGCAAATTGATTACGATGAATAAAAGTAATTTAAGCGATTTTACTGTTAATTTAAAATTTTTATACTAATCGATAAATATTCAATATTTAAATACATGTTTCGTGACTAAATCAAAATCCAATACAATTTTAAAAACATAAGGAGGTTTAAAACGTTCATTAAATACCATGCAAAAGTTCCTAATATTATTTGATTCTTACAAAGAATATGTATCCAGAAAATGCAAAACACTTCTTATGAATTTAATATCACATGACAAAACTACATTTTATCTTAAAAGACAATAACATAAAGATGCATCGAAAAGTCTGTCATTTATTTCAACGTGGTGTACGAGATAAATTGTTTTATAGCGTGCTAAACACTAATAAGGAGAGACATTTGTTCATATTAATTGTTTTAAAATCTAAAAATGTCACGATGAATTTATTTAAAGTTGCATTAAAAGAATATTCATTAATAATCAGTTTGGACTGAAAGATAGATTTTACAAAACAAGTTTAAATGAGCTGTGAAAAATAGCATAATATTCTCTCTGCGTGCATAAAGAGTAGTCATATTTTATTCATTGAACTTTTCTTATTTTATTTTCTGAAAGAAAGTGTTTATTTACCTTTATATATATATATATATATATATATATATATATATATATATATACATATATACAATATATTTCGATATGACTATATATATATTTTCATATATATATATACACATATATATATACACACATATATATATATATATATATATATATATATATATATATATATATATATATATATATATATATATATATATACATACATGTAATTGCATATTTTTTGCTTTCGATTCTACTGGTAAATATTTTATTCTAAATAATGGAAGTAGTAAATTGTTTAAATTGAATTTCAATATTGAGGATTTTGTGTGCAAAGGTAAAGTAAGTATTAGTAAAATTTTTCCCTAGAAAAATGTTTATAGTGATTATATATATTTAACTTATGGAGGTGATGAATATTGAAAATGTAAAGCAAATAACTCTGGAATAACTCTGATCATAAGTCATGAAATTCTGCACATTATCTCATTGCCCAATGTAATTAACAATAATAGGCACTCTTATATTTTATGTGCAATGTAATTACAAAATAATTAAACTGCATATATATAGGTGTAATATTATGAATATCTAAGCTCATAAATTATACACAAAATTACCTCTTTCACCATTCATTATTCTAAATCTTAATTTCTCTCTTTATATTAGTCCTATTAGCCACCAAATTTGAACGAGGAATTTCTTCATGGCTTCAACAGATTGTAAAGCTAAAAATAATTTTGCTGGCATTTTCATAAGTAAGAAATCTCCAAGAAACAGTTACAGCAATCAGCAATTATAGTCATACTGAACTCCAAACTTTGTCAGCTGTATGTCGTCAAAATCAATCTCTTTAAAAAAGTATTTTTTGTCTCTGCATTTTCCCACCAGACTTAAAACAGTATAACGTAATTGGTTCTCTCTCGTTCAAGGTTGACGTCACGAGATCTAAGCAGAGAATATATATATATATATATATATATATATATATATATATATATATATATATATATATATATATATATATATATATATATATATATATATATATATATATATATATATATATATATATATATATATATATATACATATATATATATATATATATATATATATATATATATATATATATATATATATATATATATATATATATATATATATATATATATATATATATATATATATATATATATATATATATATATATATATATATATATATATATATATATTATATATATATATATATATATATATATATATATATATATATATATATTATATATATATATATATATATATATATATATATATTATATATAATATATATATATATATATATATATATATATATATATATATATATATATATATATATATATATATATATATATATATATATATATATATATATATATATATATATATATATATATATATATATATATATATATATATATATATAAATATATATATATATATATATATATAAAGGGTATATATAAACGATATTTAAAAAGAGAACTCTTTTATAATATATGAAATAAATATATATATATATAGCGTAAGCTTTTATATATATATATATATATATATATATATTATATATATAATGATCGTGGATATAAACAGATAAGTATATAAACATATATATATGGACCTATTATAAAACACTATATATAGCTTGTCTTCGACAATATATATATATGAAGCAAGTTTTATATAATATTATAATAAACTTATTATTATCAAGAAGAATGTTTATACATATATATATAAGTATATATATATATATATAGGCTTAACGTGTAACATGATGTAACGCGTAAAAGTGATAATCACTTGAAGTCGGAGTTGATAAATATATTTATTCAAATGTGAAATTATATCATGTAAAAAAGTAGAAAATGAGGTAACATGTTGAAAATTTATAAATATAAAAAATTTCCAAAAATGTGTAATTTACTCAAAAGGTATTTTTGTTTATCTTTTGTATCAGAAGCGTATCTTATTATGCACATCTTGCGCTCATCTCACATAGTAATAATTAAAGATTTCATACGAGAAGAAAACTTATTACCGTGTTTTAAGATTGATTTTATGAATGATTTGTGTTATGTGTGACATTCGACAAAGAATTAAAAACACAATGTTTTAAAGATAACTTTAGAAAGGAAAGAAATGTGTCTATTTCTACAAAAGATTTATATGCTTCATAACTGCATGCATAACCCTTAATTTAATTAATTTAGCAATGATTAGTAATATAGAAAATTTGAGCTTATATAAAATATGTGATATATTTTAAGTTTTCTTATATATAACGAAGTTTTTTCCAGCTGCATCTTTCTTTAAAATTACGTTTCAGTGCAGAGTATTTTCTCTTGCGACTTATTTTTATAAGAAAAAATTCTCTCTATTTTATTCATCCTTATTAAAAAACAAATCACGTAACGCTAACATGAAATGTTAAAAAAATTATGAAGACGAGTATTTGCGAATACTTGAAAAACTTGCTTCTTAGAAGAGTCTTTTACTTAACTTAATATTCATGTGTTTCACTATGTGAATAACATTAAAGATGATCTTTTTTAGTACATAAAGAAGATTCTAATCTACAATTTTGTAAAGAAGTGTTTATATTTTCGCTTCCAACTAAATTTTCTCAAATATCAACTCAGAACTGTAATTTTAAATTATACATAGCAAAAATTATGAATTCACTTTATATAATTTAAAATGTTGACTAAAATAGGAAAAAGAGATATGTTTAGCTTAAATTCTTACAAAGAAAATAATAGATAAAGATATTTTTAGTTTACTGCACTTACATTTCAATATATATATATATATATATATATATATATATATATATATATATATATATATATATATACATACATATATACACACACACACATATAACACATATAACATATATATATATATATATATATATATATATATATATTTATAATTTAAGTAAAAAAATATAAAAAGTGAAACCTTTATTGCATTAAGTAAACACGATTAGACTTTAAATTAAAACTCTTATTTTATGTGTACTTTGTATCATATTAAACTCTAGTATGAAGGGCAGAATGCATAATAATTGATCCAGAAAATTAAGTTTATTTTTTAATAATTAATTTTAGAAAACATATTAATCTCGTATATTGAATTACACATAAATTGAAATATAAATTTTTTCACACACAAAATAAATTTCATTAAATAATATGAGTTTTAAACTTTATATTCTAAGTATGTAAAAAAAGGAAGACGATGCAATATTATATAATACTCTTAATATAAGTGCAACTAAGATATAAAATTACACATTAAAAATGAGTTTAGATCTAAAATATAAATCCTGTATAGAGGAAATAATGTTATGCACATATAAAATCACATTTAATTCAAGTTGAAGTATTGAATGCATCAAAATGTTTTTTTGTTATTTAAAGGAAATTGTTATAATTTATGAAATTTCCCTATGCGTCATTCATTTAATTTTAAAGATATATATGTCTCATCTATACTGATGATTAAACATAAATTCAAATGGAGTAAAAATAATAACAATAATAACAATAAATTCAAAATGGAGTATTAAATGCATCCAAAATGTTTTCTTATTTAAAGGAGATTACTATAATTTATGGAATCTTCCCTATGCTTCATTTATTTAATTTTCCAAAAATGTATGTCTCATCTATATAATGTTGATTAAATATAAATTCAAATGTAGTAAAAATAATAACAATAATAACAATAAATTCAAAATGCAGTATTAAATGCATCCAAAATGTTTTTCTTATTTAATGAAAATTGATATAATTTATGAAATCTTCCCTATGTTTCCTTTATTTAATTTTTCAGAAATATATATCTCATCTTTACTGATGATTAAATATAAATTCAAATGGAGTAAAAATAATAACAATAAATTTAAAATGAAGTATTAAATGCATCCAAAAATATATTTCTTATTTAAAGGAAAGTGATATAATTTATGAAACCTTCCCTATGCTTCATTTATTTAATTTTTCAGAAATGTATGTCTCATCTATACTTATGATTAAATATAAATTCAAATGGAGTTAAAGAAATTAACAATTATAACAATAAATTCAAAATGATGTATTAAATGCATCCAAAATGTTTTTCTTATTTAAAGAAAATTGATATAATTTATGAAATCTTTCCTATGTTTCATTTATTTAATTTTCCAGAAATGTATGTCTCATCTTTGCTGATGATTAAATATAAATTCAAATGAAGTAAAAATAATAACAATACTAATAATAAATTCAAAATGGAGTATTAAATGTATCCAATATGTTTTTCTTATTTAAGGGAAAATAATATAGTTTATGAAACCTTCCCAAAACTTCTTTTATTTAATTTTCCAGAAATGTATGTCTCATCTTTACTGATAATTAAATATAAATTCAAATGGAGTAAAAATAATAACAATAAATTTAACATGGAGTATTATATACATCCAAAATGTTTTTTCTTATTTAAAGGAAATTGATATAATATATGAAACTTTCCCTAAGCTTCATTTATTTAATTTTCCAGAAATGAATGTCTCATCTATACTGGTGATTAAATATAAATTCAAATGGAGTAAAAATAACAATAATAACAATAAATTCAAAATGAATTATTAAATGCATGCAAAATGATTCTCTTATTTAAAGGGGAATCATACAATTTATGAAACCTTCCCTATGCTTCAGTTATTTAATTTTCCAGAAATGTATGCCTCATCTATACTGATGATTAAATATAAATTCAAATGGAGCAAAAATAATAACAATAACAATAAATTCAAAATGGAGATTTAAATGCATCCAAAATGTTTTTCTGATTTAAAGGAAATTGATATAATTTATGAAACCTTCTCTAGGCTTCATTTATTTAATTTTTCAGAAATATACGTCTCATCTATACTGAGAGAGAAAAATTATCCTTTCATTTAAAACTTGGGAATACAAACGATTTTCCTACCTCTAACATCTACTTCTAGCGAGTTGAAATTATTATTTTTTCTCTCATAGAACACGCTTGTTAAGATGTTCAACCTCTTTATAAGACGTAAGTAATTTTTCACGTAACTAAATATATTCATGAAGTTGGGGTTGCGTATCACATT
>CM063504.1:48661935-48669435 GCA_032207245.1 Pardosa pseudoannulata | reverse complement strand
GCAATTAGGGGAGGAAATAAAAATAGCAATTTTTTTTTCTCGAATGATGTACTTTTCATTGAAATTCTTGCAGCCTGCTTGTGAGTTCCGAGGGCATAAATTAACTCCTGGTTTCTTTCGTGTACTGACAACTTCTAACTTTTTTATGGCACATAAATAAGCACTTCTGTAAAGCCTTCTCTCTTTTTACAAGTTATTTTGTTATTTTTAGCGTGCACTTTACTATTTTAGCAATTAGGGGAGGAAATAAAAATAGCAATTTTTTTTTCTCGAATGATGTACTTTATTAGGACTATAAAAAGGAGATTATATAAAAACTTTATGAATTTTTACTTGCTCTAGATGTTTTTTTCAATTTTTTCTGTATGGTTTTTTTGCTATGCAGTTAGAATAAAAACTATTTAGTAGAAAACTACACATAAAACATAGATTCGATTTAAAAAGATAACAGCGCATTTTTTATATATATTAAAGTTATTTATTATATTATCTATACGTAATTTTACAGATATAGCCAAAATTACTATATTACATTACATTTATTCTCGGAAAAAAAGTATCATGAGATATCACGGTGAACGAAACTTAACTTACTTTATTTGCGTTTGGTTTGGTTGGGAGTGCCACAGTCTTCTTACTCTTTTGCTACACGAAAGCTAATGAGATCGGTATCACTTTGGAGGTAATTTAAACTGACTTTTGTGGAAAATCCACTACTATTACAGTGTTAAACAATTCATGATGGCCTTATTTTTATTTATATATTGTTATAAATTATAAATATATGTTTATGTCTTTATGTTTTTTTAACTATGCTGTTATAATAAAAACTATGTAGTAGCAAAACTACACATAAAACATAAATTCGGTTTAGAAAGATAAAATCATTTTTTTTATACATACATATATATATATATATATATATATATATATATATATATATATATATATATATATATATATATATATATATATATATATATATATATATATATATATATATATATATAATATATATATTATATATATATATATATATATATATATATATATATATATATACATTGTATATATATATATAAAATTTATTCTTAGAAAAAAATCGTGATATCGCACTGAATAGCAAACGTGCCTAATTGTACACTTGAAGTGAGCTCTTTGCATAGTGAATGGTTACCTATTGTAAGGAAACAACAATACCTTATTATTGTTTTGCTACACGATATAGGCTATGATATGATTAATGGATCGGCCAGATTGCACCATTTAAACTGTTTATTGTCGTAAATATACATTCTGTATACGACTATAAGATAGATACTATATATATTGTATAATATATTGACTGATATATATAAATTATATATATAATGAGAGAGTATTTTTTTTTTCATCAAATATATATGCATATTTATATATATTTTTCATTGTAGATATATATCTATATATATATATATATATAATATGTTATATAATATAATATTTATATATACGAAATTTATATATATTCTTTTACGATAGCAATTATAGATTATTCAGATATATATATATATATATGAAAATCTATAACATATATATATACACATTTTAGATATAATTTGAATTTCATGCCTAAATAACAGTTTTGGGCAATTTTCTACACTTCACTTAAAATTATCTTTTTAGTATTTTTTGTACAAGATACGGTTAATTAAGACGTCACACAGATACAGATACAATAAAATTTAATATCTGATATTTATCTTACGAATCGAAGTATATAAAATTATTAAGTTAGAAACCTGTTTCAAATAAACATTATGAAATTTGTTCTTCTAGTAAGACAATTCATATTTGCTATTAAAAGTTTTTCTACGGATATATCTACATACTAACACATATTTATCTGCTATTTTCCTGTTAGACAAGTATAAATATAATAATAAATATTGAGACTATTCCATGTCTTGTAAAAAGAAGATAAAATTAAGTGTATTTAGGAAGTACTTCGTAGTTGCATTATTTGTCAATGCCTCTCTCTCGTGTTTTTAATCCTCTTATTTCATTTGTCATTTATTTTAGAGACATTCAGTTTTGCTAAATCTCTTAGGAAATCCATACAATTCTCTTAACACCATAAATTCGTAAACAAAGGAAAAATTTTCTTTTGTTTGAAAATGAAGATCGTATGTTCACAGTTTGTCTAATATTTTAAAGAATGTAACACGCATTTATTTTTCTTGGTGGAAGCGCATTTAAATAGAATATTTAAAGGAAACTCTTGTACAATAAAATTGTGCTCGAGCAGCTAGCTTGCTTTTATTTCCATTAAATAAAAAAAATATAGTTGGAAAGAACCACTCAGAAATGTAAGATATCGATCTAGAAGTACACAAGGTATTCGTTAGGAATTGTATTATTAGATCTGCTAAAACATTTTTTTTAAATTTATGATTTCATTTGAGGAAGATTTTATAGCTTTTAAAGAAAATGTATTTACTATTTCTAAATTCCATAATTAGTTCAACATATAAAATAAATACACACATATATAGTTAGTCTGTGTACTGATAGAAAAAAAAAAGTATTACTATGATTCAAAATTTCATACTTACGTCTGTATATCAGATTTTGATGTTTGCTCACCAATTTCGGTTAATTCCTATATTTTGGAAAAATTCAGTGAAATTAAGGTTTAATGTATAGGAATGTGTACCACCAATAATTGGATTGCGAAATGAGATAGTTTATTGTTAGAAATACAAAAAGAAGATTTTCATACAGATTATCATAAAATCTGTTCTTATATCAAGCATTTAGTGTATCTTGTCCAAACAGGTTAATGACACCAGTTTCTCAGATGAAAAGTCTATTTAATTTCATGAAATATGCACAACGACTTATGTAGGTCGTTATTTACGTCTTACATCTATGCACAACAGGATTGAGAAAACTTCCTACTTCTTTCGTGTTAAAATAATATCATGAAGCTATTTAAGATATCTGTTGGAAAGAAAAACTGTTTTGTGAACTTTTGACTTCAAAGCACCAGAAAATTCATATATTAATGTGTAGGTTACATCGACATCAATGAGGAAACCATTCATTTTACAAATGGGGATAAATTCATCCTTAGATTATTTTGTAGAAAACCAGGGATTCGTGTTCACTCAAAAATATTTTAACACAGTTCTCTCTTAGGATTTTACGATTACTAATTTACTACTGTGGCATCACCGTGGCTGGCACCAGAAATGCAAATTTCTGCGTGTGGCCACGTCCGCTTTCCGCAGCCGTATGCGCTTTAAATAACGCTTTATATATTATACTGCCCTCAACAGCGAAGTGTTTGCACGTGCCAGCAATTTTCCCCCGAAGGCGAGCGCTTTGGACTCTCCGGCAGTTCATTTGATCGACAGCACGAGCTTCCCACCTTTAACCCTTCAGTGGACAGTGGTTTCGTAGCAAAACCACCTATTAAACATCTTTTTTTTTAAACTTTACTTTTTGGAGTACTTTACTTTATCTTTTTATAATTATTTATGGCTCCAATCTCATACACCTGTGATATATAGAAGCCAATGATGTAGAATCAAGAGCTTTTGCAATTAAAAAAAAACTTTTTGGAGACATGTGTGAGTTTTCGATTTATATATATATATATATATATATATATATATATATATATATTATACATTTTATATATTTTATATATTTTATATTTTATATATTTTATACATTTTATACATATTATGTTTTTGATATTTTAAATATATAACAGATGTTAGTTCTACGTTTAACTTATTTATTTCTTTTTCTATTGAAATATATATATTTAAACTTTCTCTACTTGAGAAGTCAGATTCAATTTATCTTACTTATGACTCCAAATAAAAGTATCTATACAAACAGCACTTTTAAGTTGTTAAGTTATTTATTTTTTATACCAGTTTAAGGATTATCATTTATTGTTCTTCCAATATAGTTAAACTTTTAAAAAGGCATAATGTCCAAGCTCTACAAGGGGAGGGGTTAGTCAGTTAAACCACTCCTCAAACCCTAATTTGTTATCCTCTAAGGCAACCGTTCTAAGGAATATAAAGAAAACTTATATATTTTACATATACAAGGCTCATAGATAACATTTATACACAAATTACATTAAATTCCCATGTATTTATTTTGGAGACCTTTAAAGGGATATCGCCCGGTACTGATCTAAACCTTCTGTAACGTTGACCAGCATTTATTTTTTTATGTTTTTTTTTTGCGGTTTAAATAAACCTCCTGTTAAGTGTGAATCAGCGTTGAATTATTCCTTCATTTTTTATGGAGTCAAGAAGGAGCAGTAACCAGTCGCCATACCTTCATTGGTGACATCCCTTCACTACACAAGGAATACAACTCCCGTTTCTTAAATCTGATTCCGAAGGCCTACAAGCAAATATATGCTTGGAGTTTAAGCTGTTTTTGTGTACTTTTGACTTCTAAGCAACATAAATATCATATATTAATGTATAGATTAAATCGACATCGATGAGGGAACCATTCATTTTACCGATGAATCTAAATTTATCCTTAGATTATTTTGTAGAGAAAAAGGGATTCTTTGTCACTCAACAATATTTTATCTCAGAACTCTCTTAACATTTTAATAATACTAATTTACGACATAAATAATAAAACTCCCATTTCTTAAATCTGATACCGAAGCCTACAAGAAAATATATTCTTGCAGTTTCATTTGAATCGAGGTTTCTCCAGGACTGAAATACATAGTTCACCAAATCCGTTATTAATTTGAAAGAGAGCCATGTATGAAGCCCATACTTTCTTTTTGAAGACCCTGACTTCCCCAAAAAATCTGTTACTGTTAACAAATATAGTGCACACATATTGGAATCCCGTTTTGCTTCTAATTTCTTTCTTAGTGACGATAACATGTGTCTCCTTAGATTAAATAGAACATAAGTTTTCCTCCAGAACTTCACATTTTGAACTATATATATATATATATATATATATATATATATATATATATATATATATATATAATATATATATATATATATATATATATATATATATATATATATATATATATATATATATATATATATATATATATATATATATATATATATAGTTGGAAATATATATATATATATATATATATATATATATTATATATAGTTATATATATATATTTTATAATAATAAAATAAGTGAAAAAGACCTTTTGAAGTAATCAGGCCAAGCGGAAAGATATTTAAGGATTTTGATCATTAAGCGAAAATATATGAATTAGTTTAGAGCTGTAGACATGGAGCTGTCAACACGTTTCCACGCTTAGCTCCGCCACGAACAAATGAAAATGGCACTTTGAAATGAAACGATGATTTAATAAACTTATTGTTATCAAGAAAGACTGTTTTCCATTCGCCTTAACACTGGACCATGTCATATATATGTGATATATATATATATATATATATATATATATATATGTGTGTGTGTGTGTGTGTGTGTGTGTGTGTGTGTGTGTGTGTGTGTGTATAAATTTTAATTAAATCATAAATTATTGTACAAATAATACAAATTGGGCTAATGATATGCCTCAAGTTATTGAACAGATATTATTATGGAAATGTTTTACGTATTTATTATAAGCTAGTTGAGCGTTATGTTTATTGTTTTCGTGCCAGCAACTATTTCTAAAGCATTACATACCCTCTTTGTGAATATTGTGCATATGGCGTCGGCAGAATAATATCATTTCCTCCAGCATTTATTCTAGCCTTGGAAATGATAGCTATGTGACATCTCCTTAAGCAGTGGCATTAATCAGGAGTTGCATATCCTGAATGCGGACGTGTTTAGTGTCTTTGTTGGAGTTTATCTTGTTTAGTTGTTCAAAGGGCATATGTTATGAAATAGCTGAAAAGAAGTTATACTTAGCGCCGCATCACTGGTATTTAAAGTATTATTTAATTAGTTTTTCTCGCAGAAAAAATGTACAAAATATAAATTGCAGTATATTAAAAATATAAAATAGCCTTTATTTTCTAGATACTAGTGGGAATTGATTATTCTGTAACAAATAAACTTAGACATTCATTCAGTTTATATTTTGGGTACTAATCTAGACTTGAAAATCTTTTAATTAATGGAAAGTTTTGAGCCCAACATTTATTGATCTATAAAGATACTTTGATGGTAAATAAAAGAAAGATCAACAAACAATGATTAGCTGGACACATTTATAGTTCATATATTCTTTTTTATATTAAAAAAGATATTGTCACTTGCATATTATTTAGAACGATATTCTTACTTTTATTTAACATAATTTCCACATTTAAATATAGCATGTTTACATGACAATATTCCTATCTAATGAGCAGATTTCATTATATCTATGGACCAAGTGACACTTTCAATAAGATTTTCCTAATCAGATAACTTGATACGTTAATTGTATTATGTTAAATTTTAATCTGTTTCGTAATAAAGAAGAGGAATAATACATCAATTATATTTCTTAATTGAAACATAATTGTTTAAATTTTACTTACTGTCTAGTATAAAGGACAGGAGAAATAATAATGGATCCAAAAAATCAAGTTTTTTTTAATAAGTAATTTTAGAAAACATATTAATCTACTTTACTGAATTACACATAAATTGAAATGTAATATGTATCTCAAACATGAATGAAATTCGGTTAATAATATGAGTTTTAAAGTAGAAAAATGGAGACGATGAATATTATATAATACTCTTAATAGAAATGTAATTGAAAATTAAAATTATGTCTGAATATATCATTAGTTTTATAAACGAAAAATAATGTCGTAGATTACATTGATTACATATTTTAATAAACATATAATTATATTCTATTCACTTGTAAACTTTTAACATATTCAGATTCAGATTATACAATCTTAAAATATATTGCTTTTCTAATATTATTTAAAATGCTAAAGTTATTTGAACGAATATCTTTAATAATAAAAACGAAGTTCTTCAAATAGAGTTGCATTTACAAAATGTTTCTAACAGTCGGCTAGTTGTAGGTCTAAGATCAATAAAACAAACATATTCATGTTATTCCTCAAACGTTAGATTTATTTTGTAAAGATTATTATAAATTCAACAAAGGATAAATGTAAAATGTTTAAATAAATATGAAATTTTTAAGTAATTATATTTTATTAATGCATACTTTTATAATTTTTATACTTTTCATATAAATTATTTATACATTTAAAAAATTCTATATACTCGTAAAATATCATAAAAGCAGTTTACAATTTAACATATTTTTATATGAAGCATAACTATCTACTAAATATTGAAAAATCATTTTTTAACAGCTAAATTGATTGGAAAATTTCAAGAATAAAATAAATAATAGAATTTTTTTTAATTATTTTTTTATACAATTAAATTAAACTTTTTAATTCTACTAATATTTTGTTATATTTCTAAATGTAATATGAATTCATAGAATGTATT
>CM063504.1:48654435-48656935 GCA_032207245.1 Pardosa pseudoannulata | reverse complement strand
TGTGTACATTTATGCAATGTTTTTCTGCTTTTTTGTGAAATGGCAAAATAAATTATTGTAGTATTATATGAGTTTTGTTTCTTTGTTGACTCATTTCCTTTTTGTTCCTCAATTATCTGAAATAAGATTAAATATATGCGAACTTCCACAAATAGTTCATTAATGTTTTATTTTTTTAATCCTCACATTCAAAAATTCTTTTACATAAATTTCATTTTAAATGTTGTATACATTTTTTCATATTCATTCACTGACTTTTATCTTTCTAATGGAATGCAGAACAAGTGTAATCATTTTATGAGTTTTATATTTGTTGTTGTATTTGCAATTTTTTCTTTCATTGTCTCAAATAAGGCTAAATATATGCAGAACAAGTTTTACACAAGAAGTTTATTAATGTCTTATTTCTTTTAATACTTATATTGAAAACTTCTTTTACTAATTTTCATACGCAATTTATTATAGTTTTCTCCACAATTATCCACTGTCTTTCGTACTTTCTTGTGGAATGCAGATGTATTTATTTCAGCATTTTATGAGTTCAAGTCTATATATATTCCAATATTAAGTATATGTATAGAGTGTTGAAAATATTTACAACCACTGTTTTTTTACTGTACCCGTAATCTTTGGGTGTGAAGCATCAACGTTCTTTTCGTTGTAAATCCGATTTTCTTTGTATCTTGAGTTTGGCTTTGTGAGCGATGTATGTGTGAAAATGTCACCTTGTTTCACAAAAATGTTCTTGGCAGCGGTTAAAGCACCACGGAAGTTAAAATTTGAAAATTATTTATTACTACTAATGTAAATAATGTATATAATTTTAAATTACTGTAACAAAGCTATCCCATATGGAAGATTACTTGGAATGAAAATATGTTTTCTTTGGTACCGAAATTTGGTACCGAAATAGTTCTCAAATATTAATACTTGGAATACTACTTTCTTACTTGAATTACTTGATTTACTTGGAATAAAAAGTTATCCTTTTCTTCCTACCTGACTTTATAGAAAATTGTATTACCCTTATAATTGATTATATATAAACTCAAATATAAAAAAAAGATTATAATTAAAAGAATTTTATGTCTTTTGTAGAAATTTTAATAAATCTGTAGAATGAAAAATTAGAAATTTATAATTCATTTTACACAGAAATTCTTCCTAAAATGTTCATAATGCTTTATAAAATGTAATACTTATGCGATGTAAAACAAATATTAGAGTAACACTAATTTAAATAGAATGCATTATAAAGACAAAAGATTTTTTTTTATTTTGAGCATTTATTTGATATTTTAACCCTATTTTAATGCTTAAAATTTTAATATATCTTATTTATATTCGTCTGCATCTGAGATAAATTTTAAACGTTTGCCAGATTTGAACAGCAATTTATTGCCTGAAGCAAAAAATGTTTTCTATTCGTTCTTTCTTAAAAATTCAAATGTACTCTTTTGTAAATATTAATGCACAAAATATAGATTGTTTTCTTTATGTTATAGAAATTTGAAACAAAATGTCAAATATATTTCCTAGTAAAATAGCTTTATAAGTATACTTTTATTCATATGGGAATTTTCACAAACAAATTGAAATATAAAATATTTGAATACAATATACTCTCTACTGTATTTAAAAAATAAAATAGAGAGTTATATCTAAATTTTATAACTCAATATCTTAATAAAATGTACACACCATTCAATGTACGTTAAAAGCCCAAAATCTAACTGTGAAGTCTAATGGACATTTTTGACAATTAACAGGTGTGCTGAAGAGATTTATGGATTGAATTAGGAAAATTATTTTAAAATGTTATTTCATTTAATCCCTATAACTATTTTATTTCACTGTTAACTGTATTTTTAATAGTTTTTAATAAATATTAGTTTTAACTAATTTTTTAATTAAACAAATTTTATACATTTTTATTTTTGAGTTAGAATTTGCTAATACGTATATCAAAACTAATTTTTGTACAAATTAATACATTAGCCTGTAATTGTATTCATATGTGAACTTTCTCAAACAAATTTAAAAATACAATATACTCTCTACTGTATTTAAAATATTCAATAGTGAGTCATATCCTAGTTTTATAACTCAGTATCTTAATAAAATGGAGACTCCATTGAGTATACATTGAAACTCCAAAGTATAATTGCGAAGTCTAGTGGACATTTTTGATAATTAACAGGTGTGTTGAAGCCATGTTATGGCTTCAATTTAGAAAATTATTTTAAAATGTTATTCAACTTAATTTGATTTCACTGTTAACTGTATTTCTAATAGTTTTTAATAAATATTAGTTTTAACTAATTTTTTAATTAAACAAATTTTTTACATTTTTATTTTTGAATTAGAATTTACTAATACGAATATCACACCTAATTTTTGTGCAAATTAATACATTATGTTTTAATTGTATTCATATGTGAAATTTCTCAAATAAATTGAAAAATACAATATTTGAATACAATATACTCTTTACTGTCTT
>CM063504.1:48641935-48646935 GCA_032207245.1 Pardosa pseudoannulata | reverse complement strand
ATTTCAGTCGTATATATTTTTGCATAAAGAAAAAATAAAATTTAGTTTGCGAGATTTTAATTAACATTTAAATATATATATGATAAAAATTTTAATTCTATAAGGTATTGTAAGTAGCCAACTATTGTAGAACAATAAATTAATAAGTACACAGCAATATATATTTAATAATGTTATACTATATGTATCCAAGTATTTATGTGTTTAAAAAAGTGACAATGTTAAATTTATGGAAATTCACAATAAGGATTATAATACAGAAAATCTTATTCTACAATATAAATTCTATAAGAAATTCTAAATCTATTTTATAATGCTGTAAAAAAAATCTAACTATGGACGACAACCATCTTGAAATCTTTAAAAAATGTAAAACTTACAGAATTTTATAAATTTCATAAATGTATTTATAAGTAATTATTTTAAAACCAGTGCATACAATGTTAATTTAAATCAAATAATTTTTCACATTAAAAATTTATAGCTGCAAAAAATCATTATTTTATCTTTTAATTTTCAGTTATTTTATAATTTTAGTTTTTTTGCATAAGAAAATGTTAACACAATATTTCTTTGAACTAAATTTGATAAAAAACTATTTCTATAATTCTATAACAAAATATAACTATGGATACAAAAATAATTCATAGCGCATAATCTTAAAACAAATGAAAAACTTACAGAATTTTATAACTGTACATACATATAATGTACGCTTCACACCTCCAAGTAATTATGTGTTTAAGAAACAGTGCATGCAATATAAATTTAATGAAATAATATTTTCGCAATTCAAAATTTATAGCTGCAAAAAAAATCATTATTTTATCCTTTAATTTTAAATCACTTTATTTTAATATTATTTTAGCTTTATATTGCATTTTCAAGAAAATACATTAAGAACAGGGAATATCAGTTCAGGGATGAACTCAAAATTTGATCTAAAAAAAACTCTTTCTATAATACTGAATAACAAAATATAACTATGCACGAGAACCAAAATAAATTTCATATCAATAATCTTAAAAATAATGTAAAAATTAGGGAAATTTTATAACTGCACCTACGTATAATGTACGATTCATACCTCCAAGTAATTATGCGTTTTAAAAAACAGTGCATATAATGTTAATTTAAAAGAAATAATATTTTTGCAATTAAAAATTTATTGCTGCAAAAAATCATTATTTTATCCTTTAAATTTAAACCATTTTATTATATTATTATTTTAGCTTTATATTGCATTTTCAAGAAAATACATTAAGAACAGGGATATCAGTTCAGTGCAGAACTCAAAATTGGGTCTAAAAACCTATTTCTATAATACTGAATAATAAGATATAAATATGGACAAGAACGAAAATAAATTTCATAGCCATTGTTTTAAACAAATGTAAAAATTACAGAATGCGCTAAAGAATTATTAATAAAAAATCTTTAAACGTTTTAAAATTCAAACTTTTTTGGACATTTTAATAAAATAAATAAATTTAAATAATTTTTTTTGGAAAAGTTTTTTTAGATTTCTTCTTCTGTATCGTTAGCACTAAAGTATGTTACAAGCCAAGACCGTGTTCATGAGATTCCTTTACCTGACACTATCAAAGACAATAGATCACCAATGATGGGCTCCCAGTTTCCTTAAATCCTCCTCTACAGAATCTATCCACCTGGTTAGGTAGGGGAAAGTCTTCCTCTTTTTAGCTTTCCTTCAATTTTTGGAAAGGTCACTAGTTTAGTTGGGTTGGAATCTTCATATCTAAAAAGGTCTCCCAGCCATCAAATGCGGCTTGATTTGATATCTTTGACAATATCTGGTTCTTTAAATCTATTGCATATTTCATAATTATATTGGATTCTATAGACATCATTTTGTTTAACTGTTCCAAAAATGTTTCTAAGTATATTTTTCTCAAAAACCAATAGCTTATCTTTTTCATATTTATTTAATGGCCAGCACTCCCTGCCATATAGAATAATAGGTCTGATTAAGGTTTTATATAAATTAATTTTTGCTTTAACGTTAATACATTTGGATTTGAAGGGGTTATTTTCACGATTTAGGTGCTTTTATTGACATTAATATTATTTATTGAAAATTTAATAACATACAAGCAAGCACAAAATTTAATTCAAATTAAAGTGCTTTTGAAACTTTGAAGTTTAATACAATAATGTTCATGAACATCTGATGAAGAGATAAATGAATATTAACTATGCTATTTGATTACGATTCGTTAAATATTATGTGTTAATTAAAGTGCTGTATATTAGCCTCAATAAAAATTATTCTTTTAAAACAGGCTGTCAAAATGAAATAAATTTTCAACACATCTCTATAAAGCTATATGTTTTTTCAACACAGCTCTATAAAGAGATGATGGTTTTAACTAGAATTAATTAATATAATCCAAAGACTTATTTCCCAATATAAGAATTCTTTTAAACACCTGTGAATATTAAGATAAAATAATTTACTTCATTTATCCTAAATCTTAGGATACTTTTCATGTTGAAATATCTTAAATATAACATCCTATAATTAATTTAATAAAAAATGAAAAGTTCTACCCTATATAAAATAATCTTTAGATCACTAATAAATCTGTAAAATAAATTGAATTTATAAAATGAGGCAATTGATTAGTGAACAAAATATATAAACCAATTGAAGGAAATTAAAATTAACTTACCTGAAAAGATTTTGAAATATGTAAATTAGAAAATAATATTTTATACCTGAAAAAATATTTTTTGTTATACAAACTTTCATTTAAAATTATAAGATTTTAAAGCTGCATAATGTCTATTTTTAAATGATCGATTTCGTAAAATATGTTTTCATTCAATTTGAAATTTCAGGCACCTTTTAAGTTTTAGGTGTATAAATAAAATAATAAAGATAAAATTGTGCAGTTATAAAAACTAAACATGATTGGTTCTACCTTTAAATGCATTCTAGTTTCACGAATGCATAGCATTTTCTTTTTTTGATCTCATCATTTTAAATCAAATCATTTTAAAACAACATAATAGTTATTTTTTAAATGTTTAATTCCGTAAAATATGTTTTCATTAAAATTGAAATTTCAGACAGCTTTTATGTTTTAGGTTTATAAATAAAAAAATAAGATAAAATTGTGCAGTTTTAAAAACTAAAAAAATATTTTCTAGTTTTTAAATATTCTAGTTTTACGAATCATAGTATTTCTTCTTTTTGATCTCATCATTTTAAATCAAATCATTTTAAAGCTGCATAAAGGCTATTTTTTAAATGTTTAATTTCGTAAAATATGTTTTCATTAAAATTGAAATCTCAAACACCTTTTAAGTTTTAGGTTTATGATTCTATTTATAAACCTCTAATAAAGATAAAATTGCACAGTTATAAAAACTACACATGATTGGTTCTAGATTTATATGCATTCTAGTTTCACGAATGCATAGCATTTTCTTTTTGCGATCTCATCATTTTAACCATTTAATTTACAGTGGTTTCATAGCGAAATCACCTATTAATATATTTTTTTCTCGTCTTTTTAAAGATATAATAATGATTTTTTAGGATGTTTTTGATACTTCAAACTATTTATGAATGGTAGCACTACACACAATCTATTTTTCTCTTTAAAAATTACTTGTAAATGGGAAAAATCTTTTTGATTTCTGTTAAAATAATTATATCACCCTTGTAAAATTAATTATATCTACCCAAAACATTTTTATAAATAGTTTAGCTGTTTATCTGTTACATCATTTTTTGATAATTGTACAGTGTTTCTTAATATTATATTTTTTAAAGTGTATTAGTTTTCGAGTTTCAATGGGGTAAATAGTTTTTCAGTTATAAAAAACCTTATACAAATAAATTTAAATAATTTTCACACATTTAAATATGTAAGTTATAGATAACATTTATAATAAATTCCCTTAAATCCAAGAAATTTCAGTAGTAATGTTTAAATCAAATCATTTTAAAGCTGCATAAAGGCTTTGTTTTAAATGTTTAATTTCGTAAAACATGTTTTCATTAAAATTGAAATATCAGACCCCTTTTAAGTTTTAGGTTTATAAATAAGATAATAAAGATAAAATTATGCAGCTTTGAAAACTAAACATGATGTGATCTATCTTTAAATTCTTTCTAGTTTCGTGAATGCACAGCATTCTATTTTTTTATCTTATGCTCATCATGCTATTTACTTTATAGTATATGATCCGTATCAGATTCCTAACTCCTTGATATGTACAATTCTAACAATGTTCCGAATTTAGTTCCGATCCATCTATTTGAATCTCAGTATTAACAAGGTTTCTGCAGCTGATACAACGGTAATACTTACTTGCTGAGTCAAATACATTCATTAGTAAACATAGGGATCTAATGCTTTCTCGCGAAATGCTAACACGCATTTCTAAACTGTCTCAGAATAAATTAAAGTCGAACATTTGAGACAAACCGTATACGTGTAACCCTTATTTAGCAGAATTTCTTCTGAACATTTTAATAGTCGTAAATAGAATCATAACTTCAGGAATGAGGAATAAAACTTAACGGTGTTTAAATAATTAAAGGACATCAAATTAGTCAAGAACCTAATATTTAATGATTTAGGTGAGTTAAAATTTAAAAAAGACATTTGTAATCTCCAAAATCTGTTGTTTGATAATAATACATAAGGATATATATGATACTGCCTTAAGGAGCTTTAAATTAAAGTTAGTTTAAATTAATATGTTATGAAATGTAATGTTTGCCCATTAAATACTTATAACAATTGTTAGAGATCTTTGAATGAGATATTAGGATACATTAAACCCTTAGTTTCCGTCAATACGTTCTTTTAATAAAAGCGATAATAAAATTTTATTTTAAACCTCTGAAGCCAAATAAGTGTTTTGAAAAACCATGCAATATATTTCTCTGCTAATTTAAGAGAAGAAATGAAAAATTATACACACACAAATATAATTTAGATTTATTTAGAGTAATGAGTTTT
>CM063504.1:48627057-48641835 GCA_032207245.1 Pardosa pseudoannulata | reverse complement strand
ATTAATAATTACATCTCTTATAGCCAGAAAAATAAAAATATAGCTTAAAATATTATTAAAATTAGCTGTACAAAATATTAAGAACATACGTGGAAAAAGTAAGTTGAACTAATCTGATACTACACCAATATTTATCTAAATAAATTGAAACACTCACAATTGAAACACTCACATCACCTTTCACATCGGTTTTAAAAATTAGTGTAAAGAGAGTTTGGAAAGTTGTTAAATTTCTCCAAAATGGTAATTTCAAATTCATATACCAAAGTACAGGGTGTTTCATATTGAATGGAACAAAAATAATAGCACAGTGTGACTGTCGTAATAGATTTATTCAGCCTAAACAAATATATTCTGCAAATACCATTATACAAGTTTTATTTTTGGCAACAGGGAAAAATTAACGAATGACGAACTCGCCGCAAGAGGTGCTGTTAAACAAAATGTTGTCCATGCAGGAGAAAGCGTACTGCGTTTTAAAATATGCCAAAACCTTCTCGGTAACTGTTGTGCAATCGGTATAACATCAGCAGTTGGGTGAAGCAGTTCCAGGATACCGGCTGCTTATGCAAGAACAAAAGCCAAAAGAAACAAAACCCGAAGTGGTTGAGAGGTTGAACTCCATCACAGGGGATGCTATCACGAGTGTGGCAGGTGCTTGATTACCGTGTAGACATTAGTCGTGTCACCGGAGGGGCACATATTGAAGACCTGTAAATGCAGTTTTGAGGTAAATTTGATTTTTCTAAATATATTAATTACAACGTTCACAATCATATTTTCTTTTTGTCCCATTCAATATGAAACATATGTATATTATTTGCTATCGTTTATTTTGCGACTCATATAACATTACAAACTTTTGACAGAATGCTATGTCGAAGCGGGTACATCTTGGAGATTATATGTCTTAAATTTTTTCCTTTCAATAAATTTTTATTGATATAGAGAGAAGGCTGGGTTAGTTACCTTAATGAAAATTTCATTATGAACCGAGGTAGATCAGCTGATAAAGGTAACACTCTCATAACGCGAGGGTTGTGGTTTTGGAGCCCGAGCCGGTGTAAGATCCACTGTATTTGTTAAAGGTGATCGAAGCACCTAAAATATGTTCGTGGTTACAATATCCTCCCCATTCTCAAAACCTCTAGGGGTGGTATTCCAAGCTCATGGGTCTTCTGCTTGGCCCCTGCTTCTAAATTATGAGAACCCACTTCAACATAAATCATACTCTCAACCTAGCGGTGCTAGTTAAAGCAAAAAGCTCTCTTCTTTGCCTTATTACGACTAGCGTAACGTCCAATAGTGCTAGGTTTGACCAAGTGGCATCAGAAACAACAATAACAACAAAACATTTCCTTATGTTTCCCGAAAACCATCAAATCCCCCTTTATTTTTTTCTTAACAGCCTGAGATCATGTAGTCTTTATCTCCATGTACATCGTCTTTTCTGCATATGAGAGAGATCTCTATACCAAAACGGAAATGTTTTTCACAGTCTGTCGGTTATACTCCTAAGATTCTTGTCTTAAAGGATTTCACTAGTAAATATGATCGTATTGTGTAGGAACTACTTATTCCCTTAGACTGTTACTAACTGCTACTTCTACTAGACTAAAAAAAAATAACTACTACTTTTACTACTCTAGTAGAATGTGTTTTTGATTGATAAGTGTTATGTTCCAAAGTGGTTACTCCTCTCGATGATGGGCAAATATGCATTTATTGATTTCTGCTTCATTAAAATGTTCTAAAATATGTTATGTGGACTTTTGTTAGGTGAAGGATTTTGCCGGGTAACGCATCAACAATGAATATTAAGACCTTTAATTCACGACAGATGTCAGAATAATTGGACTGTAAAGATCTACACATTCCCTTAGATTGTAGCTAACTTCTACATCTACTAGACTAAAAAAAAAGAACTACTACTTTTATTTCTCTAGTAGAATGTCTTTTCGATTGACCAGTGCTGTGTTCAAAAGTGGTTACTCCGACCTGATGATGGAACCATGTGCATTTATTAATTTATGCTTCATTAAATTTTCCTAAAATATTATTTTAGGACTTTATGTTTGACTGGCAATTATTTCACGACAGTATGGATCAACTAAATTAATGCTCAACTAAAAAAAATATTGTGTCCAATACAAGAAATTTTAGATCGAATTCTGACGTTCTACTTTATATCATTTCATTTGTCGACGTTTTCCAATATTTTTGCATTATGTCTTCTAAGAAGAATATTTAAATTTAAGCTACAGTTTTGTTTTTCATAAGATGCATGTTGACTTCTCTGTTGTGTATTTTATGAGACGATTAGTATTGTATCATTGCACCTTGGAAATTTTTCTTATCTTTATAATCTTTATTCACTAATATAACATTTTTTTCTAAAAGTGATATATCTATTAGTTTTTACAACTGTTAAAAATCATTGTTATTCCAAATGCAGAATTTTAAGTTATAGATAATTTAAGCTGCAAGTACTATACTCTCTCATTTCTACTCCAGACCGAATACTTTAGAAGAAATATGTTATTGATAAACAAAAAAAAAACAACACAAATTTCCAATATCTGCCTTTGATACTGTATTTTTAACTTCCGATAGTAGTTTAGATTTGTTTTAATTTCAAATCTTACAAAATGCTGTGAAAATCTTTAAAAATTTAATGTAATCTTATATTTATGTCCCAGTATGTTTCCAGAAAATGTTGGGCTCAAAAACAAAAATCGACATTTTTTTTTTTTTGTTAAATGACATGTTGCTACAAGACTTTAATTCATATCGGTTATTGCTGAACTATTCTCGAATAGGTTGGAAGCTGCTGTTCAGTACAGACGTACGTGGCTTCTACTCCCACTGGTAACACGGTTGTTCGTAGACGATCCAAATCGTTTTTAAAAAAGTACATTATTCCTCGTGTGGTTATAACATTACATAGTAACGTCCCCAAACACCTACCCCTGCCCAACGTCATACAAGTTTATTCAAATGAGCAATAAAGTTATTTTGTTACAAAAGGTTGGCTATTTTAACCTGTTTTACGAATTTGTAAACATTGTAAATTAATTACGTTAGTTTTTAAAAGCAGTTAATTTAGACATTTATTTTAAAATGCTAATCTTAATGTATTGTAAAATATGTGACACCTTGAAATCTATGAGCTCACAAACTATATGTCATCATTTACCTATTATTAACAAATAAGATTGCACCAAATGAGAAAAGAATCATCCTCCTACTGTCATTCACTATTGTGATCAACTTCCATTATTGCCATTTTTGCAGATACTCATGAGCTGAAGAAAAAATTTGCCTTCGTTCCTAGTTTTAATGTTAAGAATGTATGTTAAGAATGCCAAAGAGGCCATTGTTAGCTAGTGAACAATGCGTACCATGCCTGAAAAAACCGATAGTTCCGAGAACGGAAAAGCTGCACTTAAAATAAAGGAAATATGATTATTATGATCCCATGCCTCAACTGTTTCTGAAGAAAGAGACGTCCAACTGTCGTTGTCTGGGAAGATTTTGTGAAATGGCGTCAATTTTCATTCGGTACTGAGACCAGTACGTTACCAGTGACATCGATGTCTTCTAATAAGCTTCCGGTTTATGGATCATCACTGTATTTATCTCTTTTAATTGTACACTTATAAAGTACCATTCTTTCAACGATTTATACTGCATAGATTAAGAAATGGTTGATATTCCTTTATGTACACGTATATTACCTTAATGCATACATTCTCGTAGAAAATCCTTTCCATTGTTCTTATTTTCCATATTTAAAAATAATAGAATGCCGACACACCATTGTCAGAGGGGTAATGGTGTAAGAGACCGAGAAAAATCTGAGGAAGGAGAGAGATCGAAATATCCAGAAATAAAATTAAGGAAATGTGGACATTATACCGCGATTCCGCGTTGTTCTGAAAAGAGAGAGAAACTTCCAACTTCCGTGGAACTTCAAGCTCTTGTTAAATGATTTATCGTCACTTTTTTGGATTGAATTGTTTATGAATTTCGAATTTGAATAATCATGAATCTTGAAGTTTTAAGAATTATTTTAAGTTAACTAATAACTGTAAATGTTCAACAGTAATAAAGAATCAAATGAAGTAACTGATTACCTCTTGTTTATTCTTGGGATTTGCATGAAGACTCGGTAGAAATCGAATTATTGAAGAAAACATACTTTCTTTTTCTTATACAACACATCACGTTAAATGTAGAATAAACGGAGCAATGAATAAAAAATTATAAATTATATTAAGCTTTAAGCACATGGTTCACAGGTGAGTAAGAATGGAATACAGGGATATGAATAGAATTAAACAAATTTAAAATCCAACGCCGAAACATATCAGAAGAGTGTATCACACATATAGTTTGGTTTTCCACAATCGCTGAATAGCGCCATCTAGAATTCAGTGATGAAATTAATCTAACACATTTTATTTGTTACTATGGTCAGACCTTTTCGAGAGGTATACATTTCTTTTAATACTTTCAGATGGATAGTCATATAAAAAGATCAGCGAAAATTTTAATTTTCCAAAATTTCAAAGTACCATATGATGCAGGTAAAAAATGGTTTGCTTTTTGGCTGAGAATTATGTTGTACACGCTGAATAATTTGTTTATCTTATTACTCCTCGAAAAATCCCCGATACTTTGAATGAATTTTAGAAACACGTTGAATTAATTTAGAAAGATAATTCAAAGTTTTCTTGAAAACTGTGAAATTATCGTTGAGTTATTCCAATTTTTTTGCCACATTAATTAGCGGAAGTAAAAGAATGAAACTATCATTTCCCCTACAACCTGTATCTAGATAGAATTTGTTGTTAATACCGGTGATAAAATTTTTATTGCAACAAAAAAAATCGATGATTAAATTTTAAATTATCATATATGTACCTAATCTATTATTTAAGCCAAATATAAAAGAAAATTCTTTACGAAATATCTAAGTTCAGTGATTAAATTATGAAAATAATGCATACGATATTTAAATAATTTAAAATAAGACATGAATTAATGAGATCATTAACCCCTATTGTACCACACCAACTAAATATTTCTGAAAACTTTTAAAACTTTATCGATAACATTAATATGGTGTAACTAAGCATATAAAACCAAAATTTTAAAAATAAATTTAAATTTTTAAGTAATTAGCTGTCCTATAATTAGGGCAACGGTCCAATACACTACTAAAATTTAACAAATATCACTTACTTTGCATTAGGCTGATTCATAGGTGAAATTTGGGAAAACATTCAAAGCAAAGTTCAACATTACAATTAAGCACATTGTTGTTGCTTTTCTTTTGCAGTTCTTGAACTGGCATTTTTGGTAAGGGGTAATAGAAAAAGAATATCCGTTATAGGATGCTAATACCCAAAATTTATATCCAAATTTTCAGGTTTATTTTTCATGAACATCTTGCAGCTGTGCCTACCAAAATAGTTTACCATTCTTTCATCGATGATGAGATTTTCAAAAAATATACCAAATCGCTTCAAGGTCATGCTAATTTTGTCATAAAAAGGTCGAATTTTATAATAACGATCTTGTGGATCAATTGAAGAATTATCGTTAAAATGGATAAAATGTTTGGTGTCATAATACCGTTTACTGGACCTAGCGTTACTCACTAATATAGTGCCAATGTCTGGAGTACTACAAGTAACCTCCGCTATGTTTGAAAAAAAAATAATAATAAATAAAAAACAATGATTGAAAAAGGACAATTTTTAAGGTGTTGCTAAAAATAAATTTTACAATACAATATATTTTGATTTTTCAGTTATTTTTTTGTTACTATAGTGTGTCTATATTTTAAAAGTGTTAAATTAAAATCCATTCAGAAAATATTTATAACTTTATTATTAAATGGAATTCTATTTGCTGTCCTGTTTATAGGACAGCGGTCCAATATGGGTTAAAGAAATGACGTCATAATGCTAAAAAATGTTATTTTTGAAGGAATAAATTTCGAACGTTGTAAAAACTACAGTATTTTTCACTGTCATATATGGCATATTTATACCAAATTATTTTAAAACCGGACCGATAGGAGAAGATAAACTCGATTTGAATTTTTCTAACCCTAACTCAATGAGAATCAAGTATGGATGTCTCTATCCATTTCAAGCTCAACCGATTCAACAATTCGTGAACAGACTTAGGCTGCTATTATATAAGGGATGCTCCTGGTTTATGGAATAGTGATCCGGAGTAATCATTATTGCATTTATACATGCCAATCACTCTCTTGTGGAACACTTCACTTTTAGCGAATTATTCTACTTAGGTCAAACAACGGTAGATATTCAGATAATTCAAATTAATATATATAATCTGTGCTAGCATTTTAATTATACAAACTTGTAACATAAATACTAGAATGTAGATTTTTGTGTAGAATTTACATTTCTTGCTCACCATACTATCAACTGTATTTATGAATCTTCGGATATTGCAATTAAAAAAAAAAAAATTAGTGTACATTTTAAAATAAGTTATTCCTCTTTAACCCCTTCCCTGTTTTGCCCGTACGCCGCACGGGAACAGCTTTCAGCTTTTCGCTTGCACTGTTTCGGCCGTATTTTTTTCAATTTTAGTAACAAATTTTTAGATAGTTATACAGTAAATGATAGTTTTCAGTTTATTGTATTTTCTACTCTGATTTCTTCAAAAGCGCTGGTTTTTTCTCATGTTTTGTATCAGAAGACGAATTGTTATCTTTCAGTGTATAGCTTTCTGGTTATATTTTACTAACCGCCTGATAATTTTATTGATGTAAGAGTTGAATAATATATTTTTAATTTTAAATAATGGATAATTCAGAGCGTATGGAGCTAATTTCTTGTGATTCGAACTGTGACTCGGAAACAGAAACTGAATTATCTGTAAATGATAGTAGCGAAAGTTTACTAGATGACCTGGATAGTAGTTAGTGACTCTGATAGTAGTACAGATGGAATTCGTCAAGCAAGACAATTTTTTAAAATTAATTGTGATAATCCTTCGGATACGCCTCCTAGATTTCCTTTCACTGGAATTCCAAAAATTAACTTGGATATCGATGAGACTAAAGGTAAACTTCAGTTCTATGATGCTTTCATAGAAAGAAAAAAAATGTAATAAATGCTTAAAAATATTAGAAGTGTTAATTTTAATGACATATTTTTACTTTAAAATGTAAAATGAACTAAAAAATGCAATAAAAAATATGACATTTTTTTGACCGAATTCTGGAAAAAAAATGTAACTGTCAAAGGGCTAGAAAACAAAGTAAGTTTATGGAAATCTAAAATTTTTAAGTAAATTCAACTCGCAGATAGGAAAATATTTTCTGTAAAATATTTATTCAATTAGTCAAGAAAATAATACCCATGATGTTTAAATTTCGTTAAGTAATAATAACGTAAAATTAGGAGAAAATAAAAAGGACATTTTTAAAATTTCAAAACTTTTTAAAACTAAAGCTCTTTAAAAATATCAAATTTTATTTTTAAGTGGTTTAATTTTAATTGTTTTAAAATTTATATGCTTTTAAAATTTCAAAAGTCTTAATTAGTAACTTATATTAAAGGTTCGTACCCACCTTTTACCTAATCAAAAATTCTAAGAGCAGGGCAAGAGGTATGAAATAGCATATTTCATCTCATAAATAACTATATAACGTAGGAAAATATACTTTAGTGGTATTAACAAAATGGTAAGCAAATATCATAAAGTGCAACAACTTTGAAATAGGGGCATTAAATAAATAGCTCTTTGTGTTTCTTTAAAGAAGGGCTACATATTTAGAATTCTAATTTCTCGGATGCCATTTATAGAAAAAGGTTATTCTTTTAATTTTACTTTTGATAAAAGCTTCTAAAAATAAAAATATACAAAGTTTCATATTTTTTGCATTTAATGCTAAAAAGCTTTATAACCAGCCATCCTTGCGAAAACGATGTTAGAACACTAATGTAATTAAGTTATGCGTTGAATTATTTAGAACAATGGTTAAACGTGTAAAAAGCGTTATTTCCATAAAAGGAAAATTGTATTATTTAAAATGTGACTTCAAAATTTAGAGATTGAATAAATAATAACTACTTCAATAGAGAATAATTCAATTTCCTAAAATATACATGATTTTTTATAGCTCAAGATATTTTATGAAACTATTGTTTACTAGTTGAGGTTTAAGATTTATTTCTTTTAAACATATACAGTTCCTCAATATTTTATAATTTTATACAGAACCATTTTTTAATTCATTCAAAATTTAAAAAGAAATCCGAAAAGAAAAACTACTCTGCAGGTTTAGATTAATTTTTATAAGCTCTTTAATACAGTTCTGCCTTTAAAAATTATTTATTTTACCTTTTCAAGTAGTATAGGTAATTCCCTTTCCTTAAATATAGTTATGATATTTTGAAATCAATTTTTAACTAACTTCCTGACTAGCTAGAGATATGAAATATTGCACGGATATTCAATTCCGATGACTATACAATATTCAACCATAACTTTTTTGATTCATTCTAAAATTTAAAAAGAAATCTGAAAATAAAAAACTATTCTACCGGTTTAGAGAGTTTTTATAAGCTATTTAATACAGCTCTTTCTTTAACAGTTATTAACCTCTTCCGGTACGATTTAATAATAAAAAGCTGTGAGTGAAGTAACCATTTATTTTTTATTTAAAAAACTTGTTTTATTTTACAATTCTTACATATTCTTAATTAAAATACACTTTTACATAATGTTAAGTATCAGAAACGGTAAAATTAAGATAATAGTCTTCAAGCTAGTGGTACTTTTCAAAACAAAGTGCAAAGGAATTCTGAATTTTTTACATCGCCAGGGAGTCTCACTTCTAATTTGATTCTTATAACACTCACGGCGTTTCTTAGTAGGTTTTCTTTTATTCTGACTCATCAATTTGGCAGTGACTTGTACCAAGAAACTTTAGATAAACAATATGTAAGAGTGACCTGGGATTTCCACAAGTAACAAAAGTGTTGCTAAATTCAGTACATTAGAAATTTTAAACTAAATTAATTATCACATTTATCAGTAACTTTAGTAGCATGACGAGTGTAGCTCGTCATTGAGAGGTATGGAATGAAAAACCAATGACGGGCTAGACTAGTCATTTTATCGGAAGGGGTTAAGTTTTCCTTTTCAAGTAGTAAAACTAATTCCTTCTACTTAAATAGCTTATAAAATAGCTTAAATAGCTTATAGTTATTATTCAGTTGATGTTTTCAAATCAATTTTTAACTATCTTCCTGACTAGCTAGAGATATGAAATATTACACATAGATATCATTCCTATGACTATACAATATTCAATCATAATTATATAATTCATTTTAAACTTTAAAAGAAATCTGAAAGTAAAAACTACTCTGCCGTAATAGATTATTTTATAAGCTCTTTAATACATCTTTTCCTTTAACAGTTATTAAGTTTTCTTTTTCAAGTAGTATAACTAATTCCATTTACATAAATATAGTTGTGATTCAAATGATATTTTAAACATACACAGTTGATCAATATTTTATAATTTTATACAGAATCTTTTTTAAATTCATTCTAAAATTTAAAAAGGAATTCGAAAAGAAAAACTACTCTGCAGGTTTAGATTAAATGTTATAAACTTTTTAATACAGCTCTATCGGTAAAAAAATATTTAGTTTAACTTTTCAAGTAGTATAGCTAATATCCTTTACTTAAATATTGTTGTGATACAGTTGATATTTTGAAAACAATTTTTAACTACCTTCCTGACTAGCTAGAGATATGAAATATTGCACTGATATTCAATTCCGATGACTATACAATATTCAATTATAACTTTTTTTAAATTCATTCTAAAATTTAAAAAGAAATCTGAAAATGAAAACTATTCTGCCGGTTTAGACAGTTTTTATAAGCTCTTTAATACAGCTCTTCCATTAACAGTTATTAAGTTTTCCTTTTCATGTAGTATAACTTATTCCTGCTACTTAAATATAGTTATTATTCAGTTGATGTTTATAATCAATTTTTAACTATCTTCCTGACTAGCTAGAGATATGAAATATTACACATAGATTCCATTCCTATGACTATACAATATTCAATCATAATTATTTAATTCATTCTAAACTTTAAAAGAAATCTGAAAGTAAAATCTACTCTTCCGTTTTAGATTATTTTATAAGCTCTTTAATACATCTCTTCCATTAACAGTCATTAAGTGTTCTTTTTCAAGTAGTATAACTAATTCCATTTACATAAATATAGTTATGATTCAAATGATATTTTGAAATCTATTTTTAACTACATTACTGACTAGCTACAGATATGAAATATTGCAAGTAGATTCAATTATGACTATACAATATTCAATCATAATTTTTTTTATTTCATTGTAAAATTTAAAAAGAAATCTGAAAATAAAAACTACTATGCTTTTTTAGAGTATTTTTATATGCTCTTTAATACAGATCTACCTTTAAAAATTATTTATCTTACCTTTTCAAGTAGTATAGGTTATTCCCTTTACTTAAATATAGTTGTGAATCAATTGATATTTTGAAATCAATTTTTAACTACCTTCCTGACTAGCTAGAGATATAAAATATTGCACGAAGGTTCAGTTCCGATAACTGTACAATATCACAGGCCTGCGAAATTGAAATTTTTAAAAATACAAGAGAAGTTTTTTCTTATTTTTAAGTTATTTGGTATGCTGATTTCCAAAATGACCTCATTTTTTTCCCATAATATCAGGATATTTTGTAAAATTGATGTACCTATTACTGGTAATATCCTATATTGAAAAAAATGCTCACTAACTGTTAGCTTGTACTGACTGGCAACAGTGAGTTTTATCTATTCATGTGAGTTTATTTAATCTGTTTAAGATTAGGCATATTAATTTTTAAACAACAATTAAAATTAAAAATGTATACATTTTGTATATAAAGAATGAAAACCATCGCAACCAGAATGCATGAGCTGCACCAGGGCGAGACAAAAAGTTCCCTCGTTATTAAATTTTTTACATTAATTTTATAAGAAAAACACTCCTAGAAAAACCCCAACTATCTGTTTTTACGTTTTATTAGGGTTTATATATATAATAAATGTAAGTTTGAAATATATTTGAAACTCAATACGAAACAAGGACATTTAAATTTAGTTACGTACAATTTTTCTGTTAAAATTTCTTTTTGACGTTCTTCTTTTACGTCCAATCTTATCTCCATCTCTTGCTAACATCCAACAATAGTCGGCAAGCATATTCTTATTCCACCTACCTTGATATTTTCTCTCCATATCCTTCATGTCTTGGTGGAACCTTCTCCCTGTTCTTCGCTGACGGATCCTAAATTTTATGGGAAAAAAGTCCAAATGCGATTGGAGGAAATGCAATTTTACACTCATGGAGCAGCCCAACACTTAAAATTTGTCTAGCATGTTGCCAACAATTGTTTTAAATTTGGGATTTTTGTGATTGCCCAGAAATTTTTCCACAACATCTTTGAACGCAACCCAAGCTTCTCTTTCCTTTAATGTCATAGTTGTCTCAAATTTGTTATTCCTAATAAGTTTTCGAATGTCTGGTCCTACGACTGGTCTGGACACCCTCTTTCAATTTGGCTTCAGAAAATCCAGGAAACTTTTTACACATATATTTTAAGCAATCACCATCTTTTGGAAGAGCCTTAACAAACTGCTTCATAACACCTAATTTTATGTGCAGGGGGGTAGTAATATTTGTTTTGATCAACCAAGCTTTCTCGAATTACATTTTTGGTGCCTGGCACAAGATTCTGCCTTTTGAGAAAATCTTTTCTGACCCAATATTGTGTTTTGTCACGGCTGTCTCACTCATAAATAAAACACGGAAATTTTGTATACCTGTTTTGTTGATCGAGAAGCATGGTGATGATTTTAAATCACCGCAAACGATCCAGCCATGGTTGTCATATTTTATTTTGTTGAGAACGAGAGCTAGGTTTTCATACCTTTCTGATAAATGCATCGATTATTCAACTGGCACAGAGGCCCATTGGTTTCCTTGATGAAGTAGGACAGCTTTAAGGTTCCTTTTTGACGAATCTATAAAAAGCCTCCATTCATATTTATTGTAGGGAATCTTAAATTTTCTCATCAATCCAGGAACATCTGAGCAATAAATGAGGTTCTCGTCTTCGTCAAAATACTGAATCCTTTTCACGGTTCCTGTACCAATAAAAAGTGGTTCCTATAAACCAATAATTTTTTTCTTTCAATCTGGAGCCTAATTATTGTGTTGCCTCTTTCACAGACTAAGTACTGGTGCTTACATGAGGTCACTGATAAGGATTCGAGCGTCGCTTTGGTTAACAGCGATTGCGACGGGAGGGATGATGAAGAGGGACATTGCGCGTTCTTAGGCTCTTCCCAGGCTCGCGCGCTTCCAGGAATCTGACTAATTGGTGATCTGGATCAACATTGAAGCTTTAAAAGCCCTAAAATACTAACTGCGCTGTTGTAGTTTACCACAGAAGGGTAATTTTGAGGGTTTCATCACGGTAAAATGTCAAAACACGAAGGAAAGTATGAAAGCAAAATACATGAGAAATATTCATAAAAAAACCACATAAAATTCAATTTTAAAAAAAATGTGACGTGATAGACATTTTTAATGATTCTTTTCTAAATCAGTACTAAAAAATACGTTAAGTTTAGATGTCACATTTCTTGTATTTTTTTCATCGCAGGCCTGTGTATTCAATCATAATTTTTTAATACATATTAAAATTTAATTAGAAATCTGAAAATAAAAACTACTCTGCCGTTTTAGAGTAGTTTTATAAGCTCTTTTATACAGCTCTTCCGTTAACTGTTAGTAAGTTTATTTTTTAAGTAGTATAAGTAATTAATTTTACTTAAATATAGTTGTGATTCCGTTGAAATCAAATTTTAAAATCAAATTTTAATTGCATTTCTGACTAGCTAGAGATATGATATATTGAACATAGATTCAATTCCGATGACTATGCAATGCTTAACCATTATTTCTTTTAATTCATTCTAAAATTGAAAAAGTTATCCGAAATTAATATCTACTCTGCCGTTTTAGATTAATTTTTATAATCTCTTCAATACAGATCATTAGTTAACAGTAATTAAGTTTTACTTTTCAAGTGGTATAACTAATTTTCTATATTTAAATATAGTTGTGATTTACTTGAAATTTTGAAATAAATTTTAACTACTTTTTTTCACTAGCTAGAGATATGAAATATTGCATGTAGATTCAATTCCGATGACTATACAACATTGAATCATGGTTCTTTCAATTTATTCTTAATTTTAAAATGATAATAGTATAATTTCTGAAATAATAAAAATTAATAATAAAATAGTATATACTCTGCCGTTTTAGAATACTTTTATAAGCTTTGTAATACAGCTCTACGTTAACAGTTATTAAGTTTTCCTTTTCAAGTAGTATAACTGATTCTCTTTGCTTAAATAATATACTTGTGATTTAGTTGATGTTTGAAATAAATTTTAACTACCTTCCTGACTAGTTAGTTATCTCAAATATTGCACGATTGTAGATTTGATGTCTATACAATATTTAATTATAAAAAAAACAGATTGAAAAAAATTAATTTGGTAACTTCCAAAAGCATTTAAATATATATAAAATCCCAGTTACAGGGATTATAAACTAGTATCGCCATCTAGTAGCATAAATATAAACTGAAACAATTTTTAAATTTCTAGTTTATGTTTTATGGCTTTTCCTCTTAAATCAACTTTTAAAATATTTTTTATACTTTTCTTGTATTTCAAATATATTGTGTTTAAAATATTAAAACTATTGTGCAAAGAATGATTTTAAAATAGTACGTATTGTTTATTTTTTTTTTAAATTGAAATACTGAATAATTTGAACATAAGATACGGGTTAGTACGCAACAAAATACACTGGAGTTTTGATACAAAATTTATTTTGAGGTATATTAAGATTGAGTCATGATTTTAATAAAATATATCCAATACAATAAATAATAAGCTTGATTTTTTTTAATGCTGGATAGGATTTGATAAACATGCATAAAAATATTTTTGAAACATTTAATTTATTTTCAACATAAAAGTTTATGTTTTGCAAAAATATTTCTAAAAATAGCATGTAGTAATAAAAGAAAATGTACATCTTCAAAGACCAATGAATTCTGTTAGGAAGGGAATTCAAATATTCACACTGATAGTAGTTTTAGGTTATAAAATGAAGTCCTAAAAATAGACTTTGGAAAAAGGTATGTATCTTTGGAATGAAATTTAACTCCAGTTTTTTCTAAAGCAACCAGAGAAATCCCGTGTGCTAAAATTTTAAGTATATATCAAGTGGCTTAATGTAAGAGCATTTTTTTAGTTTCTGTGAGAGTATACATTAAAAATAAAACATTAAAGTATTCCGTTATTCATAACTAACAAGTTTATAGAAATTTTGACAACTTACATTTTATTATTAAAAGAAAATTCAAATTCGAGTCGTAATTTAAGAATAACACTTTAATATTAATTGTAAATTAAATTTAATCGCTCTAATGTAATAGTAATTTTAATGAAAAATAAGTCGCAATAATAAATATTTAAAATAATAATTTTATAATATCAGAAAAAAAATGCAGTTTCAATGAAATTATATTTTAGTTTTTATACACGATACACATTTCATCATATCAATATTTTTTAGTCAGGAAATGC
>CM063504.1:48609557-48622057 GCA_032207245.1 Pardosa pseudoannulata | reverse complement strand
AGTTGTAAAAGTGTTTGCTTGTTGTATGGATTTCATGTTTCTTACCAGAAATGAACTGTGTTGTGATTTTGAATGAGTCTCGCCCATATTACATGTATACAAAAAGAGAGAGAGATCAATAGACAGATATTTTCACTAAAATTCACTAATTTCGAATCTATCTTTCCGGTATTTCTTTCTAGCAGCCTTAGCGAATGTTCTAGAATGTTCCTCTTTGTATTCCTTTCAGTTGCATAGCTAAAAATAGATTCTACCGTTTAAGTTATGCCATCCGCGTAACATGTAGGGGATTTCTAATTGGTGGTGCAATAACTAATTAATTAGATGTAAATTGTTTGAGAACAGTTCCATTCGTAAGAGTAAGAATGAAAAATACGACAGTTTGTCTTTATTTCTTTGTACATTTCTTCTTCTCAGTAAGACTGCAAGGCTGGAATATCTGCTCAGAACACCCTTCGAGATGAAATAAAAAGTCTGCATTTCAAATATATATATGTTTACAAATATATATGGACGCTTGTGTGCGTGCGTGTATATATCATGAAATTCAAAGCGAAAATAACCCATACGCAAAAAGAAATAGAAACACGCAATTAGCTGATTATATGTTTCGAACAAGCATTATTCTGAATGCAAGTGAACTCTACGTCTTCTAAAAATAAACAGAACTTAGTCTTATGCCTCATTGCATGCTGTTTTAATCGTTGTTTTTTCTTGACAAGCAGTTTTTTAATTTTTAATAAATTTACAGTACATTATAAAATAAACACGTAGAACTATATTTAAATAAAAAGTTAGTTTGAGTAGTTGTAAAATTTAAATGTACTTGACTTATTGAATTAGAGTTTACTTGTAGAATTTTATCCACGCTTATTTGTTTCTTATTTAAATATCCGAATTAACTACATCAGTATTTTTTTTTAAGAATTTTATTGAATACTGTGTTAAAAATTTCCAGATTTAATTATTTACAAGGCATTTAAAAAACATTTTCTCTTAAACTGTTACCATGCTCTTAAAGGAATGTTTCATAAATTTGTCCAAGAAAGATACAGTACATCTAACTGAATGTATATCATTTAGATGTATGTTTATTATTATAGCGTTTTATTTTATATAATTTATATTACAATGTAGAAAATTTTAACTTCATTTTACTTGAATATTAAAACTGTTGTAGTAAAATGAAATTGTTAAAATGTTAATATAAAATAATAAACATTTTACTTGTACATCAATATTTATTTTACATATTTACACAGATTGACTTCATATTTACTGCTGTATATCTAAGAAGGAATTATTTATTAAATAAGCATTTATTATTAGATTTTATTAGATTTTATTATAACACATCGAGGATCTCAAAAAATAAACTAAATTTACTGTTTATAAAGCGTTCTATATTTTTTTTTATTTTACTAGATATAGGAAAATTCATTATTGTTTTACTGGTTGTAATAGATTTAAATAGATATTATAGATTGTTAATTTATAACATAAATGTATTAATGATAAGAAAAAATATTTATTAAAATAATATTTTAGTTGTTTATATTTTTTTAAAGACATCCAAGATATTATGGTGCAGTTAAATCAGTTAAAATAAAATATTAATTATTTTATAAATATATCAGATTTTGTTCATATTATTAATTTCAGTCAAATATTTAAACAAAAGATCTGTTTACCGTAAATATAGAATATTTACATCTATTTTAAAATAAAATTGTATTACATAAAAAATTTTAATTGTATGAAATAGGGATTAATAATTAATTTCTTATTAGTCATTTATTATGTAAAAAACACACCACATAAATATATATATATATTATATATATAAATAAAAATATATATTTAAATAGAATATATTTATATAAAATATATATATATTATATATATATTTATATATATATAATATATATATATATATATATATATATATATATATATATTAAATATATATATATATAAAAAATATGTATTAAAATTGTAATATATTTTGTATATAAATATATTATAAACATTTATGTATATATATATATATAAAAAAAATATATATATAAAAAAAGATATAAAAAAAAAAGTATATAAATGTATATATATATATATATATATATATATATATATATTATATATATATATATATATATATATATATATATATATATATATATATATATATATATATATATATATATATATATACCGAACATTCATTACATCAAGACGTAGCTATTAATAATATGTAGGACCACCTTAAGCTCTCAATACGACCGGTACTTGGTTGACATTGACTGAACAATATGCTAATAAGCAGTCTAAGGTAATTAGTACCAATCAATCACCAACTAACTGGTCCTTCCAATTCGGTACATTGAAAGGAAATAGAGTGGTAACACGAATTTTGTTTTCCAGGTAGGTACACAAATTCTTTATTTGATTAATATCAGATGAATTCGGATCCCCGGCCAAGAATTGAGGGTCACCTAAATGTTCCTCGATCCACTACCTGACGATTGGACTCGTGTGACAGGAAGTATTATCCTGTTGGTAAATTCCATTTCTCAGCAGGAATGTTTATTGTTATGAACGGGGAAATCTGCAGCATGAATGAGTCTGCAAGGATGTTAAAGTGGCGCTCAAACATCAGGAATTGTTCTATGGTGATTATGTGTCTTAATTTGCTGAATGAAAACTTTTCTCATGCTATAATATAACTGCTTGTCTATGTACAATTATGCACCCGAGAGCATGGATTTTCCTTTGATATTGGCGTATTCACACATGCCCGTCAGTATGATGAATGTGACAACGTACTCATCGGGCAGTGCACTTCCTTCTATTAATTTCATGTTTCGGTGTTTCCGATGTTTCCCCTCCAATTTCTATGTTTCTTGGTGGCGATTGCGTGTCATCAGTTCAGGAACATGTGTGTGCCTCTGACTACATAGGCCTATAAGCAACAATGTGCTCTGCACATTGTGCTGAGAAAAGCTTCTAAATTTTTGTAGCTGGAGGTGATTTCGGATGCTGAATCTCTTCTATCACGGTGAACAATGCTCTATTTAATCTTCGCTGTCCTTTAGAATCAATGCTTTGTGGATGACACACCGCTGGATGGCAAATTGTTACTTCACCATCCATACACCACTTTCGATATGCGCTCACAAAACTACACATGAAAATAGCACTAAACGAGCAGTTTCTGATATTAATGTTCCTAATGATAATGATTTAACTTTTATTGAAGTTCGATAAATCAGCTGCTTTATGCATTACTTTGCTATTTTATATTTTTTTTATTTTTTATTTTTTTTATATTTTTTTTTTATTTTTTTTATATTTTTTTATATTTTTATATATCTATGTTAACTTTTATTAAGTATATAAATAATATTTATATTATATAATCGTGTATATGTTAAGGAATAATATAGCCGCTTTACATACTCAACATAGCACGTACGTGCATTGATTTTGTTCCTGGGTGAGCCCATAGTTCTAAATAGAGAGTGGTCATAATGTAATGGCTCTTCAGTGATATATAAAATATATGCAGGTATATTAAGAAATACATGTATATTATATATTTATATATATTTTAGATATATATATATATATATTTATATATATATTTTATATATATAAATATATAATAATATGTTTATATTTTATATATAAATATATATATATATATATATTATATATATATATATATAATATTATATATATTTTTATATATATTATAAATATATATATATATACTATTTATTATATATATATATATATATATATATATTTATATTTTTATATAATATATATAACTATTAAATATTATTTATATATATATATATAATTTGTTATAAAAAAATATATATAAATAATATGTATATATATATGTAATATATATGTATATATATTGTATACATATATTTATATATATTATATATATATAAAATATTTATATATATATATATATATATATATATAATATTTTATATATATATTTATATATATATAAAGATATATAAAAATATTTATAATATATATTTATATATATTATATATTATATATATGTATATATATGTATATATATATATGTTTATATAATATTTATACATAATATATATATATATTATATATATTATATATATATTTATATAATATATATATATATATATATATATATATATATATATTTATATATATGTATATATATATATATATATATATATATATATATTAAATTTTTATTGTATTATATATTTAAATGAATTATAAATTATATATAATTTATTAAATATAATTTATGCTATTAAAATGTTATAAATATCCTGTTAAATAAAAGTAAATGACTAAAACTCATATGGAAATTTTCTAAATATACATAAAATAGCTATATTTAGGTAACTGGACATTATAAAGAGCTTTCTTTTGAATTTTTAATCTTGCTTTTATTCATAAGTCTTTAAAAATTTATTTAGAATTTCATATTTTAAATAAACTATATTAATCCTGCTTGTATAAATATTTGTTTACTTTTTACAAAATATAAGATACTATTCAAAGTTTACATACGATGCAAAGTTCTAAAAAAATAGAAGGATATTTATTCAGAGTTTTTATTAACGTATTTTAAGAATAAATAGTATTTACATCAGGGCGAAATACTTACTAACTTTATTTTCAAAATATTCCCCTAAATAGCTATTTTTAGCTAGCTGGAACATTATAAAGAGATCTATTTCTTGAATTTTTAATCTTGTGAACTTTCATTAACAAGTCCTTAAAAATTAATTTTGGATAAATTATTTTAATGCTGCTTGTATAAACATTTGTTTACTTTTTACAAAATATAAGATGGTATTCAAAGTTTTCATACGATGCAAAGTTCTAAAAACACTCGTTTCAATAGAAGGATATTTATTCAAATTTTTTATTAACGTATGTAATAATTAATTAACGTATTTTTAAGAATAAATAGTATTTACAATCATGGCGAAATACATTTACCAACTTTCTTTCAAAATATTCCCCTAAATAGCTATTTTAAGCTAAGCTGGAACATTTTAAAGAGATCTTTTTCTTGAATTTTTAATCTTGTGAACTTTCATTAACAAGTCCTTAAAAATTAATATGGATAAATTATTTTAATCCTGCTTGTATAAACATCTGTTTACTTTTTACAAAATATAAGATACTATTCAAATTTTACATACGATGCAAAGTTCTAAAAAAACTCGTTTCAATAAAAGGATATTTATTCAGATTTTTATTAATGTATTTTTAAGAATAAATAGTATTTACAATCATGGCGAAATACACTTACCAACTTTTCTTTCAAAATATTCCCCTAAATAGCTGTTTTTAGCTAACTGGAAAGTTATAAAGAGATCTTTTTCTTGAATTTTTAATCTTGTGACCTTTTATTCATAAGTCCTTAAAAAATTAATTTCGATAAATTATTTTAATCCTGATTGTATAAACATTTGTTTACTTATTACAAAATATAAGATACTATTCAAAGTTTACATACGATGCAAAATTCTAAAAGAACTCGTTTCAATAGAAGGTTATTTATTCAGAGGTTTTATTAACGTATGTAATAATTAATGTATTTTTAAGAATAAATAGTATTTACAATCATGGCGAAATACACTTACCAACTTTTCTTTCAAAATATTCCCCTAAATAGCTGTTTTTAGCTAACTGGAAAGTTATAAAGAGATCTTTTTCTTGAATTTTTAATCTTGTGAACTTTCATTAACAAGTCCTTAAAAATTAATATGGATAAATTATTTTAATCCTGCTTGTATAAACATCTGTTTACTTTTTACAAAATATAAGATACTATTCAAAGTTTACATACGATGCAAAGTTCTAAAAACACTCGTTTCAATAGAAGGTTATTTATTCAGAATTTTTATTATCGTATGTAATAATTAGCTTATTTAAATTAATAACAAATATTTACCATCATGGCGAACTACACTTAACAAGTTTCCTTTCAAAATATTCCCCTAAGAAATTCCATTAAATACAAATGAATCACTATGATAGTATATTTCTTCCTGCAAAAATTAAAGTATCGAAAAATTTCTCAAATAATCCCGCTGACAGGATGGGGATTTTCCCTATCTTGTTGCAGATATCGGATGCTCCAGAAAGCCAATAAATCTATTTACCTAGAATAGATGAAAAGAAAGGACGAAAAGAATCTTGTCAGAGAAGTGTTTGTTTAAAGAGCTTTAACAAAATGAGGAAACAGAAGTTCACAACAGAAAAGAGCAAAGATTTACACCATGATATAGTATTTTTACAGAATAAACTTCAGTTTTCTGGAGAGTAGAGTTTTAAAACACTTGTATACGCACTTCCAAACAAAGTAACTTTCAAGGATTTTTATTCCTCTATTTTCGTTGAATAACTTTACACAGTACATATGTATTATTTAGATAATAATATTAGTGTGATAAAGTGTATAGAATAGTTTATTAGTATTAGATTTTCACTACTTATACAAGTTTAATCTTTTTTAACCTACGTTTAAACTAAAATGGTATTTTTAATTATTAAAACTATATCAAAATTCTTCACATTTCTCAAAATTAAAAGTTTTTAATCTACTAAGTATATTGAGATTTTTATTAAAGAAATAGCTTCTAAATATTATAGTAATAATAGAAGATCCATTTAAAATATTTGTGTGAATTGAAATTTTAAATAACCAATTGTTAGAGATGGACAATGATTATAACCAGTACATGTGTGTAACCGGGTAAATTCATCAATTTTTTTGTTAACAAATGTTTTTTTTTAATAGAGACTCTCTGTTAACAATTCATCATATTTCATTAGAAGAAATCTCTGTTGAAAAAACTATATATTTTTGTTGTAGTTATTTGCTAATTACCTACTATTATGAATGATAAAAATGGATAAATGTTTTTTGCATACCATGGATATTGAAGTTTTTATTCATTCAAACGCAAGATAATTATATATTGGTTAAACATAGATTAAACTTATAGAATTGCAGATAACTACTACAATGTTTTCTGTGATGAGGCGATTTAGATCAGTTATATAATTGATTCCTTCATACAAGAAGTAAAATGCTCGGGATTTAAATCTGACCCCATCACATCTTTGTAAAAAGACAGAGGACCATAAAATTATATTCTACGAATATTGTTGTCTTGTACGGTGGTCTCGGGCGGGGTTCTGTTCCCAGTCCCAGATTAGAATCCCGTCTCCGTACTTGACATTAAATAAGAATTTATCTCTGTGGAGTTATTTATGAGTCCCTAAGGACAGTACCCAATTAGAAGTGATAAGGTTTTCCACGTTGGCGGTCTCAAGGCGGGGTTTAAGCAGAACAATTAGATTTTTACAACTATCCCGATAAAATGATAAAAAGGAAGAGGGAACAAGGATGAAATTAATAAAATAAGAAAGATCGAGAAAAAGAAAAGGTGAAGGTGTTCAATAGTCGAGTAGAAGAGAGGAGTCCGACAGAAGGGGTTTGGAAGTCGAGACGAGGAGAGAGTCCGACAGAAGTCCAGACGAAGAGAGGAGTCCGACGGAACAAGTTCGAGAGTCCAGCAAAGTTCGACAGGAAGTGTTCCTGCATCAAATACCACGACAGCGCCCCAAAAACTCAGAAGGAAGCCCCTGACCAGAGCGAAGAACGATCCATAGATACCCATCAACTAGCAATGTTCCGGGCATACCGTTTTAACTCCCCAAAGGTACCCCCTTTTACATACATTTTGAAATTGAGATTAGGTCCTCTCTCTTACATTTACATAATTGCTTAAGTATTAAAAAATTATTGTCAGAACTAATTTAGAATATGTTGATAAAGCATATTTTATGAAAATTAGCATCAGTTTTGTATGTACATAGATGTATATATATATTATAATAAGTTTATCTTTTTTTATATTAAGCTAGTTTCGGATGCTGTTAATTTAGCTTTGAGTTTATTTTCATATCTTATATCTGTAGTTTCTCAGAACCTGTGGTTAAATTTAGCACTAAAATACTTTTACATAACGCAATCAAAATAAAATCCCACTATACATTTGATCACAGGTTACTACTCAAATAAAAACGGGGACTACACGACATTTTATAAAACATATTCAAATTCAATTATATTCAAAATTATACCGATCATAGGAACAAGAACCCTTTGTTTTCAGAAAATAAAAAAAAATATATAAAAACTGAATATTTATTACACTTTTAGTTATTTTTCTTTAAAATGTATATTCGGTAAAATTGACATAAGAGAAAAATTGATATAAAAACTGCTTTATAAACTGGAAAGTGTCTGAGGAAGATTTGTAAGAAAAATAGAGGATTTTCTTAGAGATCTAAATTTTAAACATTTAATATAGTGCCAGTTAAAATTAGGCCTTTCAGGACTTCTTTGTTCTGAGTTTTAATAAGTTTTGCACTCTGCACCCTATGTAATGACATTGTTTTTATGGATAGAAACATTGTAACAACATTGTAACTTTCATGTTTTTTAAACTACAAGCTTTATATTAAAAGACCCAAATGGATGTACTTAATTTGGAATAGTGCTACAATAGATGAATCACATAGGTCACATCATCTCTGAATTTATATAGGAAAGGAATGTTGGCTGCTTTTAGGATTTATATTTATTTATTTTTTATTATAGAAAATTAGAAAACCTCTCCCGAGAAGCTGACTTAAATATTATTTCATTTTTATTTAACAATTGACCACCATAAAACAAAATTTACAAAATATATTGCTTTTAAGAAGTAACTGGCCGTGTAAGAGATATGCATAGAATAAGTAGAATATCTAAGGAAATAGAATATCATGGATATCTAAAGAATAAAAAAAATAAAGGAAATTTTTAAAAATTCCTTCAACATGTACAATAGAATTAATATTTGCCATATATTACACCATAGATTAAATATTTTTCCCAGATATGCATGGAATAAATAGAATATCTAAGGAAATAGAATATCATGATTATCTAAAGAATAATAAAAAAAAGAAATTCTTAAAAATTCCTTCAACATGTACAATAGAATAAATATTTGCCATATATTATACCATAGATTAAATATTTTTTCCAGATATGCATGGAATAAATATAATATCTAAGGAAATAGGATATCATGATTATCTAAAATAATAAAATAAAAGAAATTCTTAAAAGTTTCTTCAACTTGTACAATAGAATAAATATTTGCCATATATTACACCATAGATGAAATATTTTTTCAGATATGCATGGAATAAATAGAATATCTAAGGAAATAGAATATCATGATTATCTAAAGAATAATAAAATAAAATAAATTCTTAAAAATTCCTTCAACATGTACAATAGAATAAATATTTGCCATATATTATACCATAGATTAAATTTTTTTCCAGATATGCATGGAATAAATATAATATCTAAGGAAATAGAATATCATGATTATCTAAAATAATAAAATAAAAGAAATTTCTTAAAAATTCCTTCAACATGTACAATAGAATAAATATTTGCCATATATTATACCATAGATTAAATATTTTTTCCAGATATTCATGGAATAAATAAAATATCTAAGGAAATAGAATATCATGATTATCTAAAGAATAATAAAATAAAGGAAATTCTTAAAAATTCCTTCAACATGTACAATAGAATAAATATTTGCCATATATTATACCATAGATTAAATATTTTTTTCAGATATGCATGGAATAAATAGAATATCTAAGGAAATAGCATATCATGATTATCTAAAGAATAATAAAATAAAGGAAATTGTTAAAAATTCCTTCAACATATACAATAGAATATATATTTACCATACATTTTACTATAGATTAAATATTTTTTCCATTGTGTGTATTTTATGCCAGGTAATACGTAAATTTTATCTGAAATTAAAATAATTTAATATTTCTTCAATTTCTTATTACTGGAATTTAGACACTTTAAAATTTAGTTCTTTTTAGTATCATAATTCTGTATACTTATATAACAAGTAATGAAATTTGTTTTACACAAAATGATCACTTTATTAGTGTATGTAAAATAAGATTTAGACTATTAAAAAATACTATTTGATCCTGAATTTTAAGGCTACAATACGACATAAAATGTACCACAAATTAGTAAAAAAGCTAAAATTAATCAAGGTCTTTTTAACATTATTTTGTTCCTTACCTGTTGTAGAAAATTAAACGGTGATATCACTCAAAACTGTTCACAAACCCATTACCTTGTTTCGTTTATGATGAATTAAAACTCGTGCTATCGTAACACTACAGCTTTCCTGGATTAAACACATATCGACGTCTATAGAAGTTTCTTCAAGTAGTTTTGTAAAGAGGATGCGAAAATGAAAGAGAGAATGTATTTAAAACTTTAACAAACAGAGTAATGAGTTTTCGTGCTTAGTAGTGTTTACTTTTAAGTTCCGATTAAGGAGTTATATACCTATTGTTAGCAATAAAGTATATAACTTTGTTTAATATTAGCAAGCTCTAAGTGTGTTTTTTAACTGCTTTGTTTAAAGTTTTACATGCTACGCTTGTTGTAAATTGTGTGTAATTTATGACTAGTTAAAGATAAATTTCCTGTATAAAGGAAGTTTATATCAAAGTTTATAATAAAGTTTGTATGAAATGATGTTGGAACTTCTATACCGTGGAGTCTATTTTATTTAACTAACATAAATATTTATTTACTTTTCTGTAATGTTTTCTCTATTTCAAATTTCAAGTTATAATTTTATTTAAATTACTAAAATTAATATTATCCAAGATATTTAAGCAATATGAATCAAAACAACCAAATTTTTTTTTTCAGTTTGTTTTACTTTTTTAACTATAAGATTAGTAAATATTTAATTCGTTTCATTTTACTTTCGTTTGATTGCAATCTGAGATTTAAAATTTCTTTACATGTATGTACACCACACACACACACACACACGCATATATATATTATATATTATATATATATATATATATATATATATATATATATATATATATATATTTATATATATATATATATATATATATATATATTATATATATATATATATATATATATATATATATATATATATATATATATATATATATTATATATATATATATATATATATATATATATATATATATATATATATATACAAATATATATATATATATATATATATATATATATATATATATATATATATATATATATATATATATATATATATATATATATATATATATATATATATATATTGCTGTCCGTTATCTTTTAGTAAAATTAATTTGACATTTTTAAAATTATAGAAAAATTTCAGGTATAAATATTCTGTATTCACACTCATAAAAGGTCTTTCGCATTTCAAATAGAATCCTGAATTTGTATATTTTTTAAGATTTACATATTCAGTAATTTATATTTAATATACCTCGATGTAATTTCAATTTTTTGTTCAGCTGGACATGGTTCACAATTGTGAACCATGTCCTACTATTAGAAGATATGTGAAATTAAGATATTGTGGTATAATTTTGTTCCAGTATGTGTTTACAAAAATGATATCCTTTTCGACTGTCATTCTGCAGAAACCTTTTTAAGGTCTTTTAGAGTTGTGGGTATCGTTACTTATCATAACATTTCCAATGCATTGTTCTACTACTCACATTGCAATGCTGACGAATGCATTGAAACATGATAACACTTTAATCTATGTATCTGAATTTAGGAATTTCTAGTGTTAGGTCAAAGAAACCTGCACAAGAAACTCCCACTATCATCGTGAAAATAATATGTTAAGAAGGCATATTCAGTGTTACTTATTTTGTTATACACTTTGTGGATCCTATTTGGTATGGGATGGTAAATTTATTCGAAATCGAGGTATACTGTTGATGAGTTTACAATGCATTATATTTATGAATTTGTGAAATGGCGTTACTACTCATTCATTACTGGGCCAGTGCCTTACGAGTGACATCGATTTCTTCTAATAAGAATCTGGTTTATGAAGTAGTGTTCTGCAAGTATCATTACTGTATTTATTCTTTCTAAATGTGCACTTATAAAGCACCAGTCTTTCAACGAATTATACTCCATAGATTAATTAATGGTGGATTTTCCTTTATGTACACTTATATTAACTTAATGCATACATTTACATAGAAAACCCTTTCATTTGTCCTTAGTTTTCATATTTGTTAATAGAATGTCTACACACCATTTTCGTAGTATTAATGGTGTAAGAGTCCGAAAAAAATCTGAGAAAAGACAGAGATCGAAATATCTAAAAATAAAAAGAAGAAAATATGGACATTGTACCTCGATCGTTTTTTGTAATGACTGGGCGTCACCGTTTATTTGCTACTCTGGCCAGAATTTTTCGAGTGGTATAAAATTCTTCCAACATGCTTATGGTTAATGGAAATTGATATCCTATTAAACTGCCATTCAA
>CM063504.1:48586911-48609457 GCA_032207245.1 Pardosa pseudoannulata | reverse complement strand
AGCAATGATAATATTCAATTACTCTCCTTGTAAATTCGTGGTTTTTTGGCAGGAGCATAGGGTGTTTTTTATCATAGGATAGTGATGAATGTTTGGAAAGACGACCAACAACTCTCAGTACATTGTCTTGATCCAAAAACACATTTAAAGGTAACAATTTGCTATTATGTGGTAAAGGTTTACCTTCACTAAGAAGTTTCCGCTCTCTTGAAAATTCTGCCTCTTGAACCAAACGAACCACAGAGATTGTAGCCGAATGAATTTCACTTGATTTCAAAGGCCCGTACACTCGAGTAGTCTTTGTCCTACTATTATTAAGAAATCGTTTAATCCAAGAACACACACGAATTAATTTGGTAAAGGAAGATATTTTTGTTATATATTCTGGTACAACAGTAATATTATTAGCACAGATATCTACTTCCTTTTCTTCTAACTGAATCTTGTCAAAATCAAATGAATCTGAGACAACATAGTCCCCAGAATAATGTAATGGTTCTTGTAACCAATGAGGTCCTTGAAGCCACACATTACTAGATATATATTCTGATGGTAACAATCCTCGAGTTCCAAGATCAGCTGGATTTTCAGATCCCAAAACATGACGCCACTTTAAAAATGGAGCAGTCGTCTGAATTTTTGATACTCGGTTTGCCACAAAGGTTTGCCAACGATATGGTTCTGATGATAACCAGGCTAAAGTTATAGTCGAATCTGTCCATGCAAATGCCTTTTGAATTGAGATAGGTAAATTTTTGAGCACAGAAGAAACGACATTAGAGAGCAGCAATGCAGCACAAAGTTCAAGTCTAGGCAGGGACTGGATTTTTAATGGTGCGACTCTTGTTTTCGAAGTAAGAAGCGATATTCGAGTATCGAAATCAGATGATACATAGCGAAGATAAATGGCACAACAGTATGCCTTCTCTGAAGCATCACAAAAGGCATGCAATTCAGGTTCAGCAAGATGAGATTTTAAAATATACCTAGGAATGTTTATTTGTTCTACAAGAGGAAGTTCTTCACGAAATTTTCTCCATTTGATATTTAAACTCTCTGGAATTGGTTGATCCCACTTAAGGCTTAGTTTCCACAGCTCTTGAATAAATATTTTCATGAAAATCACACAAGGTGACAGAAACCCCAATGGATCAAACACACGAGATAATTCTGAGAGAACTTCCCTTTTAGAGTAGGTTGTCTTATTTTCCCATGGTGCTACTTTAAAACGAAAACAGTCTAATGTAGGATTCCACATAATTCCTAATACTTTGACTATATCATCTTCAGTAGAACAGAGATCCCTTTCTTTTTGATTCCCTGAAGTTTCTCTAACTACATCGGAATCATTAGAATGCCACTTCCGTAAATTGAATCCCCCTTTCCTCATCATTTTATTGAGCTGAGTCACAAGTTCGATAGCTTCCTCTTTCGAAGCAGCCCCACTTAGGAGATCATCGACATAGAAATGATTGAGGGTTGCATGGGAAGCAAGAGGATAGCTTTCACTCTCATCCTTGGCAAGTTGCTGTAAGGTTCTAGTGGATAGATAAGGAGCGCTAGCAGTACCATAGGTTACAGTAACTAACCTGTACTCAGTCACAGGGTCCTCGGATGATTCTCTCCACAGAATGTTTTGCCAATCCACGTCATCAGGGTGAATTTTGATCTGTCTGAACATCTTCTCTAAGTCGGCATGCAAGGCTATGGGAAAAAAGCGGAAGTTCATCAAAAGTGGATACAAGTCAGGCTGCAAACGAGGACCGACCATTAGTAGGTCATTTAACGAATAGCCAGATGTTGATTTCGAAGAGGCATCAAACACGACTCTGAGCTTTGTAGTTGTACTTGCCTCTCTTAACACTGCATGATGGGGGAGGTAGTATGCTTCTTTTGTGTAATCTGCTTGAGGAACAGACTCCATGTGTCCCAAAGTTATGTATTCACGCATGAATTTTCGATAATTTTCATATTTCTCATAATTAGTTAACAAGGAATTTTCTAACGATCTAAGTCTTCGTAGAGCTGTTTGCTTAGAGTCTCCTAATTTCGAAGGGGAAGAATGAAAGGGTAATCTTACAACGTATCTCCCAGTATTATCTCTAGAATATGATGACACGAAAGAATCTTCACATGATTGGTCTGTCTTTGATAAAACACTTGCCGTAGGCACCGAATCTAAATTCCAGAAGTTTGAAATTAGCTTATCCAAGTTTACTTGAATATTGTTGACGTGGATAGCCGTAGCACTATTTGAATTTAAAAATACATTTCCGGAAATTATCCAGCCTAAGTCCGAACGAACTGCAAAGGGCTCTCCTTCCTTCCCACGAATTATTTCTCCTCGTAACATTGGTAAGGAAACACTAACGCCTAACAAAATGTCAATTGGACCTGATTTGTAAAATGTCGGGTCAGCCAGTTGTAAATCTTTAAAATTGCTTGAAATACAGTCATTCAAGGTAGAGTGAGGAACTTCTCCGATAATTTGGTTTAAAACATAAACTGGGGTAGAGAATAATGGTGCATCCCCATAATGTGGCGTGAAATTGATTTTAGAAACACCATTAGTATAGGAGTTGGAAGAGCCGAGACAAGATATGAGCAACCTTGCCTTCTTTCTAGCAAGACCTAACTTCTTAATGCACGATTCTGTAATGAAGCTGGCTTGGCTGCCTGGATCTAATAAGACTCTACATGGTTTAAACTCTCCAAATGTATCTCTAACCTTGATAATAGCAGTACAAAGCAAAACTTGACCTTGCGACACACAATCTGACAAACAAGACGAAATAACTGTCTGGGGTTCCTCAGGAATGTTCTGAGTATGCTCCACTGGCTGGACCTCTATATTCGATCTAGGAGTAAATTCAGCTGCATTTGCTGACAAAGTTTTGTTGGAAGTTTCTCGAGCCTAAGTGAAATGCAATAAAGTATGGTGTGGTTTGTTGCATTTGCGACATTTCTGGCTACTTTTGCAATTGGATACCCTATGATTTTGAAGCAAACAGTTGAAGCAAATGTTATTTAATTTTATAAAATTTACTCTCTTTTGTACAGATAGATTATGAAAGGAGTCACACTTGCTCAATATATGATTTTTCTCGCAGAAAGGACATTTTTGTAACTTTGAAGCCAAGAGTGTAACTTTTTTTGATGGAATCTTCCTTGCACGAGAATTCATGGAAGAGAGAGATCTTGCATGATTGCTTAAGAATTGTAGCAATCAATCCAATGAGGGAATTTCGTCAGTAGTGAGTGAGCGTTCCCACCAGCTTCGCGTAGATGGATCCAGTTTAAATTGTATTAAAAACATTATAAGAGTGTCAGTGGCCTTGTCCACCTTTAATTCTAGAGTCTCAAGAACTCTTACAAATTCCCTCGAAGAATCCACCAAATTCAGAATTTGAGTATCAGATTCAGAAGTTAACGAAGGCAAAGTTAAGAACTTGTACATAACTGAGGATAAAATTTCCCGTTTATGGTAATAACGTTCCTTTAGCAATTTCCAAGCAATTTCAAAATTAGCGTCAGTTACTGCAAGTGAGTGTATAACTTTTAAAGCATCCCCTTTAAGACTTCCTTTTAAGTACTGCAGTTTTTGTGCACCTGATAAATTTGAATTTTTTGTTACCGCTGTTTGAAATAAATCTGAGAAGCTTAACCACTCTTCAACTCTTCCCGAAAATGTTGGAAGAGACAACGTTGGTAATTTGATTTCACTAGACTCAAATGTTTTTAAATTAGATGAATTAGGTTCGTCACTTTTACTTGATAATTTTAAAATACACCTATCAATTATAGCTAGTACATCATCTATAACTTCGAACAATTCCTCTCTTTCATCACAAAGTTTATCTATTTCTCCTTCTTCACACACATTGAATAATTTATCATAAATATTTCTTAAATCCTCACTAATCACATCAAATCTATTCCTCCTTATATTTAATTGAGAAATGTCTAGTTTATTTATCTCCTCTAGCGTTTTATTTTTAAGTCTAGTTAGGGATGACTTTGCCACACGCTTCTGATTTGATAATGTTTTTAAATCCATAATTGTACTTAATTCTGAATCTAATACTCAGGTAAACAAGATAAGAATAAATGCAGAAATGGAATAACTCAAATAAATTCCGAAACTCACACAAACTGGATAATAGAATGAAATGCACAAACTAATCATAAATTAACACAATATCACTAATCTAAATATGCTAAATACCACAGCAAAATAAGCTAAATACTACAGAAAAAGAAGTATGTAAAGCATAATTAAAAAAAAAATGATGAAACTGACGAGTAAGAATAAAATTCACAATTCACTGGAAATTAACACAAGTACAAGAAAAAGTAAATTAAGTCAGTAATTAATCAATAACTTAAATTCTCAAAACACAGAAAAATAATAAAGTGAATCTATAAACCTTCATACAGAATTTACTAATAGATCAAGAGATCACTAGAATTGCAACACATCACAAGTTGAAGAATATTACACAAGTTAAAATAGCACCAAAATAAAGAATCAAATTTCAATAAATACATGGAAAAAATAATCAAGGTAAACTCAGAAGAATGAATAAACTATATTTGAAAAGTTTCACACAAGTAAATTGGAATGAACTCACCGAAAAATATCACGAACTCAAGATTCAAAAGAAAATGGCGACAAGCATGCAGGATCATGGAATAAAACACAACAAAATGAACTCTGAGGAAATTAAAACACTATAAAAAATGATAGCAAGCTCCGACTCGTAAAGGACCAAAACGATGGAGCGCCGTAACTCACAGTGGACTGTAAGAAATGATCAACACACAAAAAAATTAATTCCACCAGAGAACATTTATTTTGAAGACGCCATGCACACTACATAATCTTTTGAAGTTCACATTAACACTGATATTTTTCCCTTCAAGTGCAACCATGGCAACGGGTCAGCAGACGACAATAAAATAAGAAAACCCGGTTGCCAAGAAGGGAGAAATTCTCCGAGATAAAACTCAGGAGTCACGACAAAACATATGTGTATATATATATGTGTATATATGTATATATATGTGTATATATATACATATATATATACATATATATATACACATATATATATACATATATATATATATATATATATATACATATATATATATATACATATATATATATATATATATATATATATATATATATATATATATATATATATATATATATATATATATATATATATAATATATATATATATATATATATATATATATATATATACTTATATACGTGTGTGTGTAGTATACATAAAATTTTGTATGCATGTATTTGTATGCTTGAATGCATGCTTGATATGTATTTCTATATGGTTTTATGAATCTTATGGAAAGGTTTATGGAAAAATTTTGCATGGAGATCCTGGTCAACACTGAAAGAGTTTTAATCAAGTCAAAGGCCAAGAAATTTTTTAGATATAAAGCTTTTTTAAATACAATTCGGATTTGGCGGTAATATTTTAGCTCCATTTGATATATTTTGCTGGTAATAATACACTAAAAGGATAGAAACCTTCAATTAACTGAACTCATTTGAAAAGGTTTTGAAGATATTAAAGCTGATCTTTTTATACCACCTTTACAATCCGAAAGCTGGGCACGGAATAACTAGTTAGAGATTTAAAATACTATTCTTTAAGTACCGCACTTACTTAATCAAATAAAATAGTTAAGGTTTTGATTACTTTTATATAAGCTAGAAAAAATTATGTTAGATATGGTTTACTATCTAAGATAATGTGTAAATTAATGTGAGAATGTGACATAGAATGTAAAAATAAGAAAAATCACATTGCATCATAAAATGACGACTTACTTATTTACACTACTGCAAGACTAAGAAAAATGTATATTCCGAAAGATATTTCATCTGACGGCTTCATACAAGATTCTGTACTAGTTTCTTAGATAAACAAACGATTTTTTTGTTTCAATTAACGATTGCTTACGCATTTCTTTTCCAGATTATTACCTTTTTCCGATAAAATATGCATTTTAAGGATTTTGTCGAAGTAAATAAAAGGAATATATTCTGATTCTATTACTCTTCTTTATTTATTTTATATTTTTCTTTATTGCTCTCTCGTTGTAGTCTTAAAAACTACTATAAAAAAATAAATCAACATACGTAAAATTGGATTATTATTTGAAAGTAATGAAGATTATTAAGTGTTTACGTTTCGAAGACAAATGCAAGTGCGCTTTCGGGAACATTAATTTTATTGTAAGTACTCAAACAGAAAAAGTATTATATTTAATCAAATATTTACTCTCAAGAATTTGATTTACATGTTAAATTAAAAAGACATTATAAAAAATTCAAAACTAAATTTCAATTTAACCTTCGCAGTTCCAGGAGACGAGAGACGAGAATACACTGGAACTCGGAAGCCTGGTGGAACTTTTCTCAACAAAATACCAACAAAATGGCTTTTGATGATGAACAGAAACTTTTTATTGCCAAATATTATTTATTAAAAGTTAAATAATAATCCAGTTTATAAGGATTTCTTCTGTTTCGTCTCGGCAAATTTTCTGAGCAAAATGACTTTTGTTGATGAACAGAAAAGTTGTATTGCCAAATATACTCTATTAAATGTTAAATAATAATCCATTTTATAAGGATTTAGTCTCTTTCGTCTTCGCAACTTTTTTGAATAAAATACCAACAACATGGCTTTTAATGAACATACAATTTTTATTGTCTAATAAATTTATTAAAAGTTTAAAGTATATTTCGTATTATTTGAAATATTAATTTTTAAAAGTATTTTGGACTGCACATCTTTTTATTAGCATTCCGAAAGTACAAACTTCACACAAGGTAAGAACTTGAATCACATCTTTATATTTCATCATTTAAATCAAATAATGATGTATTTGTGATAGGTTTTCTCCTCCGACCACAAAAACTAAATAAAAATTAAAAGTTAAATAATAATCCACTTTATAAGGATTTCGTCTTTTTCGTCTCGGCAACTTTTCTGAAAAAAATACCAACAAAATGACTTTTAATGAACAGAAAATTTTTATTGAGAAATAACTTTATTAAAAGTTTAAAATATATTTCAGATTATTTGAAATATTAATTTTTAAATGTATTTTGGTCTGCCGATCTTTTTATTAGCATTCCGAAAGTACAAACATCACACACATGAGTCACATCTTTATATTTCATCATTTAAATCAAATAATGATGTATTTTTGATAGGTTTTCTCCTCCGACCACAAAAACTTAATAAAAATTAATAGTTAAATAATAATCCACTTTATAAGGATTTCATCATTTTCGTCTTCGCAACTTTTTTGATAAAAATACCAACAAAATGACTTTTAATGAACAGAAAATTTTTATTGAGGAATAACTTTATTAAGAGTTTAAAATATATTTCAGATTATTTGAAATATTAATTTTTAAGAGTATTTTGGACTGCACATCTTTTTATTAGCATTCCGAAAGTACAAACATCACACAAGGTAAAAACTTGAGTCACATCTTTATATTTCATCATTTAAATCAAATAATGATGTATTTTTTATAGGTTTTCTCCTCCGACCACAAAAACTAAATAAAAATTAAAAGTTAAATAATAATCCACTTTATAAGAATTTCGTCTTTTTCGTCTTGGCAACTTTTTTGAGTAGAATACCAACAAAATGGTATTTAATGAACAATTTTATTTCCTAATTACTTTATTAAAAGTTTAAAATATATTTCGGATTATTTGAAATATTAATTTTTAAAAGTATTTTTGTCTGCATATCTTTTTATTAGCATTCCGAAAGTACAAACATCACATAAGGTAAAAACTTGAATCACATCTTTATATTTCATCATTTAAATCAAATAATGATGTATTTTTGATAGGTTTTCTCTCCCGATCACAAAATCTAAATAAAAATTAAAAGTTAAATAATAATCCACTTTATAAGGATTTCGTCCTTTTCGTCTCGGCAACTTTTTTGAGAAAAATACCCACAAAATGGCTTTTAATGAACAGAAAATTTTTATTGAGAAATAACTTTATTAAAAGTTTAAAATATATTTCAGATTATTTGAAATATTAATTTTTAAGAGTATTTTGGACTGCACATCTTTTTATTAGCATTCCGAAAGTACAAACATCACGCACTTGAGTCACATCTTTATATTTCATCATTTAAATCAAATAATGATGTATTTTTGATAGGTTTTCTCCTTCGACCACAAAAACTAAATAAAAATTAAAAAGTTAAATAATAATCCACTTTATAAGGATTTCGTCTTTTTCGTCTTTGCAACTTTTTTGAGTATAATACCAACAAAATAACATTTAATGAACAAACAATTTTATTGTCTAATAACTTTATTAAAAGTTTAAAATATATTTCAGATTTTTGAAATATTAGTTTTTAAAAGTATTTTGGACTGCACATCTTTTTATTAGCATTCCGAAAGTACAACATCACATAAGGTAAAAACTTGAATCAAATCTTTATATTTTATCATTTAAATCAAATAATGATGTATTTGTGATAGGTTTTCTCCTCCGACCACAAAAACTAAATAAAAATTAAAAGTTAAATAATAACCTACTTTATAAGGATTTCGTCTTTTTTGTCTTGGCAACTTTTTTGAGTAGAATACCAACAAAATGGCATTTAATGAAAAAGCAATTTTATTGCCTAATAACTTTATTAAAAGTTTAAAATATATTTAAGAATTATTTGAAATAATTATTTTTAAAAGTATTTTAGTCTGCATGTAATTTTAGTAGCATTCCGAAATTACAAACATCAGAATCACACAAGTTATAAACTTAAAGCACGTCTTTATACTTCATTATTTTAATCAAATAATGGATGTAATTTTGATAGGTTCTCTCCTCCGACCACAAAAGTTAAATAAAGTGTACTGGGTCTCTGGTGCCCGAATAAAGTAAAACTATCTCTTTCTGAGGAAAATATTCAGAGACAATGCATGTTTTTGGATTCTAGAATTCCTACTGAAAATTTGACATGTTTTTTTCTATTGGGCGATTTTGTATGGAATGATTTTATAACACTCGAGCCTCAGAGGCCCAGCCCGCGTTCTTGAGAGTTAACTGTAAGTTCTTGTTTAAATAATTTTCAGAAATGCTTTCATTAATTTTCATTAATGCTAAATTAAGTAAATTCAGTTTTCAACATTCAGTTTTCAGTTTTCATTATATTTTCAAGGATTTTACGTGTAAAGCACTTTTTCACTTATATTTTCATGATTGTAATACATTTTATTTCCAAAAACAGAATAATGAATACATTTAAGGTATAGTCTTAAAGCTACGATATATGAGTATCTAAGTGGAACATGCCAAAAATAACCTCTTTATTAAAACTACCATACCTTTTAAACTACGACAAATGTTTATGCTGAAATTTATTTAATCTGATGGCATCATACAAAATACATTATATTTGTTTCTTACATAAATGAATGAATATTTTTTATTCCACTCAATTATAGTTAATGCGTTTATTTTCTAGATTGCTACTTGCTACTAAAAAATTATACATTTATTTGGTTCACAAGAAATTGGTTCGAGTAAAAATTGGAACATCTAATTATATAACTCTTCTTTATTCACTTCACATTTCTGTTTATTTATTGCACTTTCTTTAAATTTCTAAAGAGTACTTTCAAGAAATTATTTATATACATAGGAGTGGATGTGAAGACCTGAAAGTAATTATGGTTATCAAATGTTAAGTGATTCTTAAATATCATTATTATTTAAAATATTTACTCTCAAGAATTACATTCACAAGAAAATAATTTACAGTGTTACAGTTAAAATATTATAAATTTCAATTTAACAGATAGTTCTTGTTAAAATAAATTTTACAGACACTACGATAATTTTCATTATTGCTAAATTAAATACTTACAGTTTTCGTAGTTTATTGTCTTTTAATAGCTTTTACACTTAATTTTCAAGACTATAATATATTTATTTACGAAAATAAAATAAAGAACAAAATTTAAGTGCATTCTTCGCTTCGAAATATGTATATATAATTGGAATATGTCACAGACTACTTATTGTTTATATTAAAACTAAGACAAATGGATATTCTGAAATTTATTTCATCTCATGAGATCGAACAATACTTTATATTTGTTCCTTACCTAAATGAACGAATATTTTTTGTTCTACTCAATGATAATAATTTTTTTATCTTCCATATTATTATTTATCTCTAACAGATTACGCATTTAAAGATTTCGATCAAGTAAAATAGAGGCATTTTCTGATTCTATTTCTCTTTTTTATTAACTTCATATATATGATTATTCCACTCTCCTTAAAATCCTAAACATTACTTTGAAGAAATAGTATGCATATGTAGTAGTGGATGGTTATTATGTATTTACGTTTCTATGTTCAATGCAAATATGTTTCAATGATCATTATTTATTTTCTAAGTTAAATTTAAAAATCATTACTCTTTCAAATATTTACTCTCAAGAATTTAATTTACATATGAAAGAAATTAAAGTGTCATGATTGAAAAATTACAAACTTTAGATTAAATTTCAATTTAACAGGAAGTTCATCTAATATATTAACATATACTAACTTCGAGTTTAGGGGTTCGAATCCCATTGCTGGCATGGATATTCTTAGCCGTTCCGAATTTGCTTTAAACAGTAGGTCTCAGTCTCATTAGCCCTCTTGAGCAAAACAGTAGATTGTAGTGCTCCAAATCAAACCAAACTAAAACCAGATATTAACGTTTTTTTAATTACTGCCAATTTAAATAAACATGGTTTTTGAATTTTATTGGTTTTAAAGATATTACATGCAGCACGTATTTTTTTATTTATTTATTTTGACTTTAATACATTTATATCGAAAATTAGAATAATGAATAAATTTTAAGTACATTCATAACGCCAAAATATGTATTTGAAACTGATTATGTTACAGACAACATAATTATTTTAACATACAAATCTAAGACAAACGGACATTCTGAAATTTATTTAATCTGATGATACCATTCAACAACATTTTATATTTCTTTCTTTCATAAATGAACGATTTTTTTCTCTTTCTTAATTATAGCTTGTATGTTTATCCCAGATTGTTACTTTTATCTGATAAATTATACATGTCAAGGATTTGGTCGAGGTAAAAATAAGAAATTATTTTTTCTATCACTCTTCTTTATTCACTTCACATTTCTCTTTATTGTACACTCCTTAAAGTCTTAAGCACTACAATCAAGAAATAATTTGCATACTAAAGAGTGAATGATTATCTGAAAGTAATGATGATTATTAAGTGTTTACGTTTCTGTGATAGATGTAAATGTGCTTCAGGGATAATTATTTCTTTTCTAAGAACTGATACTCAAAATGTATTATAATTTTACATATTTACTCTCTGAATTTCTTTTAGCAAATAAATTAAACTGCTTATACTGATGTACTTTCCCCCGATGGTCAGCATATTTACACACAGCTGTAGACTAAATGTCTAAGAATATAGAATAGAAGAAGCTGTTGACTTAGAGTTTTAATGGGGACCCCTGCGGAGGAGTTATAGCTGATGACTGGCACAAGTGTAACGATCAAGCCCAGGCAGGGATGCAGCCGTGAGATATGGTGGCAGGGGCTAGGCAATAATGTCACCTTTTACCAAAGGAGCCATTTTAATGAGCCCATCTCCTGAAGGGGATGCAGATGGGCTCATTAACACTAGATTTACGGATGTTGATCATATACCTATTTTTACTGATGTGAGCCAATTTGACTCATACAAGAAAATTGAAGTTTTTTGCAAAAAATATAGTTAAATATTAATTTAAATGAAATGTTTATTTTCAAAAAAATATGAAAAACATTTTTTACATATAAAATCTGTTTTTGAAACACATTTTCTGCAAACATTTCTATTACAGTTAGCACAATGGTTTCTACATCTGTTCCTTTCGCATGATTTTTGAACTTGACAATTCTTCCGTGAGTCAGTTGCATGAATTTCTGTCATCGGAATGAAAGTGTCCTCGACTTGTTCTCTATATTTACTTTTTACTATACTTTATACTATATTTATTACTATATTTATTTTCATACACATTCTATGAGTCAAATTGTCTCACAACCATGAAAAGAGGTATACCACATATGATAATGCGAAATGAAGGGGTCTGCTGGGATGCGGAATGAAAGTTTACATATATTTTATTACTTAACTAAAAACCAACGTATGTTTCTGAAAAGTGATATTAAAGTTTTGTACATATGTAGTGATCAAAATTTTCATGAGTCAAATTGGCTCGGTGGTAAATCTAGTGTTAAAATGGCTCCTTTGTTAAACAAATTTCACTAACAAGTGATTGGAAAAGAGGAAAAAAAGGTAGTGAGCCAATTTGACTGATACAAGAAAATTGAAATTTTTTGCAAAATAATAGTTAAATATTAATTTAAATGAAATGTTTATTTTCAAAAAGTTCATGAAAAACATTTTTTACATATAAAATTTGTTTTTGAAACAGATTTTCCGCAAACATTTCTATTACATTTAGCACAATGGTTTCTACATCTGTTTCTTTTGCATGATTGTTGAACTTGACAATTCTTCCGTGAGTCAGAAGCATGAATTTCTATCATTGGAATGGAAGTGTCCTCGACTGACTTTATACTATACTTTATATACTTTATACTATATTTATTACTATATTTATTTTCCTATACATTCTATGAGTCAAATTGGTTCATAACCGTGAAAATAGGTATACCACATTTGATGATTCGAAATGAAGGGGTCTGTTGGGAAGAGGAATGAAAGTTTACATATATTTTATCACTTAACTAAAAACCAACGTATGCTTTTAAATGTGATATTAAAGATCTGTATATATGTAGTTATCAAATTTTTAATGAGGGAAATTAGCTAAGTTCGTAAATCTAGTGTTAAAATGGCTCCTTTGTTAATAAATGTCACTAACCAGTGATGGGAAAAGAGAAAAAAAGGTGCGTTGAACCGAGGCGTAAGTGGGAAAAGGAGTGGAGCCAGCGGAAACTGGAACATCGAGATCCCGTGAGCAAGGAAGAGATCTCGAGCCATCAGTATTTGCCTGATCCCGCATCCGACAAAGTGATGACCGTTACGCCACACCGACGTTCAGCAAAGTGACGACCTTTATTCCAGCATCGATGTTCAGCCTCCTAGAGCCCCGCCCTGCTTCCCTGTGAATGCCTGGATGTAAACCGACTTAATATTCATGATTGCTTTTTTGGTCTTACAACATATTAATTAAGGAATACCATTTTAAAAATATTGATGAATATCAAAACAAAATAATGAATGTCATGTCATATATTATTCAAGTCATATATTAATCTATATATAATGTATATAATAAATGTTTTAAGTTTAAATATAAGGCAATTACTTTTAATTCTATATAGTATATTTTAATATGTTTCCCCTTTCAAGAACGAACACTGGTGCATGTGCTGCAAGTACCTTACAACACTGCTACTATAAAAAATTGTTAACTTTAGACTGAATTTCAATTTACAGAAAGTTCTTGTTAAAATACATTTTATAGATACTTCCTTTAATTTTGATTAATATTAAGTTAAATAAATACTGTTTTCAGAGTTGTAAGGTTTTCAAAGGTTTTAATATGTAAAAGAACATTTTGTATGTAATTTTTTCATGATTTTAATACACTTATTTTCAAAAACAAAACAATGAATAAATTTAAGTATCAATGATTAAAATTATTGATGAATATCAAAACAAAATAATGAATGTCATGTCACATATTATTCAAGTCATATATTAATCTGTAAATAATGTATAGAATAAATGTTTTAGTTTAAATATAAGGCATTTACTTTTAATCTGTAGAGAATATTTTACTGTGTTTCCCCTTTGAAGAAAGAACATTGGTGTATATGTTTCAAGTACCTAACAACACTGCTACTATAAAAAAATTGTTAACTTCAGATTAAATTTCAATTTAACAGAAAATTCTTGTTAAAATACATTTTACAGATTCCACCATTAATTTTGATTATTAATAATTTAAATACTGTTTCCGGAGTTGTAGGGTTTTCAAAGGTTTTAATATGTAAAAGAACATTTTGTATGTAATTTTTTTCATGATTTTAATACACTTATTTTCAAAAACAAAACAATGAATAAATTTAAGTATCAATGAGTAAACATATTGATGAATGTCAAAACAAAATAATGAATGCCATGTCATATATTAATCAAGCCATATATTAATCTGTAAATGATGTATAGAATAAATGTTTTAGTTTAAATATAAGGCATTTATTTTTTATTCTATAGAGTACATTTTACTGTGTTTCCCCTTCGAAGAAAGAACACTGGTGTATGTGTTGCAAGTACCTTATAACACTTCTACTATGAAAAAATTGTTAACTTTAAACTGAATTTCAATTTAACAGAAAGTTCTTGTTAAAATACATTTTACAGATTCTTCCATTAACTTTGATTATTAGTAATTTAAATACTGTTTCCGGAGTGGGAAGGTTTTAAAAAGTTTTTATACGTAAAAGAACATTTTATATGTAATTTTTTTCATGATTTTAACACATTTATTTTCAAAAACGAAACAATGAACAAATTTAAGTATAATCGTAAATTTGTGAAATTTAAATATTTAACTTCAATATATCACAGACAATTTATTTATTTAGACTTATACAAAACAATGACAAATGGATATTCTGAAATTTATTTAATCTGATATCAGAAAGAATTTATATGTGTTTCTTACATAAATGAACTAATATATTTTTCCTTCAATTAATGATACCACATGTTTAATCCTTTAGATTATTACTTGTCCTTGATAAACTGTATAATTGAAGAGTTTGTTCAAAGGAAAAATGGGAATGTTTTCTGATTATCTTGCTCTTCTTTATCTACATTATATTCATAATTATTGTCCTATTCTTCAAATCCTAAGTGCTTTTTTTAAGAATTAATTTACATACGTAAGAGTTGATGAAAGCAATGATGATTATCAAGCGTTACGGTTTAGAAGAGTTTGACCAAAGGAAAAATTTGATTGTTTTCTGATTCTCTTACTCTTCTGTACTTACATCATATTCATCTTTATTGTCCTCTCCTTCAAGTCCTAAATGCTTCTTTCTAGAATTAGTTCACATACGTAGGAGTTGATGAAAGCAATGATGATTATCTAGCAAATACTTTTTTAAGCTAAAAGAAAATAGGATTTAGTGATTATGTTTTCTTTTCTAAGTGATACTTAAATAGGATTACTATTTCAAATATTAACTCTCAATAATTTCATTTACATGTCGCAATAATTAAAATGTCACTATTAAAAGAAATGTTAACTTTAGACTAAATTTCACTGTAACAGAAAATTATTGTTCAAATAAATTTTAGAGATGGTTCATTTATTTTGATTAATGCTAAGTTATATAAATACAGTTTACGAAGTTTGTTGGTGTTTAAAGGCATGTAAAGTGGCTTTCCATGTAATTTTGGTTTCCTGATTTTTATAAATTATTTTTAAAAATGAAACAATAAAAAATTTTTAACTTTTATCGTAACGCAAAATATAGATATATAACTTCAATATGTCACATGCATTTTTGTGAAAATTATCTATTATTCACCAAACTCACACTTCGTTTTTTATGAATGATTTTACTTTGGATTTTGCTTTTAATTTCTATCATATTTTAGTAAAAATGTTATTTGTGACGATTTGTTTCTTTAAAGTAAGGTAGATATTTTTTACTTCTTTGTGGAAGTAAATGAAGTATTCAGACCTCAAAATCTTCAAGAATACTTTGATACAAATACTCATTTTGACCATGAGCATTTTGTTTAGTTTTGTTGTGTTATATGTACGTATGTACGTGTGTAAATACATAGATCAATAATGTGACTTTGAAACTTTAATTATCCATTTTCACTATCACTGAATTTGATTATTTTGATTAGCTTCGGCATCTGTACGTACGTAGTGCCTCGCACTTTCACTTTTAAATATGTGGCTGATACGCAACAGGGGGATAAAAACAGTTAGCTGTGTTGAAGCCTGTTTTGAATGGCCTATCATGGGGTAGAATTTCATCATATTACACTGTACTCTATTTAAAATAAAGTCCGGTGTAAATGATAGGTTTACTTTACTTTGATAAAATATTTCCTAAAACTGCTGTCACTAAATACTAGAAAGTACGCCAACTCTTGACTTATATGGAAATTAATTTAAGTACATTTCAACCTGGATATATATCCAGATTCGCTTACGATAATTTTCTTTGATTAATTTTAAGTGTACCTTTCATTTTAAGAATATGAATGGGAAATATTTCTTTTTTTTTATAAATAAATGGAATTTCCAAAAGGAGCCTAACTAGTATGTATGTCAAATTTGTAAGCCTAAGTATGTTAATATTTCGTGTAGGAATCGCTTATTTAAAGAATGTGTTTGGACTTTGGACAGAATAAAGCTAAGCCCAGAATGTATTATGTAAAGATTGTAGAAAATAACCGTTGGGGAGGTAAATAAAAATTTATGGAAATAAATTCCATTTTCAATCACAATTTTTTACAATTTCACCTACCATAAAATAAAATTTATGCTAGGTAAATAAAAATTTAAGGGAATTTCCCTAATAAGCCTAATGTCTATGTATGCCTAATTCGTAAGCCCAAGTATGCTAATATTTCGTATAGGAACCGCTGATTTAAAGAATGTGTTTGAACTTTGGACAAAATGAAGCTAAGCCCAGAATGTATTAAGTAAAGATGGTAGAAAATAACCGTTGGGGAGGTAAATAAAAATATAGTCACAGAAATTTAATGAGCTGACAAAGAAAAAATTGTTGTTACTTATTTAATGAATTAATTTACACTTTGGATAATATAAATTGAAAATTAGTATGTATTAGGTAATGAGGATAAAAAGTTATTTTGAAGGAAATCAAGTAATGTTGACTGATAAAAATGTAATGAACTTATGAAAATTAACTTTACTTATCAAAAGATATAATTTAATGCGTTTACACATTGGATAATACATACACTTAAAGATAGTGTGTTTTGGAGAAAAATAATTAATACTCACTGATAAAGATCTAATGAACTAATAAAAATTAAGTTTTGATATAAAAAGAAATTAGTGAATTAGTTTACTCTTTAGATAATGTAAAATTAAAATTAGTGTGTATTAGGTGATAAAAAATAAAAGTAACCTTGGGAGGAACCAATTAATATTAACTGATAAAAATGTAATGACCTTATGAAAATTAATTTTGCACACTGCAAGAAATAAGTTAATGAGTTTACACGTTGGAAAATAGATAAGCTTAAAGCTAGTAATGGGGGTAAAAAGTAACCTTGGAGAAAACCAATTATTATTGACTAATAAAAATTTAATAATTATATAAAAAATTAATTTATCACAGTAATTTAAAAATTCGTTTGAATTGTCTTCAAATTAAATTGACTGGATATTAAATTGAAACTGATTTGAAAATAAGTTTATATTTTGAATAATATAAGCTTAAAATTATTATGTATTAGGTGATGAGAGTAAAAAGTAACCTTGGAGAAAGACAATTAGTATTGAATAATAATAATGTAATAGTCTTATAAGAAATTAATTTTGGATACTAATATAAAAATAAATTTAAAAGGTGTTCAAATGAAACTTGTTGGTTATTAGATTAAAAGTATATATAATAATGATTGAGAAAAAACAGTAAGGTTGACTTATAAAATTATTATAAGCTAATAATCAACTAACTGTCACAGAAAAAAAGCTTTAATACATCCAAGATACATCGCATAGTGCAACACCTTGAAAACTTCTAACCATATATGTTCACATTATTTCCATATTTTGCTTTTCAAATGTAAGTATAAAAGATTTTATAATGCATAATGGGAAAAATATTCAACTACTCCGCTCACAAGTGAAGCAAAATCCCATTATAAATCTCTTATTTTCTTTACAGTATTCATATATGCTATCCTTTGAAAAATATATTTGAATATTTCTTCCTCTGTTAACCATTTGAAACAACAGATGCATTATTTGCTACACTTTTATACACGTACCGCCTTTTCATAGAATATTAGACATCAAAGAAAATACTTATTTTCAAAATTCAAAGCAAAATTCCCACATACCCTGGAAAATACATGTTTTATTAAATTTCTCTATGAATATTCAGAATCACATAATTTCGTTTTCCTTTTAAATGCAATTATTGAGACCGTATGAGAAAATTTCAATCAAACCAACAAATATTTACAAAGCAAACAGCTAGTAATTCATAATGAGAGGAACTCCGTGAATAAATATTTGAAAAATGTCTGATGGTTAAATGATAGACTTGCTTCTATCGCATTAATATTTATAAAATGATAAATTATTGCTGCAAATACTTTTCAGCTGTTTAATGTTCGTTCATTAGAGAGCGCAATTTCTCTTTTAAAAGTTTTGCGAAATAAACATAAAATTTTAATTATTAAATCTATTTTGTGATCTATCTGAATGCTGATATTCAAATATCTGTTTTAATAATGCTCTCAAAATGTTTAAAATCAAATATTTAGAACAGATATTCAAAAATTAATTTTATTAAAATATTGAATCGTTCGAGTTTTTAGACTTAGTCCTTATTTCATAGCATATTCAGGATAATTGCAATAGATGAAGTATGCAAAAGATATTTTCGTAATTGTTCAAAATATCTAACTCGTGCTATTTAATCAAACGGTAGAAAATCTATTATTACACGATACACTGTTTATGACACAAATACTGTATATATATATATATATATATATATATATATATATACACACATAAATAAATAAATAAATAAGTATATATATATATATGTATATATATATATATATATATATATATTATATATATAATATATATATATATATATATATATATATATATATATATATATATATATATATATATATATATATATATATATATATATATATATATATATATATATATATATATATATATATATATATATATATATATATATATAATATATATAAAAGTATAATTAAATAAATATCTATATACATATTTAACAGAAAATTAGATTAATCTATTGATTTTACATATATAATTTTTCTGAATTTAATACTGACCTAATACTGCATACTCTGGGAATGTTTATGGTTATTTGTAAATGTACAATACTGTAAGAAATCTGAAAAAAGGAATAGCAATTATAATTTAATACCTGTTTTGAATTAGGTATCATTTTAATTCATGGTAATCTATGATATCGGGGATATATCGAAAAAAAACATCTAACTGTCTTGTATGCAACGAAATTAAAAAAATGCTTTAATGGCTTAACTGTCCACATATTAACAAGAAGTAACAACTCTTCTTAGGTATTATTTAAGAAATTTAAGATTTAAGCTTCTAAGGTATTATTTAAGAAAATATGAATATTATATAAGAATATAATATATTTGTCCACTTTCAAGCGCAATTGTCTACTCTTTTGCTACACTAGAATTAACTAGAAAGTTATCTGCTCCTTTAAGTTAACTACGAATAGCTACAAACATAAATATTAGTAGTGAGATTTGAACATTTCAGAAAAATTTACATTTTAATGTGCATATCACCTTTATATATTTCTTTATATATAAAAACAAGCACTTTGAATTAATAATATTTGAATAATTCATTTATATTTTGAATTTTATTCAAATTATAACTGAAGATAATAATAATGTAATAATATAATATAATAATGATAATAATAATGTAATAATATAATATAATAATAATAATAATAATAATATAATATAATATAATAATAATATAATAATAATATATAATAATAATAATAAAATAATATATAATAATAATAATAATATAATAATAATAAAAATAATAATAATAATAATAATAATAATAATAATAATAATAATATAATGATAACAGGCTTTTGCAACGCCTGTTATTTGTAGTGGGGAATTACTATGTAGTTCTATATAGAAGTACTATATACGCCTGTTATATGTAGTTGTGAATAACTATATTAGAATAAAGTTTGATATTTAAACATTATATACGTGTTGTTTGAAAATACAGTTATAAAGTTTAAGTTTTCTTAATAATTAGAAGAATTTTTTAATAAATAGAACAATCTGTATTTTTTTCATAGTCATGATTTATTATAAATAATATTTTTCAGAAGATACTTGACCAAGAATAGTAGTAGTTAGATTTGATCTATAGAACTTTTGCAGGGCAGAGTCGCATCTTACCAATCAGCCGTATTTAACAGAAAGTATTGTGGGACCTGGATGGCTTGAACACTAAATTAACCACTCAGATTTATAAATACAAATATTTAATTGAAATATATATGTAGGTTAAACATCAAATCTCGTCTGGATTAACATTTGATAATAATGAGCAACAAAAAGAAGGAAGCTTAAATGCCGTGTACACCTAGCGACAGTTCTCGTCTGCTTCCGAGTTCCGTCTATGTCTGCGTTCCACTGGGGAGGGTTATTGTTGCCAAACTGCAAAAGGAAAACTTAGCTCGCTCGGAGTAAATTCACCTCGCTGATCATTGCCATAGGTACCACGTCTACAGTATTAACAGAACTAGCATGAAGTTACATAGCATGAACTAGCATAACTATACACAATAAGTTTGAGAATACAGTATACTCTTTCTTAATAAATAGGAAAATTTCGTGATAAAAAGAATAATCTGTCTTTGCTGCATAGCCATTATTTATTACAAATACATTTTTTTGAGGATTCTCATTAGAAATTATGTCGTGCTAGAAAGGACACATATTACGTTTAAACAGAATGCCTGTTTTTTGAAGAATGCAGTTTTATCGTTCTTCGCAATTAGTCGAAACATACTTTTTTTCTTTCATAGAGATGCTTATGGAACTGTGTAATTCCCAACTATATATGACAGGCGTTGCAAACCGCGGTAGCTCACTCGGCAAAGGCAACGTTCCCGTAACTGGAGGGTTGAGGGTTCGGAGCCCGATACGGCCTAAGATTAGCAGTGTTCGTTAAAGGTGACTGGGGCACGTATAATACAGGGTGTTTCAAAAATGACCAGTATGTTTGAAAAATCAATAAAATCTAAACGGTCAGTGATAGAAATACACAGTTTGTTGCAATATGCTTGGAACAATAGTAAATATATAAGTAGACAAACTTTCAAAATTAGTTGCAATGTTCCACAACAGATGGCACTGCTGAGTGGAAAAATTTAAACTATGATATTTTCCAGATATCCACCATGCGCAGCAATAATATGGCTTATTCTCAGATTCTCTGGATAGTAGCTGCACACCTGGTCTTTTAGGAGTCCCCATAAACAAATATCGTATTTTAGATTTTTCCAGACTGCAGCGTCATCTGTTGTGGAATATTGTAACTATTTTTAAAGTTTGCCTGTATGAAAATTTACTATTGTCACAAACATATTGGAATAAACTGTGAATTTCTATCACTGTCCGTTTAGTTTTTATTGATTTTTTAAATATACCGGTCACTTTTGAAACACCGTGTATGTTCGTGGTCCAAGTTCTCAATCAATACCTCTGGGGGTTTCAGGCCAACCCTATGGGTTTTCTACTAGGTCCCTACTTCAAAATTACGAGCAATCTGAGTAATATGTCCCTTTGAGGTGCTTGTTAAAACGAAAAGTGCATCCATTTGCGTTAATACGAATAGTGTATGGCTCAATCGTGCTTGGTTTGAAAAGTGGTACAGGACGACAACAACAGGCTTTGCTAATACTAGTAAAAATGAAATTCAAAGTATAAATAAAGTACATGTTTTTACAAAATATAAAAATAGGTGCGATATGCGGGTCAAAATGGAAACATTCCTGAAATGTTGCTGTCATCAGTAAATACGCACAAGAGTTCTTTTGCTGGAAAAAGATATGAATGTGTGAACTGAAACAATGTAACTACAATGGAAAAAACTTCAGAACTGAAGATCAAAACTGCTGAAGAAAAAAATGCAGAGTATGCTGAACCGTCCTTGTGGATACTTTGTTTGTAGTTCTTGATTCATCTGTTCGTTCAATTACTGAACGGTAGCACGTCTAATCGAATGAACGCATCTCCCTAGTTGTCGTTCATCTCTTCCATCTATCGATCATGGTGTACCACATTTTCCACACCACAGATTTTGGATAGTGCCATTTTGTAATGTCTTACCCAGATCTATGATACTGAAAAAGACAGAAAATAAATAATATGTATGAAAATTTAAAATAAAAATTAAGAGCCACCTGATTAAGGAGTCGTACCATTTGAGGTACTCGTTAAAACGAAAAGCACACCCATTTGCCTTAATACGAGTAGTGTATGGCTCAATCATGCTTGGTTTGAATAAGTGGAACAATACAACAAAACAACAACAGGCTTTGCTAATACTGACAAGAATAAAAATC
>CM063504.1:48580901-48584311 GCA_032207245.1 Pardosa pseudoannulata | reverse complement strand
AAAAGAAAAAATAAAAGCAAATTTAGATTTTAAAATATTCTCAAGACTCAATTTTAAAATTTTAAAATGGCATAATTTGAAATATATGTCTACAACCAAAACAAGGTCTGTTGAAGACTTTACTATGTATACTGTATATATATATATATATATATATATATATATATATATATATATATATATTATATATATATATATATATATATATATATATATATATATATATATATATATATATATATATATATATATATATATATATATATATATATATATATATATATATATATATATATATATATATATATATATATATATATATATATATATATATTTATTTATTTATTTATTTATTTATTTATTTATTTATTTGTTTATATATATATATATATGTGTGTGTGTGTGTGTGTGTGTGTGCGTGTAAGGAAAATTCTCAGGGGTTTTCAAAACTTAAATCAAGGATAAAAATTCCCGCATCATTTTCCATTCCCCTTTTTAACCCTTAACCTAAATTGACCCCTGGGGCTACAGGTTACGCTCTCAAAGAAGGGGCCTGGCGAATTATAAACCTACATGGCCCTAGCGGACAATTTAGGAAATTTCCAAATAAAAAGGAGATACACGCTAGCGGAGACAGAATTCTCTAGATATTTTCCCACAGATGTCGACCCAGGTGTTACGTGTCTTGTACATAGAACTTCATGTTAGCTGACCCTTCAGTTTGTCCTGTCCCTATAATGAAGTGGGAACCCGTCCTTCAACGTTATCTTAATAAAGGTCTTTAGCTCAAACAATATCATTTTTATGGCCTTGACTGCAACACCCCCCATCGAGAAGTCTGACTCATTGCATATATATATATATATATATATATATATATATATATATATATATATATATTATATATATATATATATATATATATATATATATATATATATATATATATATATATATATATATATATATATATGTATATATATATATGTATATGTATATATATATATATATGTATATATATATATATATATATATATATATATATATATATATATATATATGTAATATATCAAAATTATTTAACTTTAATATTTCTTCAAAAAACTCCTCTCTTCCATTTTAATTCATCTAAATATCTTTATCAGCCTCTAAATGGTGTATTCAACGGAGTATTTTCCACTTAACATTCCTTTCTGTCATAAAGCTGTAAAGTTTCTGTCTATACAGCAATTTCCCAGGTGTTTGCGGAACATGTTTTCGCGTTTTGCTGATATTGCAGTCAATTCGGTTATTAAGCTGTTTTTGTTGTGGGAAAATTCTTGTTGTCAGCGCTCTTGGATGTACTTGTGTGAGAGCAGAGTAAACTCTGTAGCTTTTGATAATATATTGTCTAGAAGGTCAGATGTGTGATGTTGCCGCTCTGAAATAAAGTTTTAAATTAGACTTCTGAGTTCTCTTGAATATGAGACCCGACTGCATCTTTGTACTTTATGAATGCTAGCTGTTGAACTTTCTCCTTATAAAGGAGTTATATAAAAAATGGATTACATTTTAAGCCGGCAGGATTTTATCTACGCTGAAAATCATATGGATTTCGAAAAATTTACTATGGCAGAGAAATTTTCTTGATGGAATTTACTTCTTGAAGTTTTGCGAACTTTGTTTTTTTTTTCATCTGTGGATAATGTTTAAAAATTACGGTGAAACGAGAATGGATTTCAAATCCATACGGTTAAAGTCTTTCGAAGTTTTAGTGACTGTGACTATCGAAATTAACATCAGTATTTCCTACCAAGATAACTCAGACCTGTACTACCTTTGATAAACATCAAGACCATGGCAGCCTACCGTCGACTGCAGAGAGAGTTACAAGAACTCCAAAAAGCCAATTTGATTTGTTTTCGTGGCCACCGCATCCAGTTCCCTACAATGCGCGTTCCGCATCGAGATCGCCGAGTTCGTGCCGTGTTCCGTTTCAAGCCTCCAAACGAACTCTTCGGACAAGGATATATCAACCCACCAATTTTCCAGGACATGCTTAAAAATTAAAATTCTTATTCTCGGTAAAATTTTCAATGACATTTAAAATATAATGCTTGGGAAATTTGAAAATTTAAAACTTTAAAGTACAAGCTGGATAAAATATGCAATGTTATTGGATATGAAAAACTACTACTTGCACTAATTCTCGTCATTAAAGGTAAAATTTTGAAATTAAAATTTAATTGTATTTCTAGAACTTATAGTTCGAAATTTCTGTTCTTTAAAAAATATCAAAATTTGTTTAAATGAATAATATTTCTAGATATGTAATAATTCTTAAAAAAATGTTTATGATTGTTTCTCTCATTTGATTGATAATACTAAAGAAGTGATTTAAGAATTATTTTGTTTATTTTTATGTTAACAGTGTAAAAATTTAATAATTTTTGTTTATTTTGCTGTGCAAATTATGCGTAAACAAGAATCAAGAAACTTAATTTTGTGAACAATCAAACAGCAGGACTTTCAATTATTTTTTCTATTTACCGTTTCTAAGAGAAATTGTTTTAATAATTATTGATTGCATTTGATTTTAAAATTCATGTTGAAATTCATTGAAAATTTTGAAAAATATTTAAATTAGAAATTGATATTTATATTGTATTAGTGATTTACGATGTTCGGTGGTTTCATTTAAAAATTTTGTTTACATAAAATATTCTAAAATATAATAACATTTTTATTTTTAAATGTGGTTTGAAAATTTTGTGTGTTAACTCCCAGGTTGATTTAATAATTTGGTTAGGAATTTAAAATTTTGATTTTAGGTGAATTTAAATAGTATTTTGTTATGTGCGATTTTCTTAATAATGAAGAAAAAAAATTATTAAAATTTGATAGCACGAGAGAATGAAAAACTTTCAGTCCAACGAATGGAGTGTCTGTGACCTTGGTCAATAGAGACATTGGAAAGCGAAAAAGCACTTGAACATTGAAAATTTTAAGTGTGACCTCTAAATTATCATGACGTGGCAGTTTCGGTTCGACCTGAAGTACAGGAGTTTTTAAAATGCTTTCATGTGATGTTCGGACGCAAAATGTAAGAGTTGTTTTGACTGTACAATTTTGAACGGGATTTATACAGTGGTAAACAGATGTGTCGAAACTCGTGAGTTGAAGTGTTGTTTTGTTACTTTTGTTGAGTGTGTTTTGGGATTACGGGTTTGATTTGAAGGACTGCTCTGATGATTACGAACTTGACGATTCTAGATATCTGTGTTTTTTATGTTTTATTATAGTATTCACTTTTTATATTTAGCCAATTTGCAATTCATCGTTTTTTAGTTTTGCTTTTTATTAATTACAATGAATCTAAAAAATAATCAGTTTGAAATATTTTTATGACTTTCATATTTTACTATTATTTC